>VWZT01005142.1:0-23120 GCA_013397055.1 Pachycephala philippinensis | reverse complement strand
TATTAAAAGTAGAAGAACTTTATGAAGTTGAAGGGCTGCAGTCGTGCTTATTCTTGACAGAAACCTGCAATAAAAACTCCTGACCCTTAAAGGCGTGGCACAAACAATCTGTTATTAGTGGTGTTAATTAGCATTATTGCATCCAGGAGCATCCAAGGCAAGGTTGGACAGGGCTTGGAGCACCCTGGGACAGTGGAAGGAGGGGCAGGGGTGGAATGAGAGGAACTTTAAGGTCCTTTCCCACCCAACCCAAACCCCTTTGGGCTCCCATGACTGCAGGGTGACAGGAGCAGTGCATTTGGAGCAGCATTATTTGCACCCCTGCTGGCAGATGAGGCTGAGGCACCAAGATTTTACCCTCTGGGATGGATGGAGCCTGGCAGAACGTGACCCAGGAGCAGCAACCCTCCCTGCAGCCCCATCCCTTGTGTTTGATCCCAGCTCCCTGCAGCCCCATCCCTTGTGTTTGATCCCAGCTCCCAGCCCAGGCCTTGCCCAGGGCTGATCTCCAGACCACAGCCTGTGCAATTAGCCACTCTGATAATCAGTGCCTGCCTCTAATGAATTATAGCCCGGGCTGGGGGTGGTTCAGAATAAATGAGCTGGGCTGAATGGTGTGACAGGTGACAGAGCATTTGTAATGGGTTATACAGCTGTTAAACCTAATGCAAAATAAAAAGGGACACTAAAATATGGGTAAAAATAATCAGAAATAACGCTAAAAATCTATTTTAGGCTGTGGTTGTTGACCTGCCATGAGAGACTGAAAATTAACCTTGTTCTGCATAAACGCAGGAGGGTGTCAGGGAGCTTCTCAGGTCACTTGTAGAGCAGCCACACTCAAGTTTTGGTCCACTTGAGGGAGTTGTTTCTCCTGTCACAGTGCAAATTTTGGCTACTCCCCAACTGCTGTGCCCTGTCCTACCTGGGCTGGCCATGGATAATCAACAAAAGGTGCAAGAGATGCCTCCAGGAAGGTCTCAGAAGATGCTTCTGCACTGATCAGCCCCAAATCAGAGCTTTGGGTTAAATTCTTGCTTTCCTCTGAAGCCCTTCCTAACTCTGCACTTCCACCCCAGGCTGGACAGGGCTTGGAGCACCCTGGGAGGGTGGAAGGAAAAGCTGATCTCGTTCTGAGCCACACACAGGAAGGGATGAGGGCATCTCTAGGCTCTTTCCAGGAATTTACATTCTTCAGAGGTGTTTCTGGTGGCTACACTGTTAAAAAACCCCATAATGGTTGTTTCTGGTTTGCTTTTATTTCAGCGTTTTGGAGGAACAGTAATGCTTTGGGTAAAATTCAAATCAATGCAAACCTCATAAGCCAATAAAAGTTTATAGATGGTTATCCAATATGTAATTTGTTACACAATTTCTCTGTGGCTTGTGTTTATTGAGACATAAAGACTTTGCTTTTTTTAAGGGAGATTTTATGTGAGGAGGGCATAGGAAGGAATAACCTTTCATACCTATTGTGCCATAAACTAAATTACTCTTAACCCAAACCATTTATCTTGTAGTGGCAGCCTAATGAGAGCAAAGGAAACAGAAACAAACTGCCTGGAAATTTCGTGAAGGGACAACTTTTATTTCCATCAGGCCTGTAGCTTCCCAGATTGGCCTCATGGATATCACAGAGGAGAATATCAGATAATACAATAGACAACACAAGGAAATGATGAGGCTCTAAAGCTTGGGAAAGGGGGTTTTACCCCACAATCAGAGGGTGGGAGTGGAGATGTTCAGGGGTAGCTGTGTTTATCCATTCTGTGTTTATTTCCTGGGGGGAATTTCCTGCTGGATGTGAGTAATGGAGGGAAGGCAAGGAAGTCTGAGCAGCTCAAATAAAGATCATCATGGCTTTGGTGATTGGAATCAGGAGGGCTGGAAAAGCTCTTGGGAAGAATGATCCCCACCCCAGTGGGGAAATTCACTGCAATGCCCTGTGCTTGTGACTAAGATGTTCCTTTTCTAATACAACTTTCCTCTTTGCAATATCCTCTGGCCTGTACACAACATCATTTTTCCCAGTGTAATTTCAAAGCAAAGGAGCAAAACTTCGGAGCAAATGCGACCTTCCTTTTTGATGTTTTATTTTTTTGAGCCAGACACACAAACATAAAAGGAGCTTTTACTCAGTAGGTCCTGCTTGAAGTATGAGTGCACTGACCTGGAGATACACACAGAGTAAAAGCCCATTTGAGGCTGTCTCATAAGTTAAGTGAAGCTCCAAGCCTTTGGAAAGCTGATCTAAACCTTGCTGGAATCAGTGGGATGTGTTTCTCTTTCCCAGGACTGAACCAACCTTGTGTGCTGCTTATTGGCTCCATTAATTCCTGGGTGATTTCCCCTCACACGATGCAATTGTGGCTGAGAGATTGGGCTGGGGACAGGAATTGAAACGGGTGGTGATGAACCTGCAGTCTGATGAGGACTGATTTGCCTATTAAAGAAAGCAAAGCTAAAGGCAGTGGATCCCTTCGGACCCCAAACTTGCTCTTTCCCTGAAAGGATGACAGATTTTTGTGAGAGGAGCAGACCAAGAGAGGAATATAAACACTCTGCGTGTTGCTCTCAGCATAGAGCTGGTGAAAAAAATTGATCTGTGTCACTGTGAGGTAACAACATTGTTTTATGTGTCAAGCAAAAAAGAGAACTAGTCCATTATTTAGATCAGCAGCAGTAAATGGATGTTTTTAAGACTGAAAAGCAGGGCCATCTCCTTCTTATCATCTCCATTCCATCTCCTAAACTCTTGCTGAACCTAAAACAGAGCCTGGGCTGCGAGAGAGAGCGAGCCAAGGCTCAAAGTGACACAGAGTGACATCAGCAGGAGTTATTAGAGGGATTTATGAGCACAATCAAACATGGGGATGACAGGACTTTGGGGACGAGCTGCAGTATCCCAGGAAACAATCTGCATTATTAAGAGCAGAACTCCAGGAAGGTGTGATGAGCTTGACAAAGTGCAGACACTTCACTTCGGGATCCTCCTCAAAGCCTCTTCCTCAAAACCAGAAGCATTTTTAAGCCCATTAGAAACCAAACTCTGTTTTGCGGTTTTCCAAGGAAATGTGTAGTGAAATGTGTAGAAACTCATTGATGGAGCAGTTTTTTGAGGTTGAAAATGAGGCCCTTACAATGTTTTTTCTGCAGTCCTTGGGATGGGTTTGACAGTCCTGGGAAAGCACCAGGTTGGGTTTGGAGCCTTCAAAGGTGGCTCCAAACTGGTGCCAGTGCTGGTGTGAAACTGGTCTGAACCTCCCTGAAATGGGGCACAACCAGTAGGGCTTCCTCAATGTTGAAAGAAAGACTTGAAAAGGAAACTTCATTATTAAATGTTTTGGATCCCTGTCCCATGGAAATGCCAGAGGGGAAGGAAGGATGTAACCATGGAGGTTGGACTGTTCAGTTTTACCAATCAAACTATTGCAAATAATTTTTTTTTCCTTTTAATGTATAGCCCAGTTCAGCAAAACACCTAAATCCTTCTTTTCCAGTTGATATGAAAGTGATCCTACTACAGCAAAGAATACACCTGAAAATATGTTAATTATTAATTTCTGCTATGGAGCAGCCATTCCACAAACCTGGCGTTAGACAGACCCTGAAGCAGGGAGCTTAAATTCTAAAAACCCTTTAAATTCAATGTTTTCCTTGAACAAATCCTTATTTTTCTCTGGAATATTATCGGTGTTAAATAGCCAGCCTCCAGTTTTGAAGGCAATTTATCTTGGGCATTTTAAAAATGAAGGGAAAAATTGGGGATGTTGACCTGTTTTGTTTTTATTGATGTGGAAAATGTAAGGGTGATTCCTTGATAACAAATGCACTCAGGGATTTCTTGGGACAGAACATTTTTTTTCATGTTCTAAATGTAGTGGGTTCAGCTTAAAACAAAGGACAACTTTTGTAAGAACTTTGGTGACATCATGTGCTTTAATAGTGACCCCAAAAGGCAAAAGTTGCTTTTGGTAAGGGGTAAAGGGATGATAAGAGGATGAGGAAAGATCCCCTTTGCTATGGAAAGATAGATTTTGATATTCTTAAATTCCACTGAACCAACAACTGTTAGAGTTTCCAACAAACTGTTGGGTGCAGGAATGAAACCAGAGAAATTTCACTTTTTGTGCCACCACAAAAACACAGCTGGGGATGGATCAAGGATGCAGGAACTGCTTGGGAAGCACACAGAAACAGGATATAAAAGTGGGATGGAAAACACAGACCAGGGGGATGAAAACGGAAGGAAAACCAGCTAAACACGGAGATGAATTTTCACCACCTCCCTTTAACTGGCACAACAGCAAAATTCAAACCCTCAGGATCCTGCAGCAGCGTGATTTCTCTGGTTAATTGTGAGCTCTCCCTGCACTTTTCCTGGCTGCTCAGGACTGTGGTGAGGGATGGGAATAATCTCCCAGCACCCCGTTGTAATTTGGACACTTAATCAGCAAAATCATTTGCATCAGGACTTGGCCAAGTGCTCCTCAGAACGGCCTTGGGTGAGACAGCAGAGTTTAATTCACTCCTTTTCCTTTTCTGCTTCAGAACAGAGCATTTGGCATTGTGCAGGCTCCTCTCGATTATTCTCTGTGATTCCAACAACACATTTTGGTGCATAAAGACTGGGAATAAAAGCACTGAATAGAAGGGGGTAAAAGAGTCTCCTCAGAGTTGATTTTATGAGGGAACAGGTGAAAGTCCTGTTGGCTTTCCATGTCCAGTTTAATGGGTGAGGAAACAAAGCAGGAATTAAAAGGAATTTCTGCCTCTGGGAACAAAAAAAGAATGCACTGCCAGGAAAAATCTCTCGCTAAATATTTATATCCAGTCCTGGCCTTTCATGGCCCTTCACTTTTTTGAATGTTAGAATTGATTTATTTTAAATAACTGCATACATAAATAAGTGCATTCTAAATATATCTCTCTATGTATTAGAAGACTCCAAGTAAAATTATTATTCTTATTACAAAACAGATAAATTTAAAGAGTTCTTCTTCCAAATATGTTTGGTCCAGGTTCCCAGCTGGTGCAAATTTGCATTTTTCCATGAAGGTCAAAGTTTTCCTGCTCTCACCCTGGAGTAGCCAACCCTTTTTACCTGTCAAAAACCCAGAACACCTCCAGAATTGTAAGTTCAAGTTCCTCAGTGTACCCAGGAAGGGAAAACATTCCTAAATCCTGATTACTATTCCAGCTAACATTTTGCTTTTCTAACCCGCTCTGAGTTGGTAGGAATTGTCTGCTGCATATCCAGCAGATGCAAATGCATCAATCCCTGCATGTGTGACTTGTTTGGAGTGCAGGGCAATTATCCAGGAATAAAATCAATTTCTAACAAATCATCTGCCATGTGCAAAGCAGGACTCTAATAGTAATTAAAGTCATAAAATGGATTAATGTTTCTCTCTATCTCTCTCTTTTACCCACTGGTAAAAACAGCTCATGTAGGAGTTCTAGGAAAGAGCATGAACTGCAGAAGAAATTAATTAATAAACAACAAATAATCACAAATCAATTCATTTTAGGCCTAGGATTACATCATGATTTTCAAGCAACTTGATGCAATTGATCTATGTCCTGTAAACTGACTTTGAAGTGACTTTGGAGGAATTTAGATGTTCATAGGGAACTTGTAGCAAAAATAAAAACATATTTAATTGTATAAAAAAGGAAAATAGATTAGACTTGCTTGAAATGTGCCAAAATGTTCTCTGTAATGAAATGAATCTCCAAAGCTGCGCTTCTATTTAACTCACACTAACATGTGCTTCTCCAATATACTCAAATCCACAGCTCATAATCAAGTTTCCTTCTCAAATTGCCAATTTAAATACAAAAAATTAAGTTTATAAGTTATTCCATGCCTTGAAACATGACCATCTCCTAAAAGTCAAAACAGTGGTTAATGTTGTTGAAGCAAAGGAAGACATGGCTATTTATATTTATTAAACCCCAATGACTCATTAATTTTAATTGAGAACAGTGGATCTTCTGTTCACTCTGGTCAGGATACTGAGCAGGATATTCCCAATTTCCAGTCCTTGTCCTTCCTCCTGCCTGGCTCGGCTGGGGTGGAGCAGCAGCCTCAGTGCACCCCCTTTCCCTGCCCAGGATCCCTCTGCTCCTCCCTCTCTCACCACCCAAACCCCTGCTGGATTTTCCATGGAGAAAGGGAGATCCATTAGGAACTCCAGCTTTTCTCCTTGGCTGCTCTTTTTAAAGGATTTCCTCCTCTTCTTTTCCCTCTACATTCCACCAGCACCCAGCTCTGGAGGCAAATAATTTGTATTCCTCTTCCCATCTCCAGATCATCTTGAAACCTGTCTAGACATTAAAGCAATCTGTTTGCTGCTCTGATTATTCCACTTGGCTATATCCCCTATCTCAAAGTACATAGATTATGCTGAATTAAGTCCAATTTCATCCAGAAACCAACTGATTATTTTCTTCCTTTTCCTCATTATCCAAGAGATTCTAAATGATAGCAATAAACAGCAACAGCATCACCGAGGAGGAAGGGAATGGGAAGGATCCTCATTTCACACTGAATCATTTACTTGTTAAACAATAAGCCTTGAAATTAACTTTCCCTCCTGACACCCCTGCATGCACATATGCAAATAAAATGATTACAGGCTTCGTCTTGGGCAAAAATAATGGTCATGCATGGTTCAGCTAATCTGAAAGTCACCCTGGAATTGCAGCCCTGCTTGTTCTTATTTATTTTGGTCAGAATTCCACCTAATCATGGTTTAAATCCGTGGTCACCCAGAACTAGTCGTGGCCACTTTATTTATTGCTGCACTGCAATGTATGGCTATTAAAAAATCTAAATATTTCCTGACAGCTCTCGGGGGAAATCTACAGTTCATCATTTCCTTTCATGGTGCTATTAATACTTCCTGACAGGCTGAAAGCCAGTTGTTAATAATTTGGCGGATTTCCAGCTTCTTGTCTAAAATTAGCTTCAGTTTCAATTTTTTTTTTCTTTTTTTTGCACATCTTAACCCCTGATCCAGAACTTTCTGAGGCAGGAGTGGCAGGTGGATGCCCTGGTCCCCTTCTGCAGGTGTTTGTCCAAGCCTTGAACCTCCTGGTTCAAAAGAGCTTTGCTCCAAGCCCAAAACTCCAGGGATGTTTTGCTCAACTGCACATTCCCTTTGAGGAGAAAGTTTGGTGGATTGGTGGGTTCCCTGTGTCCAGTGGGCAAAGAAATTGCCTTTTTTTCTTTTTAAAGGTGTTGTGAAGGCCACCAGCTGGAGGACCAAACGTATAAGAAATGCAGCAGCAAAAATAATAAATACTAAAACACTGTTATTTGAAAGGAGAGCCCCATAAAGATATCACAATGCCTTTAATACGGATTTTAATAAAAAGATCTGGGATATTGGATGTGAAGAAGCAAAAGATTAAACTGCAAACACCGAATAAGAGACTTTAGGGTGGCACAAATGAAAGTGTTGCTGGGATATGCGGCTCATAGAAGAACAACTGCTGCGTGAGATCTTGAAAGAGATGAAGTCTTCAAGATATCATTGTAAAAGTTTATCAACAATTCCTTTATTAACCTTCATATCTTTGAAGAAAGCTGCACGCTGTCTTTTGATGATATTCTAATTTTGATCCTCTTTTTACTGAAGAAATGGGAATTTTGCTGCGAACTTCAGTTGAAACAGAATCAATTTTTTAAACATTATTACACTGATAATATTTGGAAGGAGGTTTTCTTAAGCTTTTACTCATAGATATGAAGTAGATATTAAACTTTTCACCTGGGAAGAATAACGTAGACTCTTCATTCCCAGTATTTGGGTGCCATCAGGATCTGCAGCTTTAGTGTTTGTGAACATGTTAAAGCAAAAGTGATATTGTCAGGTTTGGTAAATTTAACACTTTCAGATCTCTTCAAAACCTGTGTTTCATAATGTATTGAATGGAAAATTGATCCACACTTCAGCCAAGCCTTGGAAGCCTTTTTATCAGACTTCTTCCATCTCAGTGTTTGCTCAGTAATTCCTGCAGACTGTATTGAGTGATGAGGAGAGAATCTTCTTTTTGTTGGAAATTATCTTTATGATTAAAACTTCTAATTCACATGGCAAACGTTCTCTTCTGTAGTTCCCACCCACCTCTGAGGACTGCACTGATGTTTTGATCCCTCCAACACTTCCAGGACAGATTTCACACAGGTGTTGGAGGTCCATTCCCACATATTTAGGAATTAAATGAGAGCAGCGTTGTTTTAGCCCCAGAATGAGCAAAGCTCTTGTGTTTGGCCCTTGCAATCCTGCCAGCTCCTTGGCAAAGAGCTGGAAATTCCTGTACCAGGATGACTGCAATGACCCAGGAGTACTGAAATCATAATCCAAACCTTTAGATGAAGTTAAAGTGAAGGTGCCATCACTTTGTAGCAGACACGAACATATTTCTGTGATGTCTTTAGGTATTTTGATTTGATTCTACTTGAGAATTTGGGCTACTGCACTGAACCAGTTCGGATACTCATGAAAGAGTGAGTGAAAGAGTGGCACTCCCTGAGACCTTTCCAGCAGTTCCAGTGGGATCCTGAAACACATGAACACGTTCTGCAGTGCACTGGTGGCACAGGAGGGCTTGCTCTTTCAGCTTCCGAGTTTCAGCTCCCTAATTGTTGCTGTGAAAATAGAAACACGGGAAAAAATCAAAGTAATTTTAAAGATATTTAAATCCTGCTGCGTCTTGCACTTGGCTGTTAAAGAAGTTGTGAATCCTTACAAGGATGCTTAGAATCATGGAATGGTTTGGCTTGGAAGGGACCTTAAATCTCATATTTTCTCCCCCTTTAACGGGCAGGAGCACCTTCCACTATCCCAGGGTGCTCCAAGCCCCATCCAACCTGGCCCTGAGCACTTCCAGGGCTGGGCATCCACAAATTCCCTGTGCCAGGGCCATTCCAGTGCTGGTGAATCCATTTGGGAAGGTGAGTGAGGCCTCATCAGACACTAGAGCAGAATCCATCCCATTTCTCCTCAAAAATCTGAATTTGGGGAGTTTAAGACACAAAAGCCTCTGTAGTGTCCCACCCTGCAGGATCTCAATGTCACCTGAAACACAACGAGCTGTTTGCTCGGATTTAGGAAAATGTTTTGAAAACACAAGATTTAAACCCTCCCTGAAGGCTTTATGCCCTGAATTTGAATTGCAAATGAGCCACAATATTTTCCCTTTCCCTAGGAAAAGTAAGCAATAGCAGTCAGGAGTGAAAACCAAATGAAAATCCAAGTCCTTTTGTGAAAGAGGAAAAATAGGAGTGATCAGTATCGGAAACCTTTGTTAAATAGCACAGGGTACTTTTCTCCCTTGAAATATGGTCCAATAATTCTAAATAAGCAGTAAGTACTCCAACAGCATGTAAATCTTGTTGGAGCCTGGAAAACTGGTCGCTTCTGCTCCTGCTCTGGTAGCTGCAAGTGTTTGCTATTCACTCTGTTATGGATATCTGGAAAATAGTTTGAGTGCAGAAAGCGCCTCAGGGATAAAAAGTTTGAAAAGAAAAATGTAGCTGTATATCATTGGCATTCATGAGAAAATTCACATTAGATGCCTTCAAATCAGGTGCTCAGGAGACAATAGAGAGATCAGGAGCAGTGGTGTGCCAGGAATGCAAGCCTGCCTGGGACAGACTCGGCTTATTTCCTGGCACACGAGGAATGCAAAAGTGTGGAAGGCCAAATTCAAAAGATAATACAGATATGGGGAAGCTGGTGGGAGGGAAAGCTGAGGCTGCAGAATGAAAAGAAAAATCCCTGGATTAGAGCCTTTCTCTTCACATCTCCACCCCCTTCTCCTCCCACACGTGCAGCAGATCTCATAATTCTAAAGGTGGTTACACCAATAAACCAGAGTGGTGCTCCTCCACCAGCACCACTGTGGAGTTGGCCCCAAATCCCTGGTGCTAAACATTTCCTCTCCCACCAGGTCAAAAAGTTGCTCTTTCTGCAAACACAGCTACATTTTGCCATGGGTAAAAATGTCAATTTGCTGGAATTTAGCTGAGAGCAAAATCTCATCATTCCCAGTGCCTGACAGGTTTTACCCCAGCTCGATGTCGCATCACCACCTGAACCAAGTTTTGCTTTCAGAAAACTTAACAGAAAATTGTGGCAGAGGTGGGAAATGGGGTCTATTTTCATGAAAATTCAGATGACACCAGAAGAGCATTTAGCCCTTTGTCACAGATTTGGTCTTGTAAGGGTTTTGTTACTCAAGAAATAAGCGGTGTAGAAATTAAAGGTCTGGAAACCCAAAGCCTCGGCACCAGGTTGGTCTCAGTAAAGACCAAGATATTGGCATCTATGTTAATATCTTAAATATATGTCAGATTACTTTAATCAATAAATGAATCCATAGCCTATCCCCTTCTAAATTCCAAGGAAAACAGCAGCACAACTGCAACCTTCAGCCACACAGCAAGGCAGCCTTTCCCTCCGCGTGCTAAGTGCCGAGTCAATACTCAAATCCCACTTTTAGAGGGAATTTTTCAATATCCCAGATGTCCAGGAGGAGATGTTTGATGACAGCAATACTTTTGTGTGCTTTGGTTCCAAGGATATTACCCAGAGTGTTTGCAAGGAGAAGCAGGTGCTGCACAACTCATCCACGAGTGTTCCACATGGAGCCATTGCTGACCTGGGTGTTTTATCCACTTTTTCCCATTTATTCACCTCCTCTACATCCCTGTGTGTCCCACACGTCACATTTGGATGTCTCAGGAGCAGATATCTCTCCTCCCCCCACAGATAAGAAGGAAAAATGACAGGTATAAAGTATCCGAGGACTGAGTTCTTTGCTATGGACTTGTTTTCTCTAATGGGAAAACAACAAAAAATGATGGTTTTTGTGCCTACTTCTGTAACAAACATATTTATATAAATTACATCCTGCTGACAAATGGACACGCAATCAGGATTTTTAGGGGGAAATGTAATGTTTCCCCCATGATCATATTTAACATATTTTGTTTCCCATCTATCTCTCTGCCCAAACTGTGGCATAACAATTAGAATAAGTGATAGCAGCACATCCAGAAAACAAAGGGTATGATGGCAGAATTTATCTTGTTACATTTCTTGATTTAATGCCAGGCTGGGATTTCTGGTCTGAACCAGATTTTCCTTATGCTATAAATATTTCAGTTTTTTCATTTATTCTTGATTTAGTTTGACAGTAAATAATCCCATGGAAGCTGCTCTTGGAAAGATGTTGTAAAAATTATTAAGTGCCTGCTTGCCAGTTCGGTCCTTGTGTTTGTCAGAGGGAAGGGAGTGAAACAGTTGGGTTACTTAAAGGAAATATTTGTGTGTATATTTACAGTAATGCCCCATAATTTGCAGTCCTAGGAGCAGAAGAATTGCAGTTCTGAGGATTGATCAATACCTTGTATGAACACAAAGAGTTTGGGTTGTATATTCTGGATATTGGCAGCTGCGGGTTCTTGCTTCAGGGTTCCAAAAGACTCATCCATAACCCAGGGAGAGGAGAATAGAAAGCAGGGAGGGTTTCAAAAAGGAGATTTCCTTGTGGAAAAAAAGGATCTGTCCTCTTGGAAAAGGCAGGGTCTGGCCAGTTATTCAGCTTTTATTGGCTTTTATTTATTTTTTGTTTGGAATATTTTTTGTTTGGAATATTTTTTGTTTGGAATATTTTTTGTCTGGAACGTCAGGAGGCGTGTGAGTAACTCCGGATGGTCTAAGTCCATTTCCAATTTTCTTTGGTAACTCTTGCACCTCTAAAAGGGGTTTCTGCACTAAATAGCTCACACACCAAAAGTGGAAGGACAAGAAATGGGATAAATTTGAGGAAAAGGAGTTGGGTGGGGCCAGCACTGGGAAGTGCTCCCTGTCCACGGCAAGAAAATCAACCACAGAAAAATACCCAGCACGGGGGGGAAAATCCAAATGGAAATGCCAAGGAAAACACGTGGGAATGTGCAAATTCACGGTGATAACTTCAGCAAAAGGGGATAAATTGGAGCTAAACGCTGGTTGTCATCTGCTAACAGCCAACTTGGCACCCACCAGGATGATTTGTCAGAAAATGGGCAATTTGAGCCTCCTCACCCCTGGTGCTGCTGCACACACAGGTCCTGGCTGCTTGGGGAATTTTTTCCCTCAGGGAAAAATCCCTAAAACTGGGACACAGGTAAAGTCACAGAATTAATACAGGCAGGAATTACCATGACATCAAAGTAATTAATTAAAATCCCAACTTACATTTTTTCATCTGGATACATTCTGTTCAGGAAGGACAAAGGAAAAGAAATGTAAAGTGGGTTTTTTTGGGTTTTTTTTTTGTCTCAAATATCACAGATATGTACACGATCTTCAAGGCAAATATTGACAAGCAGGAGAAAGGGTGTGAAATAAATATGATGTGATTCAATAAGGAAAAGCACCAGGTTTTCCACTGAAGCAGAAATAATCGATGCCTACCTTCAGTATCGACAGGTGGTTTAAAGGAGGGGTTGGAGTGGAACCTGAACTGAAGGCAGGTGTTTTTAAAAAAGCACCAAGAAGTGTTAAAAAAGAAAGGAAATATTGATTGAGGGTATTTAGGAGCAGTCACTGCAGCTTGGGGCAGGGTTGATGTGTAAAGGTACAGCTCAGCTCCTCCCTCTCTGTTTCTACTTCGACAGAATTATAATTGAGTACTTTTTAATCTTTTTCCTTTCAAACACTTATAAATTTTGCAAATGTTCTTCAGTAGATCTCGGCTGTGTGCGAAGTAGGACATCATGAAAGGCTAAAAGAAACTGGGTTTTTTCCATCCTTTTCTTCCAAAACTTACAAGCTTGTCAAGGTTTGATCATTCCTCGGGTTTCTGTCTCCCCCGAGACCACCTGCAATTTTTAGGTGAAATTTATAGAAAATATGAACAGAAGTAAGTCCCTTAGAGAAGTGGGATGGCTTCCAGACGATTTGGATTTCTTAATTTTCTAAAAAACATCTCTCTCACTTCTATCAGCAATAAGTTCAACCCTGTATGAGATCTTTTCTCACTGCTGTGAAAAATGAGACAAGTGAGAAGAGAATATGGATCCATAAGTGTGGCTCATAATTGTGATTTCTCAGTGGAAAATTTTCCGCACTTAAAAGGTTTGGAATGATTTTACAATTTTGTAAACTCATTTTATTAAGTGATTTCTGGTTTCAGCTGCTTTATGAACTGATCCCCAGCAGTAAATTACCCGTTTGCCCTTTGGGAGTATAGGCCAAACAGATACTTTTTCCTGGCTTAATTTGTCATCTGTTGACTGAAATGTCAAAGGAAATTAAAGGAAATTGTTATGTTAATCCTTCCGGGCGGATGGTGCATTTCTGAAGGATAAAACATCACACAGAAAAGGTGATTTTTTATTTTACATGGGGTGTGTGTGACACTGTGATCCCTTCTCCTCCCGTGGGAGATCAATCCATTTGCATCAGGAGCTGCTCACATTACAACACGTTCACCAAAGGATCTGGGATCAGAACCACACCACTCTGGAATCATGGAATTAAAGGCAGATTTGGGCTGGCAGGGACCTTAAAGCTCATCCAGGGCCACCCCTGCCATGGCAGGGACACCTTCCACTGTCCCAGGCTGCTCCGAGCCCCATCCAACCTGGCCTTGGGCACTGCCAGGGATCCAGGGGCAGCCACAGCTGCTCTGGGAATTCCATCTAAAACCCTCCCCACCCTCCCAGGGAGGAATTAATTCCCAATATCCCATCCATCCCTGCCCTCTGGCAGTGGGAAGCCATTCCCTGTGTCCTGTCCCTCCATCCCTTGTCCCCAGCCCCTCTCCAGCTCTCCTGGAGCCCCTTTAGGCCCTGCAAGGGGCTCTGAGCTCTCCCTGGAGCCTTCCCTTCTCCAGGGGAACATTCCCAGCTCTCCCAGCCCCAGGGAGAGGGGCTCCCTATGATGGAAAAATAAATATCTTGAAGTTTGATGAACATCTAGGAGCTGGGAAAAGCCCACTTTTCCAAGCTCCTTTTCTCCCATCCCAGCACTGTCTGACAGAGAGACCACAGGCAGATTTTTTTTTCCTGCCTGGAGAAACTCCCTCCCATCCCAGAGATCTCTGTGCCATGGAGTGGATGGGAGAAACCCCAACACCACCTATGATTTTTCTTCCAACTTTGTGTCATTTTGGATTTTTTTTTATGCCAGGATGATCCTATCCAGAGTATTTATTGCATTTTTACTGTCTGAGCCTCCAAATGGTGCAGTAGAACGTGATTTTGCCTGGGGAAATTTGGGGTATTTGTCTGGAGTCTGTACTTTAATTGCCCAATATCTCTTCCTGTTTTTGCAGAATATCCAGGTAGTCACAGGAAGACACACTTTACTTTCTTCCACTGATTGGATGGGAGGAATTTTTGACCTTGGAAAGTGGAGATGGTGTTGCTATGGAAACTAATAAGTCTGCTGCCATTCATGAGCTGCAGCACAGGTAAAATGTTCCACTATTAGTGTTTGTGATTGATAAATCTCTGTCGGTGTCATAATTCTGGCAGAAAGGAGAAGCGATTACCAAAATTAACAGTCCTTTTTTGTGTGAACAAGTGACTAAGGAGCTTTTCATTAGGACACGCTTTAATCTTAAACAACTCCAGGTGCTGCCTTTGAACCAGGAAAACACTTTTCAGGATCACAAAAAAGCTGGAATCCGGGTAATAGCTTTAAAAAATAGCCTAAGCTGTAACAGTGAGAAAGAAAAGCAGTTGTTGCTTGGGTGACAACATCATGAAGACATTTCTTGGCCACAGCATCAGCAAATGAAGCTGGATTGAAAACCAGGCCAGTTTGGGAGCACTGAATGGATGGTTTGGATTCCACATTTCATATCACACCCTTCAAATGCTTCCATACACCTGAAGTGTCTTTAAATCACAGTTAACCGAAAGGCAAATTAAAGCAGTTATTTATGAAGTCCAAAAATGGGTGAGAATCATAAGGACTATCAATATAAATACACAAAAAGGAAAGAAAATCTTGCTTAAAACCCAAAGAAAATGCAAATATTTCTTCTTTGCCTCCTGCTGGAGCTATGATGGACCCTCATCCTCCCATCCTGGCATCCTCAGGCTGGAATCAGAGGACAAAGTGTGGCTGGAGGAAGCAGGACTGCGTTCCCCCATTCTCCTCCTTGGATATCCCTTGTGCTTAATTAAAACATCAACAGTTTGCAGCATATTGTGAGGTAAAATGTTCTTTTCTGCCTGGCCGGGCATTGCCCACAGTGAGGGTTTGGTATTCTGAGTTCGTTCCTTCTCTGAACCTTTCTTCTAATTAAAAGCATATAACTTGACAATCGTGCTTCATAAACCCATAAAAATGGGATTAACTCATGTGGCTCATTACAGCCTCATCTCCAAACAGGCTGTGAATGGGAGCTGAGCTCTTTGAGGTTATAATGAATTTGGGGATGGACTGACCCCTCACACTCGGCTGTGGTAGAAACCATGACAACTGACTTTTGTCTCCAATTAATGGATTGAACTCTAAATAGCCAGGAGATTACTCATGTACTTACAAGGAAATTGTATTAAAGTAACCTCAAATGATACTTAAATTAATTATGTAGTGCATGAGTCAGCAGCTGTTTGAAGTGAAGAAACAGAGCAGAGGGCAGACTTCAGTAGCATTTTAAAATACAATTTAAATGAAACTCGATACTGTTTTATCTAAACGTAAAATATAAACCTCGGGATAAAAAAATGTAAATCTCAGGAGCAGACTTTCTGTTAAATCAATACCAAGTTTCTATTTCAGTAACAAACAACCAGCATGTTAAGGACTAAAAATCTTGGACTATATAAAATCTTGGAATATATAAAATACTGGAATATATGAAATATTTCAAGTGAGCAGTCGCTCATTTAAGCCCAGCTTTGCTGAACTAATCACAACGACCACGTGTGTAGGAGCCAAATTTTCCCTTTAATTTCTCACTGCCCCACTCAGCCCCCTTGAGTACCTCTCAGAGGTCATTCCCTTCTTTACTACTCTGAGTAAAGCGCTTGTACCAATCTTTCAGAGCACACCATTCCCCTGTAATTCCTTGATTTTTTGGGAAATAGATGGTGATCCTGGAATCTGAATCGCTGGAGGAGCAGGACAGCTGCGTGAGGGACAAGATATTCTCACACCCATGATTTGTATCTCCAAAAAGAACCTTTTCCTTCACCTTTTTTTCCCCCCAAAGCTTCCATTTTTGAAGCTTTTTGTCATCTTCATCATTCTTGCCAGAGGATCATCTCTAACGAGCCCAGTCCTGGGCTTTAAATCTGAGTTAAAAGGTACCGGGAGCTCACTTTCAGATGAACATGTTCATCTTTTAAAGACTTAAAAATAGCTAAAAATGTAAATTTCCCATATTCCCAGGCACCAAGAGCAGCTCACAACGTCACTTTTGTCCTGCTCCTGCTCTCGATTAAAGGAACAGCAAATGTCCCCCTGACTTGACTAGGATAAGTTAATTTATACCTGGGTATAAATTAACTCCATTGATTTCAGTGGAGCTCTGCTGGTTTTCACTCCACGACATCCTGAAATATGCCTGATGGTAACAGTCAAACTGCACTTATGGCAAAACTTCTCTGATTTATCACATGCAAGCTTCACATCAATTTGGGAATAATAGAGCTGAGAGGGAAAATGAGGAAGCAGGCCTGATGCTGAGCAGAGCAGTTTTGTAGGCTGGGGATGGAAAGGTAATTCAGGGTGTTAGATGGCATTGGTCACTCATTTCCTCCTTGTTTCTACCTCAATTCCACCCGACGTGTAGAATGAAAATGATTTTGACCTATAAATTAATTTTAAATCTCAGGATTAAATGCGCTGCGCAGAAGAGCTGGATATTATTACCCCCCAAAATGGCAATTCAATTACTCAAAAATCAAACTGCCCTCTATGTTCTCTTTATAGGGGAAAATCGTGGAAAGAATAATGTTCCCTCCAACTCTTATTTTCCAGCAGAGCTTTTTTATGTGTCTCAACGAGGGTCTTTAGGGTTTTCTTGCAGTGCCTTAGGGGACAAAATAAAATAAAGCAATGCATGCACAGTGACACAGCAAGGGAACAGATTAGATTTTTTTTTTTTCATAACCCATTGCTATTTAAATGAGATAATCTGATCTAAGCAGAGCACCAGAGGCAAGAAGGGTGATGAAGATAAACTCAGAGATCATTACTTTAAATTCTGTGTACTTGCTATAGGGATGTACAACAACCATCTCCTGATGTTGAATTTTAAACATTATTTGATATGAAAATGTTAAGAAAGAGCTTTCACTTTCCAGATTAAAGATCTAGACAGGATTTTGAGAAGTTGAAATGAACAGACCTGTCCAAAATGCTCAATAAAAGGAAATAATTGTCTCTTCACACCAAAACTCTCTCACGTTTTCCTCCTCTGGCTGCTCCTGGGTTGTGCTGCTTCCTCTGGAGTTGTGCAAGGCAGGTTGCCAACAATATCTGAATGAGGGAAGATTTTATTTTAATTTTTAAATCATATTTCTGTCTTAAGCATCCATCAGATGCACCTCAGACTGTTCTTTGGGTGTGGGTGCCAGGTCAGGTTCTCCATCAGGTTGGAGGAACAGTTTCCCCATCTCTCTGTCTCTCTGGTCCCTCCATTCTTTCTTCTGTCATTAATTTTGATTATTTCTAGAGTCTGTCTTCCTCCTGGACAGCTTATCCACATTTTCTGTGTTCCTGCTGTTCCTAAAGGAAAATGGCACCTCTTTGGCCTGATTCCTGGTGGCTTCTGCCCTCCAAATAAATCCATGCATGGAGAGGTGGCTTTAGCAACTCTCCTTTGTTCTGCTGGTGGTCTTGGCCCCACCGTGGAAGCAAAGGGGTTTTCCAGGATTAAAGATAAGGAAAAAGCAGAATGGCAGTAAATTCTAGCAGGCAGATTGGACAATATAAATTGTGAGAAATGGAAGAGTAGAAACCCCCACAAACACTAATGAGTTTGATTTGCAGCCCTGGAAAGAGCTTGGGTTGATGTAATGATAAAGGTATACAGATCTTAAGTAGAAAAATTATAAACCTATGTTTCTATAGTTGTAAGTAGGAAAATGTATTGGGTGATATGGTGAAGGGTTTTAAGTATGATAATACGATTTTGTAGTTTAAGTTAAGAATTTAGATGTTATAATAGAAGTATCTGTGTGTACGTGAGCTAACAAGTTATTGGTCAAGAAACAGACACAATGCAGTAAAAAGTACCAAAGGTGATAGGTTATAAAATCAAAACAAAGTTTCGTGTTAATTGTCTATTGGACTGAAAAGTTATAAATTGCCATGTAACTCTGAAACTCGTGACTTTCTTCAGTTATGGTGACTTGCTGTTAAACCTGTAACTCCTGAGACTGAGGCCTTGTTTGATTTTTTAAGCAATAAGTCGCAAATAACAGAGTTGGTCCCGTCTCTTAAATAAGGCTCTGACAATAAATATTCCAAGCCAGTCTGACCTGCATTTTGGAAATGAGACATTAACTGTGTTTTTACAAAGCCCTTTGGCTTCTTGCCTCCAAATCAATCGAAGATGCAACCACAGCCTCCTGGGCCGGATTTTTGGCCCATCATTTTGAAACTGCTAAATTAGAGAGAGACATCTCCTGATGTAAAGTGTCCTGATCCTCCTTTGGGTCACAGCAGGATGAATATTGAATACATCACATCCCACGCTCTGCCTGCAGTCTCTCGCAGATTTATTGTTAGCATAACAGCACCTTTAGGGATGGAACAGCAGACCATATATTTTAAGACAAGTGACATCTTTGCTATTTCTAACAGCAAAATGTGGAGATTAACTGGTCCAGCCTGGAAATGTTAAGCCTTCTCTGAACAACCAGAGGCATTTGGAGATCTGCTGATGAGTCAGACAATGATAATAATTAGGTGTCCCTTAGACAACAGGGAGGTTTTCGTGGGTTTGGGAAATAAAAAGCTGGATTTCTGTGAATGACTCACAAGACTGTGGCAGGACATGGCTGATACTGCAATGGCTTTCCCAGGAGAGGGAGGAGTGACAGTCAAAGAAGAACTTTTGTCTCCATTCTGTGGGGTGCCAGGAGGTTCATCTCATTCCCCAACATCAGTGAACAACAACCATCCTCTGGTGCACCAAAGCCAGCAGAGAGGGAACAGAATGCCCTGGGAATGCACTGTTATATTTAGGGAATGTGAGGGGCTTTGAAGCTTTCCACCAGACACACACAAACCCACCCCAAAGCTTTGTCCTGGGTGGACACCAGTGCTCACTGCCGTATTTCCCAAGGACTCCACACCACCCCAAACCTGGATTATTTCCCAAGGACTCCACACCACCCCAAACCTGGATAGAGGGAATCACATTTAACATTCCCTACCATGGGCTAGACTCACTCTACAGAAGAATCTCCCTCATTGTGCTTCATCTCCCAGAAAAACCCCTTTTTGGAATTCCCCTGAGTGCACAGACGTGTGGTGGAGAAGAGGTGAGAGCTCAGGTGCTGCTTTGAGGGTGCACTTTGAGATTGGAGCCTGCATTGATTTTGGTGTCAGGGAAATGTTATTTACAGTTCCTGGAGTGGGGTGGAGATGCTGGAATTCATGGAAGTCATCACCAGAGTTTGATGCTTTCTCTATGGCTCCAGTGTCTAAGCTCTATGGTCTGAAAGGCCTTGTCTATTTTTACGCTGGTTTAAATAATTATTGCTTCCTAATCTTTTCAATTAGTTACTTTCCATTCATTTTTTCCCTTTTATTTAAATTTTACATGATTTATTCCTGGTTCAGATCAAACCATTTCATCTCCCAGCACAAAAGGCTCATTAACTTCATAAAATAACATCCTGGTACTTTAGAAGTCATTAAATTTTTTTTTTTCACTTTTTTGTTTGCAACAGCTTCAAAGACAATTCAATTTTACTTTATTATCACTGCCAAGAAGTTGAAATTAGCAGGTGATTAAGCACTTCAAATATTTGGAGCATTTTCTATTGTCAACAATGGCAAATTTAAGTATAAAGAAATTAAACTTAAGAAGGCACAATAATATATAACTGAAACAGTTTATTGAAGCACAAACTTTTCAAGGCAAGTTGCTGGTTTTAAGTAATTGCTTTAAACTGAGAGTGGGTTTAGATCAGATTTTAGAGATAAATTGTTGCCTGAAAGGGTTTGAGGCCCTGGCAAAGGTTGCCCAGAGAAGATGGATTTTGAGATCCCCATTTCAGAGTTACCAACACGGATTTCCTTGGAGTTTAGCAGCCAAATCCACACCCTTTTAATCTCCACAACCAATGCCTCAATTAAAGAACTGACATGTGAAACCTCAGATTTTATTATGGAGAGAATGATGGCCATAAAATCATGAAATCACTGAAGGCTTTGGGTTGGAAGGGACCTTAAGGATCATCTACTTCCACACCCTACACGAAACGGAGAGAAACTCAGCTGCAGTCTGTAATTTTCCACTAGCAGAAATAAGAAAAAAAATAATTTGTTTTTGGAAAACAGACTTGGAAATGCATAAAAAAAAATATTAAACCTGTCTTATTTTGAAATGAAAACTTGGACCAAACTTCCCTGCTGCTTAATATTCCCACCCAGCAGCTCTGCACAGCCTGACGCGGGTGAAGACCTTGCCCACAAACTTTTAAGTGCTGCAACAATATCTGTGACTTCCCCGTAATCACAGGCTGATCATCCCTCCCATTGTTTGCAGAAGCTGGAAAATAAAACGTCTGGAGTTATTGATTCGCTACTTCTTTTTCATTTAGCGCCTATTGATCGCTGTTTATGTGTGTGTTTCTTGTTGAGCAGGAATTAACATTGAAAACTTCTTGGAATTCACTGCGTTCACACCTACTTGACATTCCTGGGGAAATCTTGCAGCCATGATCCCACTCCAGCTGGGGGTTTCAAAAATCGGCGTTTTCTTCTCTGGTCTCTTGGCAGCAAAAAAAATTCATATAGAAAAGCTTTTTTTAATGTATTATTATTCTGGTTGGCACTAGCCTGGGACAGAAAATGTGGTTGTCACAGGGTTTGAGCTCCCAGAGTCATTTCCAACCCCTCAGGATGATTTAGGCTGTGGTTATGGTGCCTAAATTACAAAAATAAACCTCTTGGGGTTGGGAGGCGTTTTTTCATCCCTCTCTGCAAGAGGAGCTCTTGTGATTGCCACGAAAATTGCTCATGGAGTGTGGATGGGAAGCCAGCTCTGGGACACAGGCTGATGTGAGATCTGAGGGAAATAGGGATGGATTGGTCCAGCGGGACCGTGTGTGAGGGCTGGATGGATGGAGATGTCTGGGATAGCTCGGAGCTGTTCTCTGACTGAAGCTGTCACAGCTGGGCCGTGTGTAAAGCACTCCTTTCATTGCTCTGGTGATATTCAGATCCCACAGTTTTCCCAGTTTTAGCTCCAAACACAATCAGAATCACAAGCCAAGCACATATTTCCCAGGAGACTGAATTATAGTCCTGAACCAGCCAATGATAATGTGGATGGACTCTGTTTATTTACCTTATCACCCTCCAGAACATCTCTTTTCTCTATTCCTCCATTCAGATTTAGGGTGAAACTCTTAAAAAAAAAATTAAAAATTAAAAGCAGTGTTGAATTGTCATGGAATTGCACAGTTCCAGGAACTGGAGGAACAACCCCATGTGCACCACGTGAGGATTTATGGCAGCAATTGCTCTGGTTGCTGGCACAGTTATCACAATCAGCATCCAAAGGCAGATAAGGCTCTCTGAGGCTTCTCTTGCAGGAGTAAGAGGGGAACAAGAGGGCAAATTTTGGGTGTGGAGGCAGAGTTCAGGCACAGAGGGCACCTGCAGCCCCCACTTCCCTGGGTCTCTGCTTTCCTTTGTGTGCAAAGCACACCCAGAGGTGCCAATCCTTGTCCTATGGCTCAGACGCTGCCTAAATTCCCACCTGGTTTGCAGCAAGAGGAATATTTATGAACTTTATTTTGATATATTTGATTTTTAGACCCTTTTAGAACTTTAGCAATAGCCTTTTTCTTTCCTTTTGCATAGCATAACCAGTCTTTTGTCCCGTGTTCAATATTAATATCTGCTTTATTGTTCTATTCTAATTACAATGTCATTATTAAAGGGGCCCTATGTTTTCCTGTGACAGATATTGCCTCTCATTGCTAGTGAATCTTGGTTATTCCATGCTTATTGTTATTAATAATTTGTAGCAATTGGATTGGTATTAGAATATTGCTTTGCTAAATCACTTTTGCTGCTAATTAAGGCACTGTGCATGACATTGTTTAGCTCCAAACATCATCGTCCTGCTTTTCAGCCTGCTCTAATTACCTGTAACTCATTCATTCCTACTCAGAAATCAGGTCTTTTAATCAAACTCCTCCGAGCTCTGCCGTGGTGGGAGCTGCTCTTGGTGGGAAGGAAAAGTTCTCATGGACAAAGATATTTGTGATGACAAATGCACCTTTCACTGCAGCCCTGGAGCTCCTTAGAAATAGAATAATTGTCCTCAATGCTCCCCAACACAATAGAAGGAGGAGGGTTCTGAGGGAAAAGTGAAAGATGACTGGAAAAATCCAACTCTTCAAGGTATCAGCAAGGAAATCGCTGTAGCTTTAAATTGTCTTCTGTGCACGAAACGTCTGTGAGATCAGATCTGTCACGCTCTTGGCTGGGGGAATATTTCCTCTGAAGAAGCAACATCACTTCATTATTTGCCTGGGAACTTTATTCACTTTGGCTGCCAAACAAACAGAAGACACACAAAGGTCATGCTTGAGTCATGAGTGAAAACTCACATTAATGGCCAGGGGGCTTCCTGGTGTGTGTCTGGCATTAGCAGGGCTCTCTCAGTGGCAGAGCCTCTGACATATCCTGAATATTGCAGCAGTTTGAGGAAAAGCAGAAAAAAGGGTTTATTTCTGTGCAATTCTTTCTGCAGCCATTTTAGGGGAGCGTAAAAAGGTGTAAAAAATGCAGATATTCGTGCTGAAGTTGTGCTGGAGCTGTTGTGCAAACACACCCCCACACACCTGCAGCATCTTCACCTTTCTGTTATCCTGGAATCCCAGAGTGATGGAATGGTTTGGGTTG
>VWZT01005141.1:86549-99387 GCA_013397055.1 Pachycephala philippinensis | reverse complement strand
GAAGCTGTCGCTGGGCAGGGGGCCGGGGCAGCAGCGGGGGCTGTCCCACCAAAGCCAGGAAAGGAGGAGGCCTGCATCACGCTCCAGAAACCTGGAGAAGAGAGGCCCCCTGTGAGGCCACGCGAGGCATGGGCAGAGCACGGGACTCTTCACCCGTGCACAGCCACAGGTCGTGGCCCAGCTCTGCCCAGCAGAGCCCCTCACAGCGGGACAAAGGCCTCGAGGTCAGACCCAGTCCTGCGCCTCTGCCCCCCCAGCTCCTCGCCCAGCCAGGTGGAAGCTCCCAGGCAGTGGGCAAAGGCAACAGCGACCGGACTCCTGGAAGAGCTGTGGAGCGAGGACGGGTCCAAGGATCTCCAAGGCAGGAGTGGTGCGGAAGAGGGAACCTCCGTCTCCTGTTCTTACCAGCCAAAACCACTGGAGCCCTGCAGTGGCACAGGACGACTCCTAGAGCTTTCTTCCCCAAACGCAGATCTCTCAGTGTCCAGTAGGGAAGAGAGCAGTGACCAGGAGGCTTCACGGGAGAAGAGGAACAAAATCATGCTCTACCACATCTGGTTACCATATCCCTTCTACCGGACGTTCACACTGGACCCCTTCGCGGTGCCGGAAGAAGAGGCCGTCACTGACCTGGCCACCACATCTTGTGCCTGGGGAGCTTGTGTGGACACCCAGCCAGCAGCTGCTGCCCTGCCGGGAGCTCTGGAGGATGAGGAGCACCCTGTACATCCCACTGGTGAGGCACAACAGCCAGCAAAGACAGCAGCTTCTGCTGCCTTTGACGCACATGCGACAGCAGCAGAGAGCCGGGCAGCGGCCCCGCACAGCCCCAGGGGCTGCGGCCAGGCTCTGCTGCACTCGCTGCGGCAAGGCTCTCGGGCCATCCTGAGCAGGGTGGCGGCTGTGATCCCGCGGCGCGGCCAGCAGCAGGGGACACAGTGGCACCTGGATCAGGGCCCAGGCTCAGGGACGGCAGTGGCAGCCCCCGCAGCAGGGGCAGAGCTGGAAGGTGTCGGTGAGCAGGGGGCAGGGGCAGCGGTGGGGGCTGTCCTGCCAGCCGCAGACAGTGGGGAGAGGGCCTGTGTCATCTGAGACAAAGACTGGGAAGTGGACAGCCCCAAGTAGCTGCCTCAAGAAGAACATGGAACGGCCCCAAGCCAGAATCCTGGAGAGGAGAGGAGAGGCCCCCTGTGAGGCCATGCGAGGCATGGGCAGAGCACGAGAATCTCCACCCGTGAACAGCCACAGGCCAAGGCCCAGCTCTGCCCAGCAGAGCCCCTCACAGCCGGGGAAAGGCCTCGACTCCAGAGCTGATTCCTGAGCGCTGCCCCCACAGGCTCTCGCCCAGCCGGCTGGAAGATCTCCATGGGCAGGGGGCAGGGACAGAAGCAGAGCCATTCCCGTTGGTGTCACCAGCTGAGGAGGGGCCCCGCTCCAAGGAGCTCACGTCTGTCTGCAGCATGCCAGGGCTGTCCACAGAGCGGGCAGCAGACTTAAATCTGAGCTGGAGCACAGCGAAAGAGAGCGCCTCAGCGTCCGTCCCAAGTGACTTATGGCCAGAAGACACAGACCTAACCAGGAGGACAGAAGAAGAGGATGGTTCAGTGGACCCCCCACGTAAGCCATAGGCAGAGAGCTGGGACTCTGAAGCTGGCTCAGCTGGAGGCAGCCCAGATGTATCCACATGATGTGAACGCACTGGTGTTCTACATGGGCACGGGCACAGAGCCAGAGGGAGGAAGTCTGTACAGACTGGAAGATGCAGGGAGGGCTTGCAGGGAACTGGAGGCTCATAAGCACCAGTGGGATCTGTACATAAATCACAGAATTCCAGACTGGTTTGGGTTGGAAGGGACCTTAAATCTCATCCAGTCCCACCCCTGCCATGGGCAGGGACACCTTCCACTAGCCCAGGTTGCTCCAAACCCCATCCAACCTGGCCTTGGACACTTCCAGGGATCCATGGGCAGCCACAGTTTATATTAACATAAAAATTATATTAAAGCAGAGAGGTTTTTGTGGGTTTGTAATGTTTTCACTTTGTTTTCCTCTCAATTTCATATATAATTACAAAACCAAGATACTCATTGAAATAAAATGTGCCAAAAGAATCCAATGCTTCTTTAAGTTGTGGGTTCTTAGACCTAAACAACTGTAATTCTCAATTGGAATATACAGATATGTATAAAATACACCACCAAAACTGCTTTGCACTTTGGTAATACAATTTAGGACTAATTAATTTTAACCTCTGTATGCTGAGTTTTCTACAGGAACAGCAAACACATTTGGTGGAAATTTTATGGCAAAACGAATTTTTTTTTTCCCAGAAAGCAAGTTTTTCAATGATAAAGTCGAAGCTTGAATCTTCTGTCATATCACATCCTGACTTGTTAAACTAAAAAATGGCACAGAGATGAGGAAAAACCCTTCCACTATATTGTTTTTGTAAGACATGTAAAACTTTCCAGCCGTGAGAAAAAATAATTATAATTTTCATCTTTGCTGAGAAGAATAACATAGGAAATAATAAATCTTTCTCAAATGATCCCAAATTATTATGGGTAGAACATTGGAAATAACATAAGTAAATGCCATTTTCTGAAAAAAAAAAGAAAACAAAACAACAAAACCCAAGTAACAGCCGAAAAACCTTAATTAATTATATACATTGCCAAATGGATATTTAAGTTCTGGGAGCCATTACATTTATCTACAGTCACTCTACCTTAATTTCTGCAAACTTTTTTTCATTTTTATGAAAATTACAGAAAATTTGAATTTTATATAATAAAAATTTCTATCCAAAAATCCTATAAATACTCAGAATATATAATATATGAACATAACTTGCTTTAAGAACAATGAAATAATATTTAAGCACATAGTCAAGCCTAAAGCAAAAATGTTATTACTGATATCCAGAAAAGTCTAAAAAACAGCAAAAAATCCACATTGTAAAAACATCACATATATCTGGGAAAAAATAGCTGTTTTGACAGTTTGGTTTCATAAAAGAAAAAGTACTCAACCATTTCATTAATTAAAAAAGAAAGTTTATTCACGAAATTGATAGACCTGTTTTAATTGTTGTGGGGTTTTTACTTATAAGTAACAATATCATTTTGATTGCTCAGAAAAATAAGAGCCTCTAAGCTCTTATATTGAAGGTTTTTTCCCTGATAGTGGATGAGGCTCACATCTGTACCTGACATTTCCCATGGAAATGGTATTTCACATTTTGTTGAGCTTTTAACATTATAGTCATCAAATTTAATGTCATTTGTGACACTCACTCAAGAGTGAGACTAAGTAAAGCCTGCAGAAAATGTACTTTAGTAAGGAAAGTGGTTTGTTAGCCTGGAGAGATGGAAAACTTTTGCTTCCGTGGATTGGTTCTTCATTTCTTTCTTGTAGTAGTTAATCTTTGGCAGACACTTGATGGAGCTTGTTTCAGTATTCATTTCTACCATTTTCCTCTAAATTTCAAATAATCTGAAGTTCAGAAGTGGTTTGTATACCCCAATTTTATGGTTTGTATTTACAGAACATGAAGTAGTCCCCATAGAACCACCTGTAAACTACATGACAAAGCTTTGGGTTCTGAACAGTTATGGCCTAATCTTTAGGAATTCTGCACTGAGGGGCTGGAGCATGTCCAGGGAAGGGAACAGAGCTGGGGAAGGGGCTGGAGCCCCAGGAGCAGCTGAGGGAGCTGGGAAGGGGGCTCAGCCTGGCGAAAAGGAGGCTCAGGGGGGACCTTGTGGCTCTGCACAACTTCCTGACAGGAGGGGGCAGCCGGGGGGGTCGGCCTCTGCTCCCAGGGAACAGGGACAGGAGGAGAGGGAATGGGCCTCAAGCTGTGCCAGGGGATGCTCAGGTTGGACATCAGGAGGAATTTCTTTGTGGAAAGGGTGGTCAGGCCTTGGCAGGGGCTGCCCAGGGAGGTTTGGAGTCCCCATCCCTGGAGGTGTCCAAAAACCATGTAGACACGGCACTTTGTGTCACCGTTTAGTGGGCATGGGTGTATGTGGTCAGAGGTTGGACTTGATGGTCTGGAAGGCTTTTTCCAGAGTTAATGATTCCATAATTCTGTGGTAAGTGATCCCACAACTCAGAGCTCTGATTTTTTTCCTCCTCATGTGGCACTTTCTACAAAGTTACATTATGGCTTTGAGCTCAGCACTGGCACTTCCCAGACAACTTTCTGATGAGTTGTTTGTCCATCTGCTCCCTGCAGTTTCTGCTTGGCACTGATCCAGGTGACCTTTGATGAAATGCCAGCAGGAAAGGGTCCCACTCTCTCCACCCTAAGGACAACCCCAGCAACATCTTCAACAGGTTTTGAAGCTGTACCCCTCCTAACTTTACACAATCTTGTGGGCAGCAGGACGATTTTGATATTTAAAGAAATTAAACAAACCAATTTACAGTCTAAAGCATAAAGCTGAGGTGTACTAACTCACACACCTTAAGTATGATTATGTGTAATTCTGGGTGAGAGATGTGTTACACAAAACCAGAAGATTGACATTGATGACGAAAGTACTCATTAACTTTTTTATACAGTGCATTCTGTTATTTCACTCCATTATTTCACTCCTTTTCCGTGGGATCGGCATCCAAGTAACTGATTTAAGATTGACAGATAGATTGTTTGTCTCCCACCCTCTTACAACAGTGTGACATTTGCTTCCTACCCCTTCAGTTTCCTCTAAGGCATCATAGTAATATACATGACTGACAGAAATTTCCCATTTGGTTGAGCTTTTAATAAAAGCAGTATCATGACATATTTACAATATTAAGGACCAGCATTCACTTTTTCTTTTTTTTTTTTCCTTTTCCTTTGCTTTTTTCTTTTTCTTTTCATATTTCTTTTTCCTTTTTCATAAGGTAGTAAAATTCTGGTTTTTTCCAGCTTTCTTATTGTATATATATACAAATAGCATTGCATCAAATCTTTAGAGCTGAAGAGCCTTCAGCTTTTTCCAAGTTAATCAATAACTATGCCACAGAGAAACCTTAGAAATCTGGACTACTTCTACTATTACATCAACAAGCACATGCTGTTTACTGAGTCTAACTGCAAGCTGATTTTAAAAGACAGGGTAAAAACCACCCAACACAGCATCTGTTTATCAGCAGATTTATCATTTTCCCATTTTGTTTCCTATTTCTTCTCCACCTAATTTGTATATGTGTGAATCCAGAAAGGCAGATCTGCAGATTCTGTTGCAAGCAAATTACAGAGCAATATTCAATGAGGTAAGTTGTTCTCCTTAGGAGGTGTCACAAAACCACTCATCATTCCCCTGGTTCCAACACAAAAAAAGTCCAGATCTCCATTCCAAATTCATGTTCACCTTTCCTTATCCCCTATTTCCCTAGAACTGAACAGGTGCATTAAGTGCTCTGATAAAGTCTGGTCTAAAAATTAAAGAAAATACAGAGAAAACTCATTTCTGTGTCTTTCTGAGATAGATATACAATGAATATTCTGGGATTATCCACATTGTGAACTCAAATATAAACAGAAATCAGGTGGAAAGAGGAAAAATTACAAAACCAAGGAAAACGGGAAAAAATTATCAGGTCTAATATTACTTAAATAATGGAAGCTTGGAACTCAACCAGGTGAGTATCTGGCATTTCCTGTTATATTGCACTGGTCTAAAGGGAACCAATCTGTGTGGTTTTGTCATTTTGAATATCATCATCATCACCATCATCATCATCACTTCCCAGATGTGTTGGAAATCAGTTCCAATTTACACACGAGATTGGCAGAAGAGAACTTGCAGTGCCAGTTCAAGCTCTGAATCAGTTCTTACATGGCCTACCTGTGAACTTGAGAAAAATGTGTGCAAAATCTTTTGTTTGCTACCAAATTCCTGCGTTGTGGAAGACATAAAAAGAAAACAAAAAGAATAACACTGTTAAATGCCATTAAAGCCCTCAGGATTATGGATTATTGGGCTATTCAGGATGAATCTATGAATCTTTTGCATTTTTAATGATTATCCATCATAGTCAATGTAAGTCTTCTGTTGAATTCAAATAACTTTGGTATCCTGCCAAAATCTATGTGAAATTAAAATTAAAGGCTTGAGCTAAGAGCGTATCCATCTTGAATAAATAATGTTAACAAACATATATGTATAAAAGTGTAACATGTATATGTGTATATCTCATCTGCTACTGAACACTTAATTTTAGTCACTCTTGATACAGTAAGAACTTGAAGGGCTGTTATAGTTCTTGTAAACATTTCCTAATGCAAATCAATATGACACAGCAATCCATGACAATAAAACGTTTTGAACTTCAGCAGGATGAGTTCAGTCAGAGACCTTTGAAAGGTTGGGTTATATTAGGAGATGGAAGTTGAATGACAATGCAGGAAGTGAAACACTGGTTCTGGAAAAGAATGAACAATGGGCTCCCTGAAAGTGCAGATTAGCCTTAACTCTGTAAGAATCAGAGAAACACGGAGTGATTTGGGTTGGAAGAGACCTTAAGTATCAGCTTGTTCCACCCCCTTCCACGGGCAAGGAATTTTCCATGAGAGGCCACGTAGCTGTGGAAAATTATGCTCACCTACAGCTTGG
Organism: Pachycephala philippinensis; assembly: GCA_013397055.1. Taxonomy (NCBI): domain Eukaryota; kingdom Metazoa; phylum Chordata; class Aves; order Passeriformes; genus Pachycephala; species Pachycephala philippinensis. The sequence continues at coordinate 92,776 of VWZT01005141.1, read as the reverse complement.
TGCAGTCTTTATGATTCCGTATATTTAAATTAAAACCCCATGACATTTGGAAGCTGCCAAATTGAAATACAAACTACAAAAGTACTTTTTAGGGGTGTAAGTTGTGGCAGGGAGTTGCAATAATTGGATTTGCTTTATGTCAGAAGGGAATAGCGTAAGGACTGCCCAGCAAAGTGGAAGCTAAAAGAATCTCGTAACCTTTGGTTTGCTTGTTTGGGGTTTATTTTAATATCTGAGCATACTTTCATACATTTCATATGCTGTTTTATAGAGAAAATTTAATAGACATTTTGAAGTCTTTTAAACTGTGAGTTTGCTTAATGCTGAAAAACATCATCTATGTTCCAGAGCCCTGGAAGAGCTGAGTTTGAAAGAACCGCTGGTCACCATCTGGACCAACCCTCCCACTGATTCCACAGCCTTTCTGGATAGCCTCTTTCCATATTCGAATGCTCTCACAAATTAAAAGAAAAAAAACAACCCAACCTGAAATTTTCCTTATGTTTAAGTGGAATTTTTTGTGTTTCAGCTTGTGCTGATCTGCCTCTTGTCGTGACACTGGGAACCACTGAGAAGAAAGAGTTCGGCTACTTCTGTGCCACTGCACTCCCATCTTAAACCCAGGGATAGGATCCCCCTGAGCATTCCCTTCTCCAGGCTGCTTGGCCCAGCTTTCTCAGCCTCTCCTCTCATGGCACATGCTTCAAATCCTAAACATTTTGTGGACCTTTGCCAGACTCTCCCCAGTATGTTGATGCCACCCATCCTCGGAACCCAAAAGAGCTGGCCACACTATTGCACTGCCAATTTCAGGCTTGGGCAGTCTGTTGGCAAGGATGGTTTTGCTCCACTTCGGAAGGTGGATTGTTGTGGGAATCGGAGGAGTAGAAACCCCCACAAACACTAATGAGTTTAATTTACAGCCTGGAAAGAGCTTGGGCTGATGTAATAATAATGGTATACAGATCTTAGGTAGATGAATTATAAACCTGTGTTTCTACAGTTATAAGTAAGAAAATGTATTTGGTGATATGGTGAAGGATTTTAAGTATGATAATATGATTTTATAGTTTAAGAATTTAGATGTTATAATAGAAGTGTATGTGTGTACGTGAGCTAACAAGTTATTGGTTGAGAAACAGACACAATGCAGTAACAAGTACTAAAGGTGATAGGTTATAAAATCAAAACAAAGTTTCGTGTTAATTGTCTATTAGACTAGAAAGTTATAAATTGCCATGTAATTCAAACTCGTGACTTTCTTCAGTTATGGCGACTTGCTCTTAAACCTGTAACTTCTGAGACTGATGCCTTGTTTGATTTTTAAAGTATTAAGTCGTAAATAACGGAGTTGGTCCCGTCTCTTGGATAAGACTCTGACAGATTGTGTCTCATCCTTGGTTTCCCTATGGGCGTCATCCATCAATACAATATTCACATTTCTAAAAAATAAGCTGAAATCTTGTAGACCCCCATAGTACGAGTTAAGAATAACTCATAAATCAAAAGGCCTTATCTGTTATCTTAGAAGCAGTTTAAACCACAGCAAATTTCTGAAAGAAGAACCCTATGTGCAAACTACACGAGTGTTTTCTAGTAAAAACAATAATGAGAAAGAATGCAAGGAAACAGTGTGTGAAATTGCTTCTGGTATTTCATCATTCACGTATATAATGTGAAATGATGAGGCTCCAAGCAGGAGGGAGAGTTGAATGCTAAAGGAGGCAGGGAGGAGAGAAGAGTTGTGGGAATGAGCAATAACTATAGTTGTGGATATTTTATTTTTATTTTTCAGTATTGAAGCTGCAGTTAGACTTGCCCTACTGAAGAGACCACGTATTACAGTGCCATGAAATGTGTTAATTTGAATTTGGGAATAGGTGGTAGCTGTGGACACAGACAGCTGTCTTAAGTGCAGTGAGAAAATGTCTGAGTTTGAATAAAATGTGACCCTAGTGTTTGAAAACAGAGCAAAGCTCTAAAGCTTGAAGTTTATTAATTGCTGTATAATCATAGGTTATTAATTGCTAGATAGCCAAATTCAGTTAGGTTATGACCTTTCCTACAGAGGTGCTGACAATGAGCACCTCCCACTGAGGGAAATGAGAAAGCAAAGTTGTTTTCTCTCCCTACAATCAAAAGAATTACTCATATGATAGTTCCCAGATACTGATTTTTGCTACAAGATGATAAAACATAGACCGTTCTCCCTTTAATTATTTTACCTATAACGTTTCATGCACAAAAGCACCTTCTAGAAACAGTTGGTACCTTGAGCAGATTTTTCTTTTTCTTTGTTCAACATTGGTAGTATTAATTGGTGAGACCTTTTTCTCTCCCAAACCTTCTCTGACACATAATTTTGTTTCTACTTCTGGCTAAGGAAGGTGCTGAAAATAGACAGAAAAAGAAAGGGAAAAGTATCTTTTTATATAGTAGTAAATAGAAAACTGCATAGAGTCTGTACTCATTCATCAAAGGGAGAAGTTGTCAAAACTTTCAGAATTAAAGTGAAAGAAAAAAAACAGCAGAAAGATATCACCGAGTCAAAAGGAAAAATCAATAACAAAATCCTAGAGGTTATCTGTGATCAACTCCTTCTTTTAATGCTTTATTCAGTCCAGATCTGTGCCAAAAACTTTGGGTAAAAAATATTAGAACCATTCCAAATGTATTCTGCAGGATAGAAAATAAACTTGTAATTCTTATGCTGGAAAATGACCAAATCCTATTTGTTTTTCCTGTTTCTTTTCTTAAACGCATTACAGAAAAAAAGGTAATACAAGTTACTTATCATTATATCAAGCAGTTTATCCTTTAAACATAAAGGTTTTGTCATTAATAACCCTGCAGTTACTTGTGAAACACTGAGAAAAGCATTTTCTCAAATGTATACAATTTTCCTCTTTCCACTGTGTGTATTATTTTGGTTCTGGGTGTTTAGATCCCTGCTCTAAAAGCTACAAACAACCAAACCTGACATCCACACTGTGTTACAAACTGGAATGGTTCAGGTAATCAGATAAAACCTACAGAAAGTACTTTCCTAATGTTGCACTTAGTTTAAATGAGTAAAATTAGAAAGAGAAAATCAATAAATAATAAATAAGTTCCTTAAAAGTTGTTTAATCAGATAAATGCTATGCAGTCAGTACTGATGGCTATTATGTAAATCGTTTATATTTTGATAATCACAGCAATTGTTTCCTAAGGCGTCCAATGATGGAATAATCATTTTACTAGACAAATGTACATGGGTAGAAGGCTATCAGTTTGAGCAAGCCATAATATGGACTGGCAGTGCACAAAATTCATCACTATATTCCCATGATTGTCTGATAAAATTTGTATTATGCATAGTTATAAATATCCATAACTCATTTCCATTTAGGCAAATAAAAGACTTTTACCATCAAGGATAGGTATTGTAAGCTGATAACAGAAACAATCTGATGTTTATTGAGAGATGGCAATCAGGAGGTGTGCAAAAACAAACCCCTTCTTGAATGTGCATGAATGTGGCTCGAGTATCAGAAATTATCACTTCAACTGTAAAAGTTTAATTATCAGAACAGTTGTTCTGTCAACCACAGACATGCTGGGATGGTAAAAAATTCTGAGAGCTGATTTTTTTAGTGACACAATTTGTTTTGCTTTGTCCATGTTCACAAAGAAATGTGGAAGTGCAAGACATCCCCAAAGCCCCCTCGTAAGTCCTTCTGGGAACAAGTGGATCTGGAAAGAGCTTTACCCACCTGCTCTAAGTGCAGTTCTTCCAAAAACCACTCAGTGAAAATTCCAATGGCTTCAATCATTCCTGAGTGAAAAAACTTCAGAAAGACAACCTAATTAAGTTTAATTAAGGAAGAAGAAGCCTTGGGCTTATCTGGTTCTTGGTAAATGTTGTCTTGAGACCTGATGTGTCAATGCCATGCACTGATGCTGGTTTCTGATAGGATTTTATTGTATCTCCAACTGTTTCGAGATAACTCACTGACATCAAAGTCTCTTTTTCTTTGGGGGAAGCAATCTTTGTAATTGGAAGCACTTGGAGAGCAATCCTCCCAATACAACATCTCCAGAGTATCCAAAGGCTATGTTCTTCCACTTGGCTGTATGACCCACTTTGCAACTCAGGAACCTGTTGGAGGCCTTTCCACACATTGTACCAACCACGTAACAGTGTCCTTAAAGAGGTTAGAGGACATTAGAGTCAGAGGTTGGGGCAGTTTACCCATCTGGAATAAAATCTGTAGGTCAGTAGGGTTCATTTTTTAAAAGCTGCTTTGGGTAGGGAAATTCAGACTAAGAAGTTTTTGCATAGACATACACACAAACCTATTCTTTATATGTCTATATTTATTTGTATACCAGAAACACTCCTCTTGGGACAAAAATGTCTACAGTGTAGAAAGGACTATCCTCAGGAAAGCTTTGGTTTTTATGGAAAACTGATTGAGGCAAGCTGGGAGACTGCAACATGACAACAACTGGAAAGGAAAGAGCTAAAGAAGGCATTGATAAACAAACCCATGTGGAGCAAACACCAAGTCTGACAGAGCTGAGCCTAAAAGGTTGCGCTTTGAGAGAGGCACATGGCACTAAGAAAGGCAACAGAATACAGAGCACTGCTAAAATGGCATTAAACAAACCTAAAAACATATATGTTTGGTCTTGTACTGAACAACTATTTGTATTTAATTACACTGCTACTGAAGTAACACTGACTTCTTACCTCCTAAAGTTTGCCTGCTGCTTAAGTTTAACACCATATAATTTATCTCCATTGACAGTATGGGATCAACAAAGACACTGAGGGCCACTATTCATCTTCATGTCTCCTGAATTTCAAGGCCAAATATCAGCTGATCATTCTTCAACTCCATTGCTTATTTCCTAAAATCACGGGGGCTCGGAAGACTAAAGGAGGCTCAGGTCAAATAGTGAGATCAAATTCAGATAAAATAAATGCTTTCCCAAGTAATAGTTCAAGTGGTTTAGCAATTCCTATCAGCACAAGTGAAAGACCTTGGAAGGAATTAAATAAACTATTAAGTAAGCAGCTCCTCAAAGTAAGTAAAATCATATTCTAGAAAATAATAGGGAGTTCTGGAGAATTCACAGGGAAAATGGGAAATTTATACAAATTCATTTACCAAAAAAATTATCCAAGGATCTGTAAAGAATCTGCTTTAGATATTTAGATGTCATCAACTACCTCTGCTTTCTAAACCAGCTGATTTCTGAGTGGAATAATTCCTAAACATGGGCCAGGACCTCAGAATCCTTTTGACAGCCAGCCACATACTCCTCAGAAATTCTCTTGTAGGTGATTTCTAGCAAGTGCTGGAGGTGTTGGACGCTGTACGCTCAAGTGTGTACAACAAACAGCTCGGGGAAGCCTGCAAACAATGAATTATGGCATTCCAACCTCGCTGTGGTGGGCCATAAATCAAGAGCCGTGGTTCCTGCTGAACCAGCAATGTCCTTAACCTTGCTAAATTCCTGATGTGTAAATATGAAGACTTAACAATGTGGCCTCAGAACAAATTTCAGGGTCAAATATAACACCAAAATGATTCAGCGAGGAGGTAGTTTTCTATTTCCAGCCAGTGGTACTGTAAATGAGGTGCTGCTATTTAGCAGGCATCGGGCCAAATAAAATCAATTCTGGTTTAAGCACCGAGTGTTAGCAGACACTCCACACTTAACGTCTCGTAAGTATCTTTCCAGACTAGAGACAGATTTATCTAAGTCATCAGGAGCTGTTTGATACACCTATTATATTTGGGTGTCATCGGCATAAAGACAGTAATTAAGATCGTGCTGGTAGAACCAACGACCCTGCCAGGAGCACACACCGTGCATGTTAAACAGGAATGCCTGGACCGGGATTTCCAGGCCTTCTCACAACCCCCAGCACTTGTAACCCAGAATTTTCACACACAGAATCACCAGGTTGGAAGAGACCTCCAAGATCACCGAGCCCAACCCATGCCCTTGCACCACCCCAACTAAACCATGGCACTGAGTGCCACATCCAGTCTCCTTTTAAACACATCCAGGGATGGTGACTCCACCCCCTCCCCAGGCAGACAATTCCAGAACTTTATCACTCCTTCAGTAAAAAACTTTTTCCTAACATCCAACCTAAAGTTCCCTTGGCACAGCTTGAGACTGTGTCCTCTTGTTCTGTCAGTTGTTGCCTGGAAAAGGAGACCAACCCC
>VWZT01005141.1:49544-86304 GCA_013397055.1 Pachycephala philippinensis | reverse complement strand
TTGAAGCCAAAACAGTCCTTGAGAAGTAGGTGCAGGTGCAAAGATTTACAAAACTATAACATTGTTTTAAATTCTCCACATGAGAATCTTCACAAAGTGCTGCAAGGGCTAAAGAAATTCCCAGCCTGAGGCCTTTTTTCATATCCATACAACCTCACCTGGCTACAGCCACCCTTCAGGGAGTTGTAGGGAGTTAGAAGGTCACCTCTGAGTCTCCTTTTCTCCAGGCTAAACAGGCCCAGCTCCCTTAGCCGTTCCTCCCAGGGCTTGTGTTCCCAGCCCCTCACCAGCCTTGTCACCCTCCTTTGGACACATTCCAGCATCTCCTCATCCTTCCTGACCTGAGGGGCCGAGAACTGGACACAGCATTCGAGGTGGGGCCCCACCAGTGCCAGCTACTGGTGAGAATGACTTCCAAGAATGACTTCCAAGAATGACTTCCCTGCTCCTGCTGTCCATGCCATTCCTGATACAGGCCAGGATGCCTTTATTTTTAAGAAATAAAGAAAAATGGTTGAACAAAATTAGCCATAAATTCCCTTTTCTTGTATCCTGTAAAAATAAGTAATGTGGAACTGACAATTATTATTCAATCTTATTGTGTGTCTGTGAAAACCTGGGGTTTATGATGTCAGGTGTTCCATTTTTGGTTTTTTTTTTTTTTTTTTAACATTTATTTTACTATCTGCCAAATAGTTATGTGCACAAGAAATACTGAAATCCAGCTCCTTATTCGTGTTGAATTAATCAAAACTTCTANTCAATCTTATTGTGTGTCTGTGAAAACCTGGGGTTTATGATGTCAGGTGTTCCATTTTTGGTTTTTTTTTTTTTTTTAACATTTATTTTACTATCTGCCAAATAGTTATGTGCACAAGAAATACTGAAATCCAGCTCCTTATTCGTGTTGAATTAATCAAAACTTCTAGTAACTGCATGGAGTGAGGGAAAATTTAGAAAAGGAATACACAGTACTAGGATTTATAAACTGCTTGTTTTGCAGCTCTGCTTAATTATTACCATCTGATTAGTTATCCACTATATAAAAAGGGAGATTAAAGAGATATTTCTCCTCTCAGGAATAAAAAAGTCAGTTTAGAACTTGGAATTTAACTTTCATTGACCTGTTGAAATTTGTTTCAGGCTTTCCTACAAACGATTGCTTTATATTTCACAGGTATGAACTATTCAGCACTTGTCCACATGTCCCCAACCTTTAAATTTGAAGAAAAAAGTTTAAAAGAAATTCAGAGGAATAGATTAATTTATTCTACTCCCTTTTTAGGTTACTGGCGGGCTTTTGGTTTGCTGGAATTTGCATTCTTTTAATTAATTGCACTGGGAGCTGTGCAGAGGAGAGGGGATTTGGGAAAAAGCTCATAAACAAGCAAGTAAAGCAAAAGCCTCGACTTGAAATACAGCATTAAACTTCTGAGTTCTGTTTCCTTTTCTGTGAGCAATACAGTGTGTATTTAATGTATTCATCACTCACTCTAACCTTTATATATTCACATGAATTAAAATGTATTTAGTCGGACAGCTTTTTTAGTTTTATATAAATAAAAAAATGTATTTTTAAATTTTCTCTGCAGCTGAGCAGAAATGCTCTTCCTAAATGCTCTTTCCTTCTTAGGGGTGCCTCGATATGAATCTGATAAAAAATGGGATAAAATCTGAGCTTGTTTTGCACAAAATACAAAATTCATCATATTTGTCACAGGTTTTTTATTATTTTTCACTGCTGCTGTGCCTGACAGTTCTGTAAAATTGTGTTATATATACACCAAAAGATAGCTCAGGAAGAAAGAAAAAACAAAAAAGAGGAAGAAAAACAAAAGAGAGAATGTAAACCGTGTTGGGTCAAAATTTTGAAAAAACTGAGAGGGAAGCAGGATGGCACCTTCAACTGTCCTAACTCCACGGGAAAATTATTATTTAATAGGTTACAGCCTCTTTTTTCCCAGAGAATAGTAAGAGGAATATTCTTTTCTTTTCCTTTTCTTTTCTTTTTTCTCTTTTCTTTCCAGTCCAGTTTGGGCAGCATATTTTACACAAACTGACTTCACAAAACACTTCCTTCAGAAGGGAGCACAATCTCTGTTCAGAGAAAAAACATTCCCTACATCCAATAAAATAAGCAGATTGCTGTTAAAGTGTTACCAAATCTCTAATAATTATGAAGTATTTTCACGTTAAGTTTGAGAAACAGCACCATAAACTTCCCATGCCTGGAATAAACTTAGTTAAATTCAACATAATGTGAATATCAGAGAATTATTCATAACCCTTACAGAAAACTGTCTGAACGCTCCGAGGACAAAGTACATTTTCACTTCATCTTTATTCTCCTACAGTACACAAGGGCAAATGAGGATTTATGAGAGAAATACATGAGGAAATAGCTTAAGTGAACCTGACTCAACAAATATTTATATAAATACATACAAGGTTACTAACGTTGGGCTTGATAGTGAAGATTAATTTCTAGAAAACTGCAAGAAATGAGTTTTCTCAGCCTTCAACATTGGCAGGAGTTGCTACAGTTTTTAAATGAAATCCAGCCCAGCACCTGTTTTTCAGAGAAAGCATTGTGAGGATCTGAATCTTGACTTTTTAATTCTGTGAAAAAATCTGACAAATATTTGGTGTAAACACCTTCCAACACCTTGTCTGTGAGCTAACAAGTGTGAACCATTGGTTCTGCCATAAATTCTGTCAATGTTCCAGCTCAGAAACTGAACTCCAATATTCTTGTGCCACCAAAAAATGCACATTATTGCTGATACCAATGATTGAACTAACAAATTTGTAAGATCTTTCTGAGGTCTAATTACAGAGTTAAACTTATACATAGTTATAAATTACAGTCACAGGGGAATAACGTTTAAATGTTGTGAGAAGCTCTTTTTTCAGAGCACAAATATTTACAAGCCATGAAGCCTCCTTCACGAAGTTCTTACAAGATGTTCTGAGTTTCCTCTGTGATAACTTACTTCATTCCCTTATGAATTTGCCAAGGAATATTTACAAATTTTGTCAATGTTTCAGAGATTAAAATATTCTTATGTTTTTAATATATTTATTGCTCTTTTGGCTTGGGCTAGAAATGAGATGGGCTCAGGAAATTTCTTACTAAATTGAGTTAGTTTTACTCTCCAATGATCATCAATTCAGGGCTTGATTTTTTAAAATATTTTTTTGTCTTTAAATATATGTTCATGGAAGAAAGATGCTATCTGAATAGGTGCATCAGTCTGTTTTCATTTGATTCTATGAACATTTAAATGGGAATAAATCAAGAGACAGGGAAATTATTGTCTGGCCAATATTGTCTTAGTGGCCAAATTCTCCAGAGTATAAGGAATTCTCTTGTTTTATGTATGAACACATCTCTTTGATTGGCCTATTCAAACAAAAATACTCTTAGGATTAGCTCAAAATGGGCAGTAACTCATTCATATTTATGTAGGAAAGAGAGGAGCAAATATTCACCTTGATATTTCTGTTTTCATTATTGTCAGTGTTTCATCAGTTTTATAACACTTTTCAGGTAAGGTAATCTATATTTTGTTCTGTGCTGTCTTGGTATCGTATCAGTTTTTCCCTGGCCACCTACTCCATTATTGTGAGTATAAATATCTGCAGTATTCCAGATTTCAGAAGGCTGACTCATGCTTAATAATAAACTTCTTTTAAGTGCTTAGACTTCTGCTGGATTCTAATAAAGAGTTCTCCTGTGTCCTATTCTTACAAAAGGTTTTATACAGATTATTTGGGTATTATCCATAACAGCCTCTTTTCTTTTTTTTTTTCGAATTTACATTTTTCACCAATCAGATTCATCAGTTTCAAGTGACATTTTCTGCAAAGTTTAAAATAGCTGTTCTTTTAAGGACTTTAACTCTCTTAATGTAAATTATTCATTTACAATAATTAAATAATTGTAATGATTTTTCTTGTCAAGTTATGACTGGTAAATCCTGCCCTCTGTGTGAACAATATTATTAGAGGTTTTCCTTCAAACTGGTTCAGGTTTATTAAAGTCATCTCGATTTTTCTTGCTAGATTTACTCTGCATTTCACAAGCAGTTTCAATATTTACCAAAACTCTTGCAATATAAGGCGTATTTTGTCTTGGTTTTCCAAAGTGCTAAAATATATCCTTTTATTTTTATGAGAAAAATCACCAACTTGCAGACATCAAAAGCAGTTCCCAGAGACAACCCTTTGAACACCAATTCACTTTTTATTCAGCAAATGCAAATATTTAAATCGTTTTTGTACTGAGGACAGAAAAGTCATCATACAAACCCAGGTGAAGTATTTGGTAGCTTTAGGTAGAGAAAAGACAAAGGACTCAAAGGGAGATGCAGAGCTGAGAAAGAACTTAATTTTCCATTCTTTTATAACAAACACTAAGCAAAAAGAGTAAAAATAACTGACTGAGGATACTCGGGGTTTGAACTTGTTAACTAATGAGTTGCTTCAAATACTTAAAAAAGAAAGGTCAGGCTTTAGCAAAGACCTCAAGAAGATATTATTAAACTCAATTTGAAAAAAATGTGTGCTCCACACAGTATTAAATTTGTGGTAAATTAGATGAAATATATTCCAATAAGACAATACCTTAAATTCGTGAAAAATCTTATCTAGCAGAATTAGGCCTTTTTGATGTTTTCAGTGTTCTTTGAATCTGTCGTGAAAGCTGACAGTCATGTACCAGGGCACACATCACAGGCGTGATTTATTGGGATTTTCAAAGTACTTTTTGAAAGAATTCAAATAAATATCAAAAAACTCTGGCATTGTAAGCACCTACAAGGCTCTGCAGCCCAGTCAAGAGTTTCCTTAACCAAAGGCTCTTTTCATGCCTGATTGTCTTCTATGTATAAGAACAGATATTTGTTTATAAAAAAGCTTTTGCCTATAACAAAACACTGTATTCAATTAGCTGTGTATTATTGCTTTATTCATTTTCTCAGCTACCAGATGCAGAACAAACACATCTTTATTAAGAACTCAGAGATGAAAATGCTTTGGGGGTTTTTTAGTGTAATGTTTCTTACTCATAATTTCACTTTCCCATGATATTCTGACATCCAGTATCACAAAAGAAAGTGTATTTCTTATCCCAATTTTTGCTGCAGTGCTTGGAAACTCCGAGGGCTGAACAGAAATGTTTAACAGGTAACATTTTGATGGGTAACGTGGTCTTGAAGGAGGATCTAGATAGATTGGAGCATTGGGCAGCCATCAGTGGCAAGAAGTTTGATAGGTGTCAGAGCTTTATCCGAGAGACGGGACCAACTCTGTTATTTGCGACCTATTACTTAAAAAATCAAACGAGGCATCAGTCTCAGAAGTTACAGGTTTAATAGCAAGTTCCCATAACCGAAGAAAGTCACGAGTTTCAGAGTTACATGGCAATTTATAACTTTTTAGTCCAATAGACAATTAACACAAAATTTTGTTTTGATTTTATAACCTATCACCTTTAGTACTTTTTACTGCATTGCATCTGTTTCTTGACCAATAACTTGTTAGCTCACGTACACACTATTATAACGTCTAAATTCTTAACCTAAACTATAAAATCATATTATCATACTTAAAACCCTTCACCATATCACCCAATACATTTCCTTGCTTATAACTATAGAAACATAGGTTTATAATTTTTCTTCTTAAGATCTGTATACTTTTATCATTACATCAACTTAAGCTCTTTCCAGGGCTGTAAATTAAACTCATTAGTGTTTGTGGGGGTTTCTACTCCTTCAATTCCCACGGATAGGGACAGATGTGGAACGAGAGAGGGAAGAGCTAAGCTCCCTGATACCCTGTGACAGGATGTGTGGGAATGGCTCAAAGCCCTGTTGGGTGCTCACAGTGTTCTACCTCCCATTTCACTGGTGAGTTCTTCATTCAGAGCCATAACCCCAGAGATGTTCCAGACGGTGACCTCTCCTGAGCATTCTGACAGGGTCACACGGGCAACATCTAAACCACGAGACAGCACATCTCCTGGGGCTAATCCCTCAAAGGTTCCATGAAGGCCCAGAAAGAGTGTGCAGACATTGTTTGGATTTTATGATTTTGGGTTTTTGTGAAAGCCAGGATGTTCACCTGGCATGAGAACAGAGTTTAGGCAAAGAATCAGAGATTCACGGAATCATTAATCCTGGAAAAGCCCCCTAAGACCATCGAGTTCAAACATCAACCCAGTGCCACCAGCACATTCCCAGCAAAACCAGTGCCACAGCCACATGTTTTTTTGAACACTTCCAAGGACAGGGACTCCACCACCACCCTGGGCAGTGTGTTCCGACTCCTGAACATCCTTTCTGTGAAGAAATTTTCCCAATATCCAACCTGAGCCTCCCCTGGCCCAGCCTGAGGCCGTTCCCTCTCCTCCTGTCCCTGTTCTCTGGGAGCAGAGCCCGACGCCCCCCGGCTGCCCCCTCCTGTCAGGGAGTTGTGCAGAGCCACAAGGTCCCCTGTGAGCCTCCTTTTCTCCAGGCTGAGCCCCTTTCCCAGCTCCCTCAGCCACTCTTCATCAGACTTGTGCTCCGAAACATCAATTTGAAATCGTTTAACCCTGAACAAATACTGCTCAGCTCCATGGTAAATGGTTAAAGGAAATTTCTCTTATTATATTGATATCTACCCAGACAGTGTGGACTATACAACTGTGCACATCCTTGCCAGCAGTTCTTACTAGGTGCATTTAATTTAGATCTGCCCTTCCCTAGATCAAGATTTCAATTTTACACATTTGGATATCGAATCTGCAAAAACAAATCTTTCCTGGCTTGAAAGTGAAGTTTCAGAAGACTTTGGTACCAGGATTGTTTCACCTTTCAGAACATATAAATTAATAACATTCTGTATCTTTAGTTTCTGCATCTTAACCAGCAAACCCATAAAGGTATTTATAAATTTATGATTCTGACAGAAAACTCTCTGAGTATTCCCGTGTCTGTCACAGAGCTAAGACTGTCTGGCCTCCTAATGAGGATCCTTGCAGTACAAATCAAAAGTCTCTGAAAACTCTGAGAGAATCAGCTCCTGTAATGCTTTGTTCTCCTGAACTCCAAATAATGCTTTAATCTCGGATCGACACATTTTTTGAAGCTTTTTCTTAGTTTTAGAAGTCACACGTGACTATGTTGAAGGAACATTGACAGTCTCTGTGAATAAACTCATGATGACTGTCATTTGTTATGAAAACAAACAAGCACTTACTTCTTTACAGAATCCTAAAGAAAGTGAGTTGTCAAATAAACTAATTGGGCTCATATATCTGAGTATAAAAATATCACAGAGAATACCTCATGTCTAAAACATCATGTGAACTGCACCATCAGACCACTGGGGGAGTCAGATATTGGTAATCCATTATGCAATATTTTCATTTTCTTGTTAAATAGCATCACAAATATGCTAATTTTCTGCTCTAAATGTCACATTCCTAATCATGCCAGTGTGATCTATGTCAGTTCTTCTTAATTTCTCTATGTTTATCTTATTTCTCGTTTGTGTAGGGACAGAAATCTAAATCCTGATGATCACTGTAGCAGCTGCTTCATTTCACTTGCAGTGTTTGGTATCCTGATAGCACTTTACTGCAGCTGATTACTGTGTTTTAATGGTGCAGTCAGTTCAGGAATACTGTAGAGTAAGTGCCTTTCTTAGAATAATAAGTGGCTTTCCATAAAACAAAAAAAATCAAAAGGAAAACTCGGTCTGCATGTTCTTATTAAATCCTTCTCTTACCAATTTAAACAACTCTCATATGTGCACAAGAAAATAATTTCTGTCAAATTCTGTGAATAAAAAGGCATCATCTGCTGCTTAAATTTACTATTGGTTCTAAAGAATCAAGATTTTTGTTTCGAGGGCTTGCAGCATCTCGTTGTTTGCATTCACAGAATTATTTCTACAGTGGGACACCACACTACAGAAAATAACACTGTCACACCAGCACATGAATTTTCTCATGAATACTTGGGAAATTTAAACTCTCTGAAAATGTGAACCACTTTTGCAGTTTCTGTAGCCCTGTAATGCTCCTTTTCTGCACATATTCATAGAATTACAGAGTGGTTTGGGTTGGAAGGGACTTTAAAGAGCATTTCATTGCACCCCTGCCATATGCAGGAACACCTTCCACTATCCCGGGTTGCTCCAAGCCCCGTCCAACCTGGCCTTGGGCACTTCCAGGGATCCAGGGGCAGCCACAGCTTCTCTGGGCACCCTGTGCCAGGGCCTCCCCACCCTCCCAGGGAGGAATTCCTTGTGTAATATCCAACCTAAATGTGAGAACTGTGTGCATCACATTTAGTTGCAGTTGGAGGGGGAAGACTTGGATCTCAGTTTTAGAGACAGGTTCTGACCTCTGTCTAAGCCCATTTTAAATTCACAGCAATTCCACCACATGGCCTGATCCCTGCTTCTACTTTTTACTGAATATCTGGTTTCCAGTTTTCATCTCGTGTGAACAACATAGTGCCCAAACTGACACGTCAAATAAAGGAGGAAGTGATATTTATTTTGGTCTTAATTACTCAAGTGTTTGCCAAGAGAATACTAGAGCGAAGTCAGCAGATAACTATCTGATGGATATTAAAGATGTTTATTTTAATTAATTTATCCAAACTTTTTTCTGAGGTTACCATTTGCCTTGTAGCCATGTGGAATCAGAAGCTTATTTCTCTTACTTACTCACTGGGGTTTATTTGATTTCAGATTGGCTTTCCCCAGTTCCACAAGGGAGTGTTATTTCTGCATGAATTTCAGAGAATGTATTAGGAATTATTTAACAATTGGCATGTTCTTAATGATAAACCATTAGGGAACTCTTTTCCTCCTTTGAAGATACAATATGTTGGGGAAAAGTAAATCTGTTACCACCCTCTTGCTTTGCTACTTTCTGCAATGAGTTGAAGATCGGGGTTCCTGATGTTGATAAGGTTGGACTTGATGATCTTGGAGGTCTTTTCCAATTTTGATGATTCTATGTTTCTGTGTCATACTGGAGGACTGGGGTTTCCTTAAATGAAGACTACCATGGAATATTGACCTGTTTCCATGAGCATTTTCATTAAGAAATCTTCCTGTTTAGTATTTCCTATTAATATTCTTGCTAAAAGATTCTGTAGTTGCGTAACTTGCTGAAGCTCTTACGTCACACTGAAATAAATTGTTTTGTTGTGTGAAATATGCAGCCTCTGGAACACGTGATCCTTTGTAATGTAAACATTCTGCAGAGACAGAGTTGCTGCTGGGTCTAATGAAATATCACCTGATGAACATATTCCTCCCTGTCTTAGCACAGTAAATATTCCAGGCTTAAATCCTGACCACACCTGCACAAATCTTGCTCACAAATGTACCCTCTGACCTAATGTTCAACAGGGATACAAAAATCAGTCACCAGCTTAATTGCTGCCAGAGAACTGTATTTCAATCTTCATCTTCTGGTACATTTAATGGGTTCAATGTCCACTACCTGAAAAATAAATATTTATCAGCAAGACAAAGTGTCAGTGGCTTGACGTCCATTTTTAGTAATGCGAATGACAATAATTTTCAAATGGGTTCCTAATTATGAATTCTGCCCAAAACATGTCCCGTTTAATGAGGTAAATGGACAACTCTCTGTCCTTGTACATGTTTTTAGAGCAACAGCACAGGAGCTGGCTAACATGGTAATGAAAAGAGAGAAGTTTTCAGTGCACCCTTCTGTTTCGAGTTATTTATAAAATACGACCCTGCTTTTTATAGCCCCCTTCCTAGAGAAAAACCTCATGTAGGACAAGTGCAAACTCTTCAGCAATGAACATGTTTGAGACCTCAACTGATATAAACCATCAGGTTAGAAGCAGAAAGATGAACTGGCTGGTTTGTGTTCAAGGAGGAGGAGATGGAGAAATTTAAGTAGTTTCCGTATATTGATGTTATTAAGGGCCATCTAAAACACTGAACAGTCTCACATTCTTACAGGCATTAATCATCCTAAGAGCACCTTAAAATTCAACTTTGGCATTAAATTTTATCAAGTAGCTTTTATTTGTGACCTGAATTAACATCTAACATTTGTTTCATTATGGAGTTTGCTGTATATCAAGGTTTCTCTGCAGCTTGTTAAAAGTTCAGCCTGGCATCTGCTCTACCTGGTGCTCCAGTGATTTGCATTGGAAGTTTTTCAATAACAAATAATTCTCAGACAAGAAGCTGGTATTAAGTCTAGCGGCTCCTAGAAACTTTGGTTTGCTAATAACATGAACAGTGCAAGTTGCCACATTCTGTATTTAACTCTATTTCAGTGGTTGATTTGGAAAAATTACATGAGTAAGAGTATTTTGAAAGTAATTTTGAAACCATAAAATTAATAAAAAGTAGAACTCAGAACCAACAATCGACATTTTACTACAGTTTTACATGTCCTCTGAGTGAGCATAGACTCCTCTCTTTTTCTTGAACAAGCTTCTCCAAATTTCCAGTGGGTTTGGAGCTGGAACAGGGAAACATCCTAGTTTCTTTTAGGTTGTCTGTGGTTAATGAAGAAATAAATATGCTTTTATGAAATTCATTTGTGTGCGTTCTTCGTTCAAATCTATACATAACTTTTGTACTCTGGATATTAATTAAAGGAAGTAATAGAAGTGTCAGGGCAAGTCCAGAGGAGAGCCACACAGAGGTTGGAGGACAAGAACACCTTTGTCATTTTTAGGATGTCTGAGGGAATTGAGGTTCCTTAGCTTGGAGAACAAAAGGCTCCAGTGGGATTTTATTGCAGCCTTTCAATGTGCAAAGGGGCTTTAAGAAAGATGGGCAAAGACTTTTTACCAGAGCCTGGAGTGGCAGGACAAGGGACAATGGTTTTAAACCAAAACACAAGGGATAGATTTACACTGCATTCAAGACAGAAATTTTTTATGAGGACACTGAAATAAAAGTAGAGATTGCCCAGAGAAGCTGTGGCTGCCCCATCTCTGGAAGTGTCCAAGGCCAGGTTGGACAGGGATTGGAGCACCCTGGGATAGTGGAAAGTGTCCCTGCCCATGGCAGGAGGGGAGGATTAGGTGACCTTTAAGGTCCTTTCCAACCCAAGCCATTCTATGAATTCCATTTTCCATGGTAACATCCACTGATTCCACCTTGTCATGTGATCTTTACAGATAAAGGGTGTCCCAAATTATTTACAACCTAGTCAAATATGAAAAAAACAATACTAAAAAGGAAGGTCTCTACTTTTATATTTTACAGGTAAGACGACCAAGGATTTTCCCTCTCTTGAGGTCTGACTCGGCATTCACATGGAGCAGAACATTGCTGGTTACAATTCCAGTGCACACAGCCCCTGAACTTCGTTTCTCCTATGTAATACAGGCAGTAAATGTGTCATTTGAGTATTGTTGCCCATGTATTATACATGTGTCATTTAGAGACTTAAATGGTCATAGTCAATAAAGGTGAATTAATAATTGACATGCAGTAACAGCAACTCAGGCCACAGAAGTTAATGTCCAGAGAAATGCACTTGGAATAATGTAATTTGAATCAGTCGGTAATGCCACGTCTTATTCTTCCTGTTGTACATGTTTTGCTAAAGTAAAAATAAAAAAATTACATTCCTGTCTGTACTCTTTATAGATCTTGTAATATTTTTTTTATACAAATATGGGTTTAGAGTCTTAATATCTGCTAATCTGTAACTGGAAAGCTCCAAATTGTGACTGGAGATGCATTAATTGGTAGTTATCATCCTACTCTTGGTGTAACAAGAATCAAGAATCACTAAGAAATTATACTTTTTGAGGGAGATGATTAAGGTTATTTCCCCCATTTTTCACCCAAACAAGCACATTCAAGACTAAATCACATATTGCCTTGATTCTCCAGGGATCTCATCATCTTTCAGTTTCTCCAGCATTCTGGTTGCTGAAGAAGTGCAAGGCCTACACATAAAAAATTTGCAACTACATGTTCTCCTCATAGTTTCTTCCTAAGTTGTATTACCTCCTATAAATAGCACAGTGCTTTACAGAGGAATTAAATGTTATCCCAATTTACCAGGGAATGGAAAGTAACACGAAGAAAGCGAGTATTCAACGTTTTGTGAGCCACTAAGAGAGAAATGAAGATTTTAGACTTCTCCTCCATTTCCTATGAAGTTGTACCTGACAGGTATCCCCTTCTCATTAAGGATAAAATTTGTACAATTTACTTATGATTTGTATAAAAACATGTAAATGTAAACATTAATTTTTACACAAATTGAGCATTATATATAAATATGTAAATAACTGAAAAACAATTGATCAAAATGTAAATTTTACAGTATCACAGAATGGTTTGGGATGGAAGGGACCTTAAAGCTCCTCCAAATCCATTCTCTGCCCAGCCTGGATTTGTGCCTGGGATTGCCCCGCCCAGGTGCAGCACCAGCACTTGGCCTTGCTGAACTTCATTTGGCCACTCAAAAGCAAAGTAGGAAACTACAAACAGGTTTAGTCTGCTAATACCTGCCAACAATGGAAAGGAACGTGAAAAATTGGAGAAAGACTTTGGAAACTCCCTTGTTTCCCTAAGAAACATTCTTAGACTGAGATCTGTAAACAGAGAGATTTATGTGTGGATTTTCAGAGATTTTTAAGGAATCTTTGTTTGGAGTTTTGCTTCTTAAGCAGCTGTGGAAAGGCAAGCTAAGGCACTGTGGTTTGGATGCTGAGCAGCTCCTTCGTTCCTCTAATCCCAGCCTGGAAGTGAGAGAGCACAGAACGAATCCTAGGAAAACTTTTGTGCTGGATGTTTTGAAGCAGGAGAGATGGAGCTCTCTGTCTGAGGAGGACTCTTACCATGGCAACACCTCAGAGCACTGAGCAAACACGAGGTGAGTGCAAGCAGCTCTTGTCACTGATTCCCTTAATCAGAGCAGATGGCCATTGCCATTACCTCATTACTGCTAATTAGGGGATGGAGAAGAGCTTGTCTTGCCATAATTTGGAAGTAATGAGCGTGAGTAAGATGGTGGATATGTATCATGTAATGATTCATATAGTGATAGAGAATACAGTCAAAATACGTAGAATATATAAAAGAAGCCCTGAAGCTTTTTAATTTATAAATTTTCTTTTCTTACGCAAGCAGGGGGAAAAAAAAAGAAGGGTTAGCCAAACTGTGTTAGAGTTCTCTTATTCATTTTCAGAGATAAGGGACCTAACCCAGATCTCTCATGCCTTTGGGTTCTATTTACCCTCTTCCTTGTGTATAAAAGAGAATTGCTGGTGCTTTGCTTCCTTTTTCTTATTGATGTTTAATGTTGATGTAGTACATCATTGAGCTTTCCTAATGTTTTTTTCCATACATTCTACTTGTCCAACCAATTGATTCTTTAGCAGCTTTTATCTCCTCAATCCCAAATGCCAGCTGATCTATAAAAGCCAAGAATTGGAAAGTGGCTGGGTTTTCATGACTGCAATAAATTAGCTGCGAGCAACTAATTTAGTTCAGAAAATGTAAATGCATCAGCAACACTCTGAACTGCTGAAGCGTTGTCCACTGAAAACAGGGGAAAGACTTTTATTGACTGGGACAGGCTTTGGAGCAGACCTTTGGCAGGGAAGAAAAAAAAGGCAGCACTGAAGTAGAGAAGAAAAAGGAACCAGCTAATAGGTTTACTTATAATTCCCTTTCTCTGCTAGCCTAAGTGCACGTTCAACCTCTCTGTTTCTGTTCATATTTTTAAGTAATGTGATAATTCCTGCAAAAGGCCCAAGGAGGATTGTGCATATCTGAAACTTAGAAGACTTACTGAGAAATGTATTGCAGACGCTACAGAAAATATTCAAAAGTACTATAGTTTGTAAAAAATAAACCCCAACAAACCATCCTTCTCAGCTGTACTTGATAGCTTCTGTAAACTGATATTTGAAATCTTTGTCAGAGTAAATTTAATTTGCCAATGGATCTTTTTTCTCCTGAAAAGTAGAGCTGTACAGCTCTGCTCCAGGCATTGCTCAATAAATACACAGGGAAAAAAGCTCAGGTGAATATTTGACTGAGAAACGTTTTCAAACTATCTGAAGAATTTCAGTGTAGGGAGGAAAGAATAAAAATCCTGAGGAAAAAAATAAAGAGTTTGGTTTTCTGGTTAAGATGTTTTCTGAGTAGACAGAACAAAAGGAGTCAAGGGGCAAAATATTTGGTTTTACTGGTGAATGTATTCTAGCAGTCTCTCCCAGTCTACATGTTTATTAAGTGTTTGCCAAAGGGGGAATGTGTTTTTCTCTCCCTTTGTATTTATCAGCAATTAAATTTAATTATAAAAGGACAATTTCATGCTTACTGACTACCAAAGCTCACCTTTGTTTTTAAAAACTGTCCTCTTCAAGAGTGACAAAATGCTAATTTATTTTTCAAAGTACATGTCACCTATGCATTATGTTCAGAAGAAGTTAACTGTCAAGACCCTCCTAGGGATCCTTTCAAATAGTCCATTTTATGCTAAAAAGTTCAACGAGACTTTACAGAAGGAATCTTGAGTGATGGGATTTTAGATGGGTAAAAACATTAATGAAGGACCAGAGGTTTCGTACCCAAAACCATTTGAGAAGATAGCTTGTCATTATCCTCTGGCATTGCAACTCAAAGGCTGTGTTCTGCAAGAGCAGGATCTCAGGGTTTAACAGGAAAGGTGAGAATACATCTGATTTTTAAATTGCACTGAACTGCCATATTTGGGGATTGATGCAGACAACTGGAAAGAAAAACACCCCCCCCAAAAAAAAAACCTCACAAGAACCCAACCAAACAGTTCTACCGAAATCATTGACTTTTTGTATCATGACTTTTCCTGGTTTTCTTCCTTGGTAAATCCGACCTACAGAGGATGCCCTCGTCTGACAGAACCATGGTACTGAGAACGAGCTGGAAGCATGCTTCATCTCGAAGAAAGCACATTTTTTAACTTTATCCACTGCCTAACAAACAATGTGATTAGTAAAATAGTTCTAATCTTCTCAGGAAGGAATCATGGCACTAGATAAGATTATCTTCACATCTATTAACTGAAAATCCTTTACGCATCCAGGCTGGAATTAACCATTTTACAAAAGACATTTTAACCTTATTTTTGTCCAAGTTTAAAGCCGTGCGTTTCTAAACACTGACAGCACAATAAATGTTCGCCTTTGTAAAACTGAAATCTCTCTTACAACAGAGCATTCTGTGTCACTTTGCCTGGCAAACTTTGGCTTTCTGTCCAAATGATCTCATTAATCACTTAATAGTCTTGAGATTACCATTGTAAAAGGATCTGAGAGTCATTTCAAAGACTACCTTCATTGAGTGCAATGGAAGTTGCAAACTGGCCTGGCACATGTGCCTGAAAGATGCCTGATTACCTTTTAAATGCTCAGCTCCTCTGTAACAGTGATGCCTTAAGTTTTAACTTTTATATTTTTCAAATCCTGCATTCCCAGTGTGTAACTCTGCAGTGTCCTGGAGCCTGTGAGCTGCTGCTCTCTCATGCTGAGACAGACATAACAAAGCCTCTCCAGGCCTGCTCTCCAAGGACACCCAGCCCATCCTAGGCCCAAAATGTGTAACCCAGCATCTTGAGAAGGGGGGCAAGCTGAGGGGAAATTACATCATTAGCTGAAGTTTAATTGGTGAAATTGGGTTGAGATGCAAATGGACCAAAGCTATAAAAGTGTGAAGAACTCGTGACTCAGGGTCCACCTTGGGTGTAGCCTTTGGTGTGCCCAGGGTGTGCCTCTGAAGGCCTTTCAAATAAATATCCACCTTTATTCCCTTACTCCTGTCTAGTCTCTGTTTCTAGGTTGGCCTCTGTAGCCATCAACAGGGGAGGACACCCAGCAGGGCTACAACACCAGGAACTGGTTTAACATAGCCCATGGGAGAACTTCCATGGCAATCTCTGGGACCCGTGGCAATCCTTGATGAGGCAGGAATTGTAGGGATTTGTGAAGTCTGGTTTGTGGAGTGGGCAGGTTGCTGCAGGAACTCAGCTTTCCAAGGCTTTTTCACACTTCTGGGAGGGTTTTACCTGATTTTACCTGCAGGAAAGAACTTCTGAGTGCCAGTGGGATGGTTTGATATTGAACCAGGCACCAGCAGATCCCTGCTGTGTGCTGAGTTACTGCTGCTTTTCCTTTCCTGGCAAAGATGGAACAATGCACCGGAGCTGGAAACACATCCCGTTGGGAACAGCATGGATCCTGTTCTTCACCTGGAACCCACTAGCACTGGAGGGCACTTGAAGGATGGATGTGTGTGGGGGCAACACAGCTCAGATAATTCCCTGTTTGCCAAGTGATCAGAGGAATGGAGACGGGGATCACTTTTGGGATTGAAGGATGCTGAGACCCGCCTGACTCATCCATCCCGAAGTTAAACATCCCAAAGAACAATGTTTCCCGAGTTCCTTACTGAGGAACCAGCAAGTTATAGACCTGAAAACTGATCTAAAGCTGCTGAGCTGGCACAGCCTGGGGGCATCTGACTGACAGCCCAACACTTTGTACTATAAAAAGCAAGTCCCAGTTTTTAGAGGAAGGATCTTCAGGTCTTTCTTGGCATGTGTGTGGAGATGCTTCCCTGGAGTGGGGACACCCCTCAAGGTCACTCCTCAAGGCTGAGCTAAAGAGGTTTGTCCACAGTCATTGGGATGGGTGAGTAACATCAATCTCTACTGAGTAATGATTCTGCCAGCTTTAATTTCATTCCTTCAACAAATAGTGCACTATAGTAGCAGTTAGAGCAGCCTATACTGTGCAGTAAATAATTCTGATTAAGATCTGTAGTCTAATCATTATAATTATCATCATTAATCTAAACAAACCATTTATTTTATTTATATAAATATATTTGATTTGCCATCCTTAATCCCGGGGGACAAAGTCACTTAAAGGCTCAATTACACCTGTACAACCCTGGGAGTTTCTTTGCCTGGCTCATCCTGGTGTGTTTCTGATTAAGTTTTTAGGGTTCCCCTGCCTGCCCTTGCACCTCTGATCCTTCCTGGATTTATGTTTTTGGTGATTAGCCTTCAATCACAAGCCCTAACAATTACATTTTGTTTCCAAAACATGCAGCCTGCCCATTTTTACACTCAGTCTTTCACTGAAAGCCTTGTGGAATGTCACTAATGGAGCATTGTGTCATATAAATTAAATGGAGGAACAACACAGGGTGGGTAGAACACAAAGAAGGATCCAGGATTAGAGCCAAGCAGATAGTTTTCATTAGAACTCTGCCTTTTTAAAGGTTATTTTGAAAAATTACAGAACTAAAAATGAAATTGCTGACTTGTTTGCTTCTTTCTTGCTAATTTTAACATGTAGATGTAGATGAATATGAGAAACATTTGTTATGTTCACTGCTCAGTAAATTGTGGGTAAATTCTCAGGGTTACTGAAAATTCCTGAGAGGGAGAGGTGAAAAAGGAAGTCTTTTTTCACCTCTCTCAACCATAGATGCAATGTGAAAGATGGCATGGATGAAAAAAATAAGAATTTTTTTAAAGAACATTTGTAGAAATAATTTCCCCAGTGCAGGAAACCCAAGGTTATGAATCAGTAATGCCCTGTTGTAACATTAGGCTTTTAAAAGCAGAGAGTCACATAAAGACTTATTTATGTGCATCTCTCCTTCCTTCTGGTGACCTGCTGTCACGGCGGAAGAATTCCTGGGGTCAAAAACATCCCTGTGGCATTCTGAGATCGAGGTGGGGTTACGTCTGCCCTGCCAGGTCAGCCCTTGTGCCAGTGGGGCACAATTTTGTTTTTCAGCAGTTCCACCTTTCTGATATTGTGCTGGTCCAAAGCCCTTTCATCAGTTTGGCATCCCTGGCTTGCTGGAATAATGTCAGGGGACATCTCTCTCATTATCAACACCTCTGCAGCTCCATCTCACTGAAATGTGCCAAAGCAGATGTTCTTAAGACATCGATGGCTTGGGAAGAAAAATTATGGAGGAAGCTAGTAGTGGCAAAATCCCAAGTAAGTTTATTTGTCAGCTTTGAAGGAACATGGAGTCATGGAATAACAATTATCTGCAGGTGCCCAAATCAAAAGACGTTTGTGCCAAGTGGAAAAAACCTTTGGTATACTTTTGAAGAAAACTTCAAGCTGCCTTACAAGTAATAGTGGGGCCATTTGGGAAAGGGTAGTTTGAGAAGAATGCATTTTGGGGGGGGGAAATAATTTACTCAGTTACTGCTTTTTGTCAGAATTCAGAGAATCATTGAGTGGCTTGTGTTGGAAGGTGTCTTAAAGAGTTCCAACCTCCTGCCATGAGCAGGGACACCTTCCTCTAGAGCAGGTTGTATTGAGTTACAGCAGACTCATCCTTTCATGTTCAAACTTTGTGATCACAAGGACAAATCCCAGCACTGCTCGTGGATCATGGCCACCACCTGTGGAATTCAGTCAATTTGTAGAATTCATTCATCCTGGAGAGCTCCTAAGTATTCAGCAGGCTGCAAACAGCGACTCTCCCTTATGACTTCAGCATATTGATTTTTATATTTATGCCGTGGATCCTTCTCAGTTCAAAGGGAATTTTCCCCCATTAGACTGTAAATAATTGATAGGTCTATTGATTTTGTTTAATGTTTTTTTCTGAATTTGTTTTCTTTATCATTAACTTAATGTAACAGTGGGAGCAACATATTGTGACTGTCATAAATGGTTGCTCAGGGGAAAATACAGTTCTTCCAAGTCTTTTCAGAAGTGTCATTACACATGTGCTTAGATAAGCAAGTATTGCTCTCAAATGTTGCTTAAATCTCCTTCCTGCCCTCCAACAGGACTTGTAGGTATGAAGACATTTGCACTGAAATCCAAGAAACTTCCATCGTGATCAGTGCCCCAAAATCTATCCAGAGCCCAGTAACAGCGCTGCACTCCAGGGCCTAACACTGGGTTGGAGCTGGTTTAACACCTTCATGAAGGATTTGGAGGATGGACAGGTGCTGTAACCTCAGCAAAAGATCAGAGCCTTGTGCTGTCATCCAGAGGAGCCTCGGCAGTCTGGAGAAATGGGCTGGGAGGAACATCATGGAGTCCGGCAAGGAGAAATGCAAAGTCCTGCAGCTGGGCAAGAACAACCCCAGGCACCAGGACACGCTGGGCACCACCCAGTCAGAAAGGACTGGCCCACAAGCCAGCAACGTGCCCTTGCAGGAAAGGCTGATGGCAACTTGGGCTGCCTTAGGAGGAGTGTTGGGAACAGCCTGAGGGATCAAACACTTCCCTTCAGCACTGGTGGTGCCATGCCTGGAGTGCAGAACCCAGCTCTGGGCTCCCCAGCACTGCAAATGAAGTGCCACAAGGGTGACTGAGGGTTTGGAGCACCTCTCCTGTGAGGAAGGGCTGAGAGGGCTGGGGATGTTCAGCCAGGAGAAGGAGAAGGCTCAGGGAGATCTCACCAAGGTCAATATCTGAAGGGAGGTGCAAAGGGGACAGAGCCAGGCTCTGCTCAGAGGTGCCTGAATGGGCACAAACTGGAACACATCCACTGCTAAATAACATAATTACCAGTCCTCTATTGCAGAAATTGGATGGGAACATAAGTATATACTTTATTCTTCAGGTGTTAAAAAAACAAAACCAAAACAAACAAACAAAAAGACAAACAGAAACAAACAAAAAAGCCAAACAAAAAACCCACAAAAAAATGCAAACAAACAAACAAACACCCAAAACCCAAACCAAAACAAAGAAAGAAAAAGCTGCTGCTCTGCATGGTAATCTCATCCAAACAGAATCCACATGATCCTCTTTGACTTCAGAATGCTTAAAAACACCCCAACAAACAAACAAACAAACAAACAAGCCAAACACCTGCTGTGCTATAATTGCATTTTAAACTATCCATTTCTTCATTTTCAACTCACTTGTAACAGCAACAAATCTAACTCTGTATCAACAAAAGACAGGGTGGTTCATGTAATGTGCTCAAAAATACTCTTCTCCAAACTAAATGTTCCAAGAAAAATGGCCAATGGCACAGGGTCAAATTCATGACTCCAAAGAGATCCAGGTTCTCTCACCTTTTCTGCTTTTCCTTCTCCTCCAAGAAGACCAGTGGGTTCTTGCTATGGGCTTACTCTGAGTGGTCTTCATTCAATGGACACATTTGTCTTTCCTGCCTAAACAATAACAAATTCCATGTCCGAGCCCAGTGCATTGTTATTCAACAGCACTGGCTGGACACTGGACAATTACATGACACTGGATGTATCCCAGCATCTTTCTGTGATCAAATTCATTCTGTTTGCAAAGCTTTTACATTTTTAGGCAACCTTCCTGCATTTGAGTCCATGTCAGGAAGCTCAGGTTTTCCCAGTTGCTGCTAAAATTAGGAGTAAGGACTTGTGGAAGTTACTTTTCCCTTGACATTTTAGAACAAGTTTGTGCACTGCTGAGATGACAATGGATTGTGCAGATATTTTGAACAAGTTGCTGTTATCAGGTCTATAAGTCAGGCTAACAAGGAAGAAGCAGCAATGAAGGAACAAGAATCTACCACATCAATTTGGCTTCCTTCTCCAAAGAATCCAGGAGCCAAACAACTCAGAGGCCTTGAAACAGTGACCTCAAAACACTTAAGCTGTAAATCTTGGCAGTATTAAAAATATAGCTTTGTTTTGTAACATATTCCTGAACAAAAGTAATGAACTTCGAAAAGATTATTTAAAAAAAATCTCTATAATCATCAGATACATTTCATTTTCAGATTTGCTATGGGTTTTTTTTCCTTTTTGTTTTGTGTTTGGGACTGAAGCAAAGGAACACTTTCTCCGCATTTTGTTTTGAGCTCCCTTTTCCTTTCTACATCAGCCTGACACAGTGCTTTGTTGAAGAGTGACTTTTCTTGCTTATTCACTGTTCTTCTCCAAACTCCCACTGCTCTTGTCTTGGTTACAAATGTAAGGATATAAGTCTGAAAATTCCTGCTGCTCTGTATTCAGTCGTGATTTTGCTCCAAATTTCACAGGTAACCCACAAATCTTGGATTTGGCAGCGTGGAAGTGTGAATATTCCAGGTATTGATTAGCTTCTGGGAAAGTAGTTGTAGAACAAAAAAAGGGGGTGGTGGGGTAAGGAAAATGGAAGTGATTATAGGCAGAAATGTGCCTTTTTTAACAAGGATCTATGGTGAGACAAGGGCGAGTTTAATTTAAAAAAATAGTAGAGACAAAGGTTTAAAAACAGGAAGTAATAAGGCAAAGTTATAGAATATTACTTCACAGGTGTTTCTTGGGATCAAAAAAGGTCACCTTGTTATATAGATTTAGTATCAGTTTATATAACTGCACATGGAATTATGCACCAGAAAAATAGTCCTGTAGCAAATGAGTTTATATTTATAGAAAACAGGCATAAACATGTTTACAATCAAGTCTACTTTTTTTACTTAAAAAAAAAAAAATCCATTCTAGGGCTACATTATAAGAAAAATATGTTCCTAGCTCTCTAATTCCTGTTACAGTTCTGCAGTTCATTTCTACAGTTCAAATAAAATAGACCATCTAAATGACTCATGATATTTTTTAGAACATGGTCACAGTGTACTCTAAAATAATGAGAACTGGTTTACAGCCAAGGAAGAGGAAAGTGGAGAATCATTTTAAACACAATTCAGAATCACTACCCTGATTGCTGGACGGGGGGAAAAAATGTGCTCTTTGGGTTGTGTCAGCATCAATTTAAATTGACACAGCAGAGCTAAGGAGCCATCTGGAAGATGGAAAAATGAGTGTCAGCAGTCCCTTTTGACTGGACAGGAGCAGGAAGTGCCTGGAGAGGGATGGCTGATCCTGACACACCCATTATGAGCCTGTTTTGGGAAAGGATGAAAAATCCTTCTTTCGTGATTAACTTTTTGATGTCTTCTCTGGGTGGAGGGACAGTTACTCAATTATATCCTTGTGATAAGATGGGAAAGCGAAGTAAAAATGTGTTTCCCCTGGCAACAGGCAGAGCTGGCCATGGCTGATTTATACAGAAGAACATTAAATAAGCACAGCCTCCACCACCAGCATATTTTGCTGGGTGTATGGTGGCTGTACAAACAAGCTTTATTTATAACCAGCAGGTCACTGATGAATAGAGGTTCTGCATCTTGCTTACAACTTATAATTAACATTTTATCGTTTTCTATCATCTTCTTATGCTCCAAGGTGCTATCATGGGCATTTAAATGATGAAGTTAGTTTGTCATAGTCCCTGCAGCCATGAACCATTTTAATTGTTGATGCATGTGGAGAGATGATTGATGTGAAAAGAAATTCAGAGCAGTAAACTATTGCACCTCAAACAGTTCCATCCCATATATCACTCCGCACACAAAAGCTCACCAGATTAGCCTTGTTTAAATATTATTTGCCTTTAAATTGCAGGATAGGTTATAGACTGTGTATTTAATGGACGAGGCTAAATGCTAAAGCCAGCAGTTACATATTCTTTTAAACACTGAGATTCACGGGTGCGCTTTGAAGGCCGAGTTCCAAGCAGACTGCAGAGCCAAGGACATGAGAGGAAAATCTCGTTTGATTTTTGTGAAGTTAGGGGCTGGGAGACGGGGCAGGAATGCACCAACTCTGCATTCTGAACTGTGAATAAAGGGAAATATTCCTTGTTCTGAGGAGTGCCTTTGTAAACACATCTTCATTCAAGTATTGCACAGCCTTAATAGATTTTTTATGCACTGAATTGTTCTGTTATTTTGCAGTTAACTTCAAGATGTTGTGCAGAAGGGGACTATGCTGATAGAGTGCTACCGAGTCACTTCTATCCAGAGCTTCAGTAATGAAGCTTCTGACTGTATATTGATGCTAATACCATTGTTAGGAAGCCAAATTATGGTTTTTTCCATGCTCACTGTGAAGAAGTGCAGCAGGTCACTCGTTCTGAATAACAAATCAGTTTCCTAGCCTTCCCCAGAAAGAATTCATTATTCAAAAAATCCATTTTTTTATTTTCATTTTTTTCTAAAGGTGGTTGTAAGTTTTATAAAAGTACGCTTTTCTTTTCCAGGGCCTTTCTAAATTCTGTGCCAAATGCCTAAGATGTGCATTACCCTTGCAAAAGGAAATAATTTCCATTCAAAAGATTATATTAAAAAACAGAATTTAAATTTCTCTATATGGGTTAAAATCTGTAGAGCTACACTTTGTTGTGCTAACAAAGGACAATTTATCATAAAATGACTCTTGAAATTCGTTAGGGAGGGGTATGGAAATGCTCTTGGAAGGATGATAGTATCAAACACCTCCTTTGGAACCATGTCTGCTCATTCAGAGTTTTATAGATGAGATCCTGGAAAACCCTGGCTGACAAAGAATTTGGTCCTAATCCAGAAAATAATGAAAGAACGGAGTATCTGTGGGGGGAAAAAAAGTGCCTGCTGGCAAAGGTAATTATTGAAAGACTTCATCAAAAGAATGAAGCTGTGTCACTGGAGTGCTGGCTGCGACTTGCAGGGCATCAGGAACAGAGCTTGGGAACTTGTTCATGATGAAGGAAGAGCTCATTTAAGAAACGTGAGATCTTTTTTCCATGAAGTTAGAGAATCACTTATTGGAAATGTTGGGCTACGAAACTGTAATAACTCACAAGCAGCTCAGGGGAAGTTCTGCTCCATCAGACGCTGCAGTTGGAGGGTTTGTGGTGTGTTTGCTCAGGCCATGGAGGAGCTGCATCTGCTCACAGCCTCCAAAACGAGCTGCTAAACAGAGAAATGAGGAGCAGCACCAAGGACCCCTCTCTGTGCTGTCGCTGTTGCTGCCCGAATAGGTAAAGTTGACAGAGTCCACGCTACCACGAATTTGATCCGAAGTAAGAGAGTTTTAATGAAAGATTGAACAACTTTTATATGTTAATATGCAAAAGTGTGTTGAATGGCATAAAATGATTGGTCACTCGGACATCCACCCCTTGGGGTGATTGGTCCAGTTCTGAGACATCCGTTTCTGGATGTTTTTCTGGTTGAAGCCAAAACAGTCCTTGAGAAGTAGGTGCAGGTGCAAAGATTTACAAAACTATAACATTGTTTTAAATTCTTCACATGAGAAAGAGAATCTTCACAAAGTACTGCAAGGGCTAAAGAAATTCCCAGCCTGAGGCCTTTTTTCATATCCATACTGTGCAACACGCACAGTGGTTCCAGTGGACTGTGACATAATTAATAGGGAAATATTTCCATGTTCTCACACTTTTCCCTTGTCATTCCTCTGTCTGTTACCTTCTAATTTATTTAGGGTCTGAGCCTCTCGCTGTGCCCACAGCTAATGCTGGTGAGTTTGTAGTCACTGCTGGAATGAGTTCTAACCATTCTGAGCACTTTGAGGATGTGAGGAAGAACCCAGAGCTGGATTAAAGACACGCTGGGAGACTGAGGGAACCAGGACTCCTACAGCCAAAGCTGCTCTCCCCAGCTCCTTCCTGCAGTGTCTGCCTTCACTCCATGCCCATCCTGCTCCCTCTGGCTCCTCAGAAGCCCAGGCAGAGTGTCTGAAGCAGGCTCTGCCCCCCCAAGCGAGCTGCACACACCAAAGTTGGTATGACCCAGCAAATACGATTTGTGATTCCGTGTTTGTGTTTACGGAAGGTGGGGGGAATACTTTGAGCGAGACATGTGAAATGTTTGGATAACTGTTGAGACCCAGTTAATGACTATTAATCCTGGTAGTAGTTCCAAAAAAGTGTCTGCTATTTATTTGTATTTTAGAACTGCTTCCCAAAATAATAGGCAGCACATAAAGTCAAGGGCACTGGGTTCACTGATGCACCAGCTGCTCTCCCAAGCGAAATTCTTTACAAACAGCCAATAATCTGCTCTGCACTAAGAAGTTTAAAGCATTTTTTTATTAAACTAGGAGTGCTAGAATTGTGTATATCTTCTGGTATTTCATTAAGGTTACTGGCCTTGTGTCCAGGGGGATAATAAGATGCCAGAAGGCTGCAAGAAATGCAAATAAAAATGATACGTGGCCCTGGGACTGTTATTTGTAATACTGCAGTATTTTAATTCTCTAGCACTAGCCTTGGCTTGAGCATAGTAGGCTAAAGCTGAGAGTTACTGATGCATATCCTCAACCACAGGGACAAGATTTTTTCGTCTGCTCTTCCAACCATTTATCTAGTTCTGTCTACGAGGATGGTTTGGAGTAGCCTTTTATGTTGCCAAGTTTGAGACTGCTTTAGAAAGCTCAGTTAAGAAAGCCAACATGTTGAAATACACAAGTTAAACCTGCTCTGGTTCACTCTGTGGGGAAGCCTTTCTTTATCCTGTTCCTACAACAAGAACACAGTTCCCAAATATTTAAAGTTGGGAATAATTTTCTGCTTCTCCCATTAATTATTTTAAATCTTTGGAACCTTAGACTTTGCCTTTTGTGTGATTTATTTAAATGGTAGCTTCTGTTTGCCATGAGGGCAAGACTACAATGATTGTTATAAGTTAATTCCAGCACAGCATTTGTTCAAGAACTGGCCCATTTTACAGTGCTGGTAGTGGAAAACAGATTATTTTAACCCACAGTCATTGCCAAGTGCTTTTGTGGGCTGTGGCAGTGGGTAAGAACTAGTGAGATTCTAAATGTGCCAAGCATGGTGCCTTCTCCTGATGAATAAATCTGTCAGGTTAAATCCAAGCTGTCAGATCAGACAGCACTCTGCTGCTCAGAGCACTGCCTATCCCTGTGTCAGACTGCAGAAATCACCTGCAAATTCAACTTAATCTTTACACTCAGTATTGTTTAAAATAATAATAATAATAATAATAGTAATAATAGTAATCCTATACCCTGATTTGGATTTAATAAGATGCAGAAGCAAACTAAAATCTTCCTAATATCTCCTATGTAAACCATGTAGGCTGCAGTCTGCAAGGCACATTTCCCCTTCTTTGGCTATATTGTTATCTTAAGGAAGATGTCATGATGCTCAAGTGCTCCTAAGAGTTGTGCTTGTTAGAGAAGAGAACATGAAAATTGTGCCTGGAATCAGTTACAAGGAAGCACATTCATTGTCAGAGAATCCATTTGGAGGTTTATCAGGTAGAATATTTTTGCCATCAAAATTACTTCCATTTTCAAACAGATATACTATTTTTGACTGGATAAATAGTCCAGAAAGGCAGCACAGAGGAAACTTTAAAGGAAAATCCTAAAAGTCAGTATATTTAGTGACATTCCCACCCCTGGAGGTGTGCAAGGAAGGCCTGGACGTGGCACTCAGTGCTCTGGTCTGGGTGACAAGATGGAATTGGTCACAGCTTGGACCTGATGGTCTGGGAAGGCTTTCCCAGCCTTAATGATTCTGTGATTCTATGAAATCCTATTCTATATTTTCACAGCATCCATCACAAATGATTCCCACCTTAAGTGTGAGGCCGTTGGATCTTACCAGGGTTGAAATATTTATTGATAATGGGTTTTGCAGCAATTGTTGTAGGCAATCTATTGCTACATCTGATAGGACCCATCGAACAGGAAATGGTTAGCATTATCAGGGAAAAGAGAAAGTTAATTTCATAAGTTACTCAGATGTAGTAAAATTAGAAATGAAGGGAAAGTTCAAATTTACTTGTAAGGCCTTGAGAATGACAAGGCCCCTGTTGACCAAAAAGGCCATTAGGCTGAGAACAAAGGGCCGCCCCCGTCAGGGGAGGATGTTCTGTTGTAAAAAACAAAATTCACAGGGCTTTTTAATTTTTCCCCAGAGTACTGGAAGAAATAGACTGCTGCACCCAAAGGCCACTTGCAGGGACCTGAGACCCTCAGCAGCCCTGATCAGCTGGGTCACTGAGTTGGACCCTGGTCCTCAGCCCCAGGCAACTTCCCAGCCTGCCTTCAGCTCATTCCCTCTCATAAGCACCAGTGGGATCTGTACATAAATCACAGAATTCCAGACTGGTTTGGGTTGGAAGGGACCTTAAATCTCATCCAGTGCCACCCCTGCCATGGGCAGGGACACCTTCCACTACCCCAGGGTGCTCCAAGCCCCATCCAACCTGGCCTTGGACACTTCCAGGGATCCTGAGGCAGCCACAGCTTCTCTGGGCACCCTGTGCCAGGGCCTCTCCACCCTCAAAGGGAAGGATTTCCTTCTAATATCCCATCTAACCTGGTCCTCCTTCATCTTAAAGCCATTCCCCCTTGTTCTGTCACTCCAGGCCCTTGTAAAGGGTCTCCATCTTTCTTGTCGGCTCCCTCAGGCACTGGATGTCCCACTTAACATGAATCATCCCAGTTCAGAGCACCAGTGGGATTGGGACACAAAGCCCCATTTATTCAGAAAGCTGACAGCCATATTCCACACTTGGAGCTGGTATCCAAAGGCTTCATTGGCAGCTTTTCCCGTGGCCTCTCTGGACACCGCTCTGAGTGTCCACGTGTGCTCCCCACAAGCAGCTGTGAACATGTTACACACCAACCCTTCAAAGGGCACAGATTTCAATCTCAGCACCTAATTAAAGTCTGTTCAGAGGGTTTGATATCAAAGACCAGCACAATTTGATGTAGGCAGCATTTCCTCTGTGCTGCTCTGATTGCCCTCTTTCCAATTGCTTTAGTTGTTTGCTGTATAATTTTTTAATAGAGCTGCGACCTTGCAAGTGCTTGTGTGAGTTCCTAATGACACGACCAGAATCAACTTCCTCTGGTTATTGCACGCCAGCCCAGATCGTGTTTAATTCAGGAATTCATCAGCACATCTCCTCCTACAAGTCAGGGAAGGCCCCTCAAATGTTCCCACCTCGAATTGGCCACTGGGACAAGTGGTTTGCACACACAGACTCGGGGAACATCTGCTTATGGTATGAAAATGGATTATTTTAGGTTTACAGAGCAGTGGGGGAACGAAAGGTCACATCAGCTGTTATGTAAAATCCAATCTATGGTATGCACCAGCTAGTTAAAAAAATAAGGGGTTGATTGAGAACTCCATTAAATATTTATATTAACTGTAAGCCTTGGCATAATCGTTTGCATTTCTAATTTACATTGAATTAAATGAAGGAAACTTATATAGGTATTTCTAAATTACATTTGTAAGAACAGACAGGTAAAAAATTAATGTACCTATGCATATAATGCATTCTATACTTATTACATATTATATATTATTAAATGTTAGAAAAGGAAAAAAAAAGCCTAAAAGAAAAAATGTATTTAATCATCCTGTCTCATGATGGGAAAACTTTTGAAGGACTCCCTGTAGACTCCCCTCTAGGTTTCATTCTTCCACACATTCCCATGAAACTGATGAAGTAAAGGATTATGAAATGTAACGAAGTAATGAAAATGAAGTAAAAAGGATTAAACTTCATTCTAAGTGCCTAAAGAGGTAGCCAGATGAAAACTTTGTGTTCTGGATTTAGAATTCACAGGCTACAGAGACTGTGAAAGTTTCAATAATCTGAATGCGTTATTTTTTTACATTTCCATGGTCAAGCACCACACAGAATTTGTTTCCCTGGGAGAAAACCCATCCCTTCCAAATTTAGTCTGTTTGCTGCTTTTTCAAATGCAGCCTGTTGGCCCTTTTTTTATGTAAAACAAGTCACACCAAACCCAAATGCCCCATCACACATCACATTCAGGAGTGACAGACAGCAGCAGCCCATTAAAATAAATGACTTATACAGACATAAGTAGTTTTAATTTATAATATGCTTAAAAGTGGTGCCAAGTCACTCAAAAAAAAATTCCCGTTTTTAGGAGATCTGTGCCTTCTGCTTCACCCTCCCTCTTAAAATAGAGAATTCCTAGGAATTTTGGGGTTCTAACCTTGATCAGACAACTAATTTCCAGGACAGATCTTGACAAAATACTTTTGCAGAGCAAGCATGGTTGAAAATGTTTTTTAATTACTGCAGTTTCTGTTCAATTTTTATTTCGTGTGAATTTCTTAGATAAGTTCTTCCCTGCCTGTGAATTTTCTTTCAGTTCTTTGCTGGTGTGTTCTTTGCTTTCTGCTGCTGCTGGGGACCAATATTTTCTCCAGCACAGTTACTGATCCTTCTTTTGGTTTTAATATTCTTTCTCGAGAAGAAATAAGCTTAGCAGGATTTCAGAGCCCTCAGCAAATCCAAGTCTCCAGCTACCAGGATGATGACTTTTCTGCCTACACATTTCTGAACAACAATATTTCTGCATTTTCCTTGCTCATACAAATCACCAGAAAGGTTTAAGCAGTGTATTTTTTTCCACTGCTTTTGAGAGAAGGATAGAATTGAACCTGCCAAGATTTAAAAAAGTTTTTAAAGGGCCCTACCAGTTCACAATGGGAATTGAGTTGTTTTGTTACTGTTGCCATTTCTGTAAAATTTTTGATCTTATTATTTTGGGCGTTTTTCATGCTTAGAAGAAAAACCACCATCTATGTACATGTTACTCTTTGTAGTGTCTAACATTTTTAAAAATTACAGTATTTAAGGAGATGGGAAAAGCAGAATTAGTGCTTCTCTAACCCCCTAGGAGAAAGGCATGGGTTTTATTCCACAATGTCATTCTAAGATGGTCAATTTTGTTTACAGTTTTAATTTCCTCATTAAGAAATGGAAATAATTTTCCTATTCCTTTTCCAGTCTCAGAAGCTATGGAAGAGGGAATGGATCATCAGAAATTTGTGAAATGGCTCATCAGACAATATAAGATGCCAAGTTAAGCAGGAGAGGCCTTTCACAGCAAAGGACTGGCACTGATAAGGTTAAAAGATTGTCCTCATCTGACATGGTCAAGATTGCTGAACCTTTCTCAATATGGACCTGAATATTTTCCTTTATGTCATTAGTTCCATCCTGGATAATAGGTTCTGTGTGAATAACTACCACAGGAAACAGCTCTGTGAAATGCGTTGTTTAAATGTGTTTCTCTGATTTGTTAAAATTACTCTTCAATGACACGTTGCTTTTAATCTAAAAACACAAAAAAAGAAGGCCGTGACCAGCTTTGTTTTAGATAAGAGTTATCGAGTACCTTGCAAATTCTTCCTTTGCCTCATGTGTGATATTAGAGGAGGAAGATGGGATAAGGGAGTTCCCTGTGTCACTGCAAAGGAAGAGAAGTGGGGGGTTAGTGAAGACACCCAATATCTTTCCTTTTCCTTTTCCTTTTCCTTTTCCTTTTCCTTTTCCTTTTCCTTTTCCTTTTCCTTTTCCTTTTCCTTTTCCTTTTCCTTTTCCTTTTCCTCCTTTGCCTTTTCCTTTTCCTTCCCTTCCCGTGTAGGGACAGAGGAGATTCCATTGTTTCTGTTTCATCCACAGAGAAATTAAACATGAAGGGGATAAATGATTTGGTTTACTTGGATTATGAATATGATTATGGAAGAGACAAAAAATGAAATCTAGAAGTATTCCTGGTTTTGTTTGTGGGGTGTTTTTTTTTCCCTTTTCCTGTCAAAGGAAAATCCTATCTTATTTTCATCTTTATATTCCCTTCCTGCTCCTTATTGTGTAAAAATCCTGGAATACTGGTGATTTAAAACCTCCACACTGGGTTGAATGACACGGCTCTGGTTCAGCAGCCTCTTCTAGAGGTTTGTTTCTAGATGTATAGAATAAATCATAAATAACTAAACCCCACTAAAAACACAATAGAGAGCCTAAATAAAGTAATAAGTTGCTGTCCAACAAGCTCCTGTAAAGCTCCAAATATTCCCACTGGGAAAAATCTTCAGTATCTAAAAAAACGCGGGGGTTATTGCTTACAGAGCTCTGGAATCCTTCTGCTGACAATGTGCTCAGCATTCATTTGAAAAGCAAGCCAAACTACACCATAAATTTTTCAAGGAAACAATGGAAACATGGGATTTATGATCATTGACTCTTGCTGAAGGCTGATCCTGTAGATCTGTATTTGTCATTTCGATTGCACAAAGTCATTTTTCAGCTTTTCATGGCTGGCTGAAGGGTTAGAGTGCCAATGGAAACATCATGTTGAAATAACAGATGTCAGAAATATTGCATCAGGAACCAGGAGCTATTTTAACAGACCTTGTAAAATATTGCTCCTTCTTATACCGAACGTAGGGGTAAGAGCATTTTTTATTTGCTTTTCAAGTCAATTGGCACTTTGTCTGAACTGGAACCATAGGCTGAGGTTGTGAGGGAATTTCAGTTTTTGCCAGTGCATGTGAAGTTTTGTTTTCAAGGCAGTGAGCCACTTGCATCAGCTTTTGCTGAACAATAAATAAATTGGCTATTTAAAGGTCCTTGAATAGTATGAAAGTATTGAATCAGTCCTTTATAGTTGTTCCACCAAAAAATACTTAATTCTTGTCCTCTCTTGCATTCATCTGAAGAAAGGCTATTAATTTTCTTTCCAGTTGTGCTTTGCTCAGGGAATATTCCCCAGTGCCTTTCTGGCTTGAGCTATGCATGAAGGTTTTCCCAGCACAAGTGTGTCAAACAAAAGTGTGAAAAATCATTTCCCTGACAAGTGC
The DNA here is from genome assembly GCA_013397055.1 of Pachycephala philippinensis. NCBI lineage: Eukaryota > Metazoa > Chordata > Aves > Passeriformes > Pachycephala > Pachycephala philippinensis. The sequence continues at coordinate 54,820 of VWZT01005141.1, read as the reverse complement.
ATCTTTGCTACAAAATAACAGTAGGAGTAAAGAACGTGGCTGGAAAAGGGTGAATTGTTAATGGTTAACCAATTTAATGCACTATCTTAGTTTATAAGTGTTCTGTTTGATGAAAATATCATTGAATTTTATTTAGGGTGAGACATCAATATTTGCCTGGTCCTGCATTAGAAAATGCAATTGTTCTTACAAATCAAGGCAAGTGCTAGCACTGTTAAACAGTGCTCTATGCAGGAAATTTTTTTGTTTGTTTTTTTTCCTATAAGGAAATATGATTCAGTGTTTGTTTGGTATGGATTTTTTAAAGATCCTGATTTCGAAGGAAAAAAAGCAGACTGGTACTACAAGAGAAACTGAGAAACTAAAGTTAAGGTTCTGTAAAACAGAGAGCTTCGAGTTCCTCTTTAGCAGAAGAAGTATGAAATCAGGAATGGAACTCAAACACTTAACCTCAAAAACCTCCTGGCATTTTAAACATTCCTTTGTTGATCGTTTTGAACAAGGTCTGTACAACCTTGTTATATAAATATTAAATATTTTAACAAGCCAAAGGCACTGCTCCTACAAAAATAAGCAGTATTCCATGTGCTGGTTGAACCTGCAGGCAGCTAAACCCCACAGAGCTGTTCACTCATTCGTTTATTCATTCCCCCCGAGACGGGGTCAGGGAGAGAATCAGAAAAAAGGTAGAACTCCTGGGTTGAGATAAAGAAAGTTTAAAAGGAAGGAAGAGGAAGAAGAAGAGGAAAGGGAAGGGAAAAGGGAAAGGAAAAGGAAAAATGGAAAGGAAAAAAGGGAAAGGGAAAGGGAAAGGGAAAGGGAAAGGGAAAGGGAAAGGGAAAGGGAAAGGGAAAGGGAAGGGGAAAAAGGAAAAGGAAAAGGAAAAGGAAAAGGAAAAGGAAAAGAAAAAGAAAAAGAAAAAGAAAAAGAAAAAGAAAAAGAGAAAAAGAAAAAGAAAAGGAACGCTTATTAAGATCAGCCCTTCTACTCTGTCTGGGGAACTGCCCTCTGAAAGCTGGAGCGGCAATTTTCCCAGAATAAACACCTTTGTGATTGCTTTTCTTTGCAACTCTCACACCCATGACTCATCCCACTTCCTCACGTCCTCTCCATGGTCCCAGAGGTGAGTCCAGAGTGTAGCTCGTGGTACGGATCCACTGCAGCTCCTCGAGCAGAGGAACACTCACCCCTGACAGCCAAAATGTTGCTCCACACAGGTGGGGAATAGGACATATCCCGTGGGAAATGCTGGAACTCCCATGCCAATGTCTCCACAGCCAAGACAGGGTGTAGGGAGGCAAAGAGCCTTTCTCCATGCTGCTGGAGCTGGCCAGCCCAGCAATAGGAATATGCTGGTTCAACATCCCAAGTATATCCAGAATTCTCAAGAGCCATTGTATCTGGCTTGGAGGAGAAGCGAAAGGTGAAGGAGTGGAAGGAAGTGTCCTCCCTTGACTCCCCCATGGATTGGCTCTCTGAGGAGAAAAGGTACAGAGGGAAACTATTATTAGTTTCCAAGAGATGGTTCCTGAAATGCAGAGATGATGGTAATGCTGAGGACAAATACCAGATTAGTGTCACAAGCAGTAATTTTATCATATCATGAGCCAGAGTTACACAGTACAGAAAAATAATTGCCTTAATCCAGCCCCCAGAGATGCCAAACAGCACAACAGGGAACACTCACAGGAGCTGAGGTGCTACATGTCACAGCTCTGGGAATAAGCACAGCAAGTCTGAGATCAAATAAATAAAGATTGTAACCAGCAACTATTAAAATAATGCAATGAATTATTATAAAAATGTGGTTTTTTTCTAACATGCTGTGGTCAGATTTATCATTATCTCAACTTTTCATGCCCCATATTGGGTGTTGTGGTTTACCTGGCAGGCAGCTAAATATTACAGCCATTCACTCATTCCCATGTCAGTGGGATCAGGGAGAGAAGCCGAAAAAAAAATCAAAACTCATGGGTTGAGAAAGAGATTGTTTGAAAGAAAAAGAAAGGGTAATAATGATGATGAAAAAGAATACACAAAGTAAGTGCTTGCAAAATGCAATCCCCCGCTGCCCACTGACCGATGCCCGGTTGAGTACTGGCGGCAACTCCCCCCCTTTTATTGTTCCTCATGATGCCATCCAGTATGGAATAACCCTGGATCAGCTGTCCAGGCTCTGTTCCCTCCCAGCCTCTCGTGCACCAGCAGCCAACTCACTGGCAGGGCAGCAGGAGGAGCCAAAAACTCCTTGAGTCAGCACAAGCCCTGCTCAGGAACAACCAAACCACCAGTGTGGGATCAACACTGTTCCCATCCCAGAGCCAAAACACAGCACTCAGCCAGGACTCTGGGCTAAAACAGGTTTCTATCAGACAGCAGAGCTGTGTTACGTGGAAAACAGGCAGGAGAGCCTGAACCCAGCAAAGAGCTCAGCTCCCCAGCAAAAACACAGCTCTGGGCTGAACCTGTGAGTGTTGGACCCTCAGGGGGAATCCAGAACCCCTAAAGCCTTTCTAGTATTTGGACAGTGTTAGGACAAAACATTTCCAGTGATTTTGAAGGTACCCAATGAGGCTTAGGTGGTAGGACAGGAATAGCTCATTTCTGAGTCCTAATTTGTCTTTACTGTTTCCTCCTTGCTGTAACCCCATCACGCAGTGATCCAAGGCAATCAGTCCTAATGAGAGTCCTGGTGGGACCAGGTTCCTCCAGCACAAACCTTTCCCAGGATGCATAACCGGTGAGGAAAACATAGAAATTTGCACTGTTATAATTTATTAACTACTGCGTCTATTGTTCCTCTCATTACCTAAGGCCAACAAATGAATTTATGGATTTAAAAGTCAGTACACATGTGCGTTATGGTTTTAATCTCTGGGTGTCAAGAAGTCTGTGTGTTCATCTGTATTTTTGCAAGGATCTTGTAGATTCCTAAATCCCACTGGAATGCTGTGGTAGAAGCGTTAAAGTAGGAGTTTCATTTTTTTCTTTTCCATTTAGAATTTTATTTAAACATTTATAGTGATTCTGTCAAAAAAGGCAGGAGAAAACAAAACAAAATAATAAAATAAACCCCTTTTCTTCTACTTACTAGAGGGGAAAATTTTAGGCTATGTTTTTGGACTTTTTTAATGAGAGGAAGTTTAAAGAAAGTTTCATGGATTTTTGTTTTGTTTTGTTTTGTTTTGTTTTGTTTTGTTTTGTTTTGTTTTGTTTTGTTTTGTTGGGTTTTTTTTCCTTAATCATTTAAATCCTCATTATGCATTTACAATCAGGATCATGAGGTGAAGGTGGAGAAACATTCTCAGATCTTTGGAAATGTACCTATTTCACTACCTTGTCCCTTTCTGTAAAACAGGTGTTTGTGACTTCCCTTGTCCATAAAATATTGTAATCTGTTGGCTGAACTTCAAAATTTTTTTGAAAGAGGATTAAATTCTTGCTAAAATAGGTGGCAAGACAGAAGGCAAAAAATGAATTACTGTCCTATTGAAGAAGACCACAGTATTAGGCACCAAAGAATCCATATAAAATAATTATAACACAATTTTCACCCTAATCTATGAGTTGAACTCAGATGTTCTACCTACTGTGGATACTAAATTAGAGAAATCTAAGTATATAAAACACATACCCAGGGGAAATGATAGCATTTTGTATTGTAATGATGAAAGAACCACTTTTCTTATAGATAAAATAAGAAAATTTGTCTTACTTTTTAAAAATTATTTTTAATGAATATCTGAAATAAGAACATTCTTGTTTTCAAATGTGTCAAAAATAAATCATACTAAACAAATATATGCTAAAACGAAGCCTTTACCATTATAAATTAATACAAACCTAACCAAATTACACAATTTTCTTAATTTTACTTTTCCAGGTTATTTTATTTGTTTAGTTTGAATTATTTTTATCAACCTATCTTGTGTGTTCTCTGGATTGATTGCTGAAAGAAATCATGTGCAGAGGAATATACCTAGCCAGAATAAAATTACTAAAAAATACCTCTACAAAGATTAGTGTGAGTGATCCTAAAAATAGAGACCAGGACTCGCCCAGAGAGTCTTTCCATACTGCTTGGAATGAATCCTAAACATCTCAGAAACCACAGCTTTGATCCTGAGTTTGGCCCTGAGTTGTGCTCCTGGAATTTTATATACACATTGAACTCCATAAATAATTGCTTTTCACAGTTTACTCCTGTTTCTTTATTTCTCATTCCTCTGGTTTTGCAGGAATTTATATACCAAACTAAAATATGATTATTTGATATATTTTAAAAAACCACTGAGGTATTCATGACCTTAAGCTGCATCAACATTTAGTGTATCTCACCCTGTAAATTCGGTGAAATCAGGGAAAAATCCAAGTTTTTGGTATGTGCCTGACCATTTGTGTCTTTAAATTCTGAGCCTTTCCAGTGATTATTACTTTTACAGTGGTTCTTTCATGTGCATTTCATATTACTTTGGAAAAGTACCTCAGTACCCCAAGTAAGCCCATGTACACCAGTGAACGGAATTCTAATTTCTTTGTCTTTGTGAAAAGAGTATTTCGGTTTCTTTAGAAAGAGAAAAATAGCACAAAACGTTTGAAGCAGAAAAATTAAGTGGGAGACAGGAGAGAGTCTCATGTTAAAGCAGTGTATTTTCAATTTTTTAAAAAATGTTTACTTGTTTCTGAGGAGAGATTTTTTAAGCTGCAAGCAGATGAAAACATTCCATCTTCTTTTCTTTACTGCTCATATCTCCATTTCTAAATGTAATGAGAGGCTCTGCATTTGTTGCTGAGAATATTTATTTCAGCCCTAGAGGTGAATTAAACACACACTTGCATTCAAATATAATTTTTTTTTAAAAATTGGAAAACAAACAGACAATCAAACCTAAAACAAACAATCAAACAAAACTCCAAAGAAATAAAAAAACCCAAGACTTTGAACAGAGATCTGTTGCCACAACAAGGAGACTACAAAGAAGCTCCATGAGCCAACACCAATATTGGGAGTGTGGGGCATCCCAGCCCAGCCTTGGGTCCATCTCCCAGCCCATCCCAGACCAATTCCTCGGTCACAAATTCCTGCTGCTGCTGCTGAGTAGCTACAATTTATTGCCCCCTTCAACATAAAGACCCAAAGAAAAGAAAAAGAACGCAAAAATTTAAAAAATCCTCATGTTTCTTACTAAAATAATTTCAAATTTTATCCTGCAATGCAATATTTTGCTGCTGGTTTCCTTTCTTAACAAGATAACTTTGCATTGAGTCAGTTAATA
>VWZT01005141.1:0-49500 GCA_013397055.1 Pachycephala philippinensis | reverse complement strand
TGCAAACATCCGCACATTTTTCAGTTCACAACAAGTTTCTCTCACCTATTATGCAGCCTCCATTAGTCTTTCTTTGCCCTTATCAGGTTTCTAAACCAGGAAAGCAAGAGTGTGATGTTTTCTTTCCTTGAGTTACTCATAAATCATAGAACATTAATTATAAAGGGAAGGGAAAAAAAAAAAAAAAAACCAAGGGAAAAAAAATACACCAGTCATGCCTCAGCAAAAATCCCAGTGAAACCATGAGGAATGGAAGGCAAACAGAAGATGCAAGGGGGCGGGGGGGGGCACAGGGAAATGAACAGAAAAATACAGGGAGTGAAAGTTATCTAATGATAAAAAAAGAAGAAACAATGAGCATATTCAATTCAAGGTCCATTACTTTTGCCTAGTGGGTGTTACAACCCCACTTACAGTCAGTGAAACGACTCCTATTGACTTGGAAGTGTTTTCAATCAGGCCTAAAGCATAACTCCTGTAACACTTGTTAATCGAGATGTGCATGATTTAATAAAGTTGAAAGGTTCTCTTTTAACCAAAAAAAACTAAAAGTTCTGAATGCATTTTCATATATTTCGGGATATGTCCAACCCAAAACATGGAGCAGCAGCTCTGCAAAACAATGCCCTGAGGCGGATTGAATTCTAGCACACAAAGCTCACCAGCTCCTGTAGATCACTTGTGCATAGGAATTACAGACACTGCTCAGAATGCAATTTCCTTCAAATTCTCACTGGAAAATAAATTACTTCAGATCGGATGAAAGATCTCGCTAAAATAGCCTTTTGCAAAATGAAACTTCCATGGCTAGGCAGCTCTGAATAAGTTCTAGTTGAAAATAGGGTAATTTTTTTAGTATTCTGTAATTTAATGATTTTTTTTTTTTTTTTTTACATTGTGTGATAATATAGTATCTGTTCATACTGCAACTTAATGGCAAAGTGTGATATAATGAGTCAATATCTATATATTTTTCAAAGAGCAAAAAATTGCTCCTGTACTGACAAGAGCATCTTTTTGTATCTATGTTCATCTGAAACACACAATATATTCAATATGTCACAGTCTGAGCCATTCATTCCAGCACTGTTACTATATTATTCTGATATATCATTTTTACTATCTTGCTACTTGCTGAACAATCATGATGGAATATAAAATGTATATGCAAGTTCACAATACTTTTCTAAACATTTCTCTAAAGCCATTGCTTAAATCGGTTGAAAAATGAAATGCCACTTGTTAAAATAATATTTTCCTCCAATGACAGCTTTTGGCAATTTGATGGTGCACGAAAAATTACATCTTTCAGTTCTGCAGGAATATCTTCTCATAGCACTCATATATCTTTTCATCAGACTCTTTTTAGAAGAGGAGAGAGGTTTCTAGCAAATATACATTTGTTTTCAAAGGCAGGGGGATTTTTAACACGAATTTCTTATTTCTGTGGTAAACAGGGAATTTCTGTTCATGTGGAACCATGGAAGCTCCTGATCAGAACTGGCAACCACCAGCTTTTAGGGGAGTCACAACCTGTGTTGATATTTAGTTTGACCAGATCTGACAATGTGTTTTAGATGGAAATAATTCAGGAAGAATTCGAACCATCAAGAAGAGATTTATACATTTGTGGTAGTGTTACCAACCCTACTCTAATTACTGAAAGGCTTTTAGTAGAGTAGTACTGGAGACTGAGAACTTGTGCTGTATTTTTTTCATCTGAACTGCTAACAAACACATTCAATATGCACATTTATACAGAAAATAGGCAGTAAAAAGATACCTTGTGATTACTGATGGTATTTTTTTAGAAGATCAAATAACTTGTATGAAGAAAAGCCACCACCATTTTCCTTACAGAGAGGAATGGGGTATCAGTAAGGGCACAAAGGGCACCTTTGTGCTGGTAATGTTCCTGCAAACTCGTGCTGATTCACAAAGGTCTGCTCTAGTTGTAATAAACTTAAATTGGGGTTTATTCAGCCAGAATAATGCTCGTGACTAATCTAAATTGTAGCTGTGCCTCACATCCTCAGAAGACTTGGCAAACAGGTCCAACAAGCTGCAGTTTCTCCCCAAGGGGGACTGAGGGGTTTATAATCGAAAACATGGGGTTTCTGATGTGAATATTTCAATCTGTTTCTCTTGAAGATATGAGTTCTAAACCAATAGAATGATTTGTGCATCTCATTGAAGCCATTGCTGCCTGAGGTCTCCCTTCATAGAAACTGGAGTGCTGCTGGGAGGGGATTGTGGCTGAGCTGGTGCAAGCTGTGTTCCTCAGGAACACCATCTCTGCTGACTTTTAGAGCCCTCCTTCAGGAGAAACTCCATATGAAGGCACTATCAGAGAAATTCAGGTTGGAAAATAGACACCGATATTCTGGTGCTTCACCTTGTGCTGTGGTGTGGCATGGTGGTATCATGTCTAAGGTTGGACTTGGTCTTGGAGGTCTTTTCCAACCTTAATGATTCTGTCCATCTATGAGTCTACTCTTTTTTTTTTTTTCCCAATATTTTTGGCTCCTTTCCTTCCTTTTCACACCTAATGGTAGATATTCCATTACCACTCTTAGCCTGAAAGTTGTCAGTTTCAAACATCTAGAAGAAAATTTAACTCTCCTGAAATTGAAGAAGAAATGTAATTCTTTAACTTCATGGCTTTTTTGGTCTCTCTTTAGATGTCTTTTTTCATGTATTAGAGGAAAGGTTGCGTAGCTAAAGCAACAAAATGAGCTTTTGTCAATTATACAGCACTTGCACCAAGTACTTAAATTAATAGTGAATTTAAGATAATTAATAGTGTTATTCATGTAAATTTCTCCTAATTTTTTTTTTTTTCCATGTCAGAAGTATGAACATTTACATAAAAAGCCAATGCTCCCTCTCAACCTGAATAAATGCATCTATTCTGCCTACTACGAGGAAACTACCAGCCTGCACTGGTTCCATCTTTACTTGTATATTTAATCTTTTCTCCAGCTTAGAACAGTCAAGTATAGACATCATTCGTCTCTTAATAAGAATTGAAAAGCACTTTTCTACTCTTTAAATGCAGAGGTGGTGTTGTTCTTTGGAACATTTCCAAAGAACAATGTTTGCCTTGATGTTTACAGCCACATCCCTTCGGCTGGAGCCACCTGCTCTCGATTTCCTAGTGGTGGAGGTTGGACCAGGCTGGAGTTGATCTTGGAGGTCATTTCCAGCATGAACGATTCTATGATTCTATAGATAGCAAAAAACTTCAAAATGCCTAAATCTCAGCCTTCCTATGAATCCTTCTGAGGATAGGAACCACCCATTACACTGTTGGCTATGTTGCTTAATAGTTAAGTGAGTTCTGAAAAAATTTCAACTCCAAAAGGTCTTGCTTCTCCAAATCTGTGCAATCAACATGGTTCTGGCTGTATTTTTTGGTCACAAGTTAAGGAAATCTGTCTCAAATAACTGTGATCAATAAATTTATTTCACATGCAGAGCACCTTTGTTTTGGCTTTTGGGAGGCCTTTTAAATGTTCCTCTGACTTTGGTGATCAAACACTGAAGGTGCAGGCACAGTTTTTCTCCAGGCATGTCAAGGTTCCCTTCAGTTGTTGGGAGCCATTTCTTACGAACAATTTTTAATTAGAGAAAATTCAATAATTAATTTAGTGAGAGCTACCTGGATTATTTCAAAGTCCTTAGAGGGACTATGAGATCATTAATTCTCTGTAACTTTCTCCTGCATATTTATTCTGGAAGGAAAACAATGGTCTCTGTAACAAACTTCAAAGGGAAAGGAAATGATCCACTTTCCTGTTCATTGTGAAGAAAGCAGAAACATGTGGCTTAAACCACAATCTTTTTGTGATACAACTTGAAATTAAAACCATGTTTGGTTAGTTAATGTAAGAGTTGGAATAAATTATACGGGAGGGTTGTGGAGGTTCAGGCACTGAAGTTCTGTGAGAACAAAGCAGCCTGGCCACCCTCTGCCAGCAACTGCATTTGGATAGTTAGTGCTGCCTTGCTGGAAGAAAATGGGATAAATGGTGTTTCAGCAGCCCCATTTTCTGTGACTCTGGGTGTGCTGGGCTTTATGACCTTGTATAACGCACAGAAATGGACAAGCACAGAGATAAATCTTTAGAGACAACATCCAACAAGCCAAAAAAAGAGTTGTTTATCCCCCTGCGCATTTCATTAGAATAGTGCCATGGCCTTCTGGCAGTGGCAGGCTCAGTGGGACAGTTAATGCATGTTTGTTGGCAGATTTTGGATAAGCCTTATCTCTCCCAAGAGGTCTCAATAATTCATTTTTTGCACTGGGTTTGGTTTAATGTAGCATGAGGTACAGTGTATATTTAGAGATTTTGAATCACCAAATTATTCTTAAGCTTTCAAATCGCCAAATCTTTCCTCTTTACCTATGATTTAGCATCCTTGGCATTTAACTGTCAATATTTTTGTTCAACACTGCATTTGCACATGTATGATGAGATCTGATGGGTCCCTATTCTCATAAAATAGAGACAACTTGGAAGCTTGTTGGTTCTTGGAGGATTGAAGTAACCCACATTTTTAAGTCCCGGTTTTATGCTTCTTGATGTTTTCTTGTTTTTCATCCAGCTCTGTTGGAACAGTTCATTTGCTTGGGTTTCAGGGCATCACTTTTGCTTTGGTTATTGTTAAAATTTATCAGCCTTCCCTCATCCAGCAGTGATAATATTGCTATTTGTGAGAGTTAGAATTTATAAGGTGTTCTGGAGGAAACCTTTATTGCCTTACAGGCTGCAAACTACAGGGGAGCCACCTCATAACTGAGTTTTCTACGAATGCTTGTGGCCACATCCTGGTGTCAATGGCAGCATCAGAAATGTGAAGAAATGCTGCTGGCCTGATGTGGATTCTGAGCGTGAAGCTGTTCTGAGACTGAGCTGAATTCCAGCCTAGGTTGTACAAACATTGGCGTTGAGTGAGGAACACACAGATCATTCTCTGTCCCATCACTGGATTCTGAAACTTAATAACATGAATTGCAGGTACCAACTGATTGATTTCATTTCAAATCTTCCGTGTCCTGCAGGTGCTTTCAGTTAATTATTCATGAGATAATTTCTCACAAAAAGAGACAGAAAATCTGTGTCCTGTGAAGACAGACAGGGATAGGTGCTGAGTGACTCTTTAACACCCCAGGAAGTTCTAGACGTATTTTTAAGACCCTGTAATAATACTGATGTCTTCCTTTAATTGTTTTGGGGTTTTCAACTGATCATTTGCATTTGTGTCTCACCCTGATTGATGGGAGTAACAAAAATAACATGTCCTCTAGATGTAGCAATGGTGCTAGTCCCAACATTTTTTTCTTAATGATTTGCCAAATTTTTCTCAGGTTAAACTAGAAAAATACCTTAAGACTATCTTAGAAATGCACAAAATGCTCAAGCTGGGCCATAAGTAATGATAGATTTTTTTCTATATTTCAAATGCTATTCTTTATTGCTAATTAAATATCTTTGTTTGCCCCTAACCCCTACTCAGACTCCTGTTAGGATGAGTCTGAGCTGGAGCACTTCATGTAGAGAATTCATAAATGAATTCAGAATGTTCATAAACGTCAGTGCCTTGAGCAGAAGTTGGCAGTAGCTGCACAGAGCTTTAGAAAAGCATCCACGATAGTTCAACAGATCTTTAAAAAATAGGAAAAATCAGTCCCTCATCCCAAACCAGCTCTCATGAACTGTTGTCTGTACAAGTGTCTCTCTACTCACAAGCATGTCACCATTTCAAAAATACAGTTGATTACTTACTTACCTCTGACAGAGACCCTGAGATTGCAAGCTGGAAAATGCAATGGCCCAGAGCTGCTCCGGAAGTCCATGGTCTTGGAAGGAAACCTTGGTATGGGTTTGGTCCTTAATAAAGATTCCTGAGCCCATGGAAATGCTTCATGCAAAATAATCATCTTAATAAATGTCTGTGTGTCTTCTGCGAGCTCCCCGCATCAACCATGGACATGCCAGGCTTTGGCATCTACTCCAAGCAGCTTCAGTAGGGAAATTATTCTCAAGCAAGAATATTCTGCCTGTGTGCTGTTCTTACAGTGGTGGATTCTGTTATCTTCTGAATGTTTTTTTTTTTTTTTTCAGATTATATAAATTAATTTCCCTGTTGGTTTTTTTTTTTTCTTTTTAAAATATAAATATCTGAGAAAACAACCATTTTGTCTGTAATGGTTCTAGGCCCAGAACAATGAGGGGCTGAGAGACTCCAAGGGATGCTGTAGCACCGCAACCATTCGTACCTCCTTCAGAAATACACAGGATCTCGAAAAATGAACTCTAAATACTTTAAGAAACGCACAGTTTTCTAATGTTAATGAACAGCCTTCATTATGGATCAATATGAAATCACAGAGAAGTTGTTCCACCCCAGATCCATTTGCCTGCTTTGTGGTGGTTTACAATGGGTTTTATTGAGCTGCTGAGCCCCGACAGCAGCCAGGGCGGAATTGCACAGCGGCAGCCCCAGCGTGCTGCTTGCAGGCAGCACCTCGAGTATTTTGCTGTGACACGGGGGCTGTGCTGGAACCACGGGGCCTCTTGTGCCACTCAGCCACTCGTTTGAACTCCCGCAGGGCTTTGTTACTAAACAATGAACGAAGTAATGAGGAGCCCTCCTGCTATTTGCCTTAACAGGAGAGCAGAGAGACTCAAATATGTTTAATAGTACTGAAAAAAAGAGTTAATGAGATACTTTCTTAGTTGTTGGCAAGTGAGAGCTCTGTATTGACAAAACCACAATCGAGCGTCAGGCAAACAATCATTGCATTGCTGTGCTCACAATGGAAGAAATCACCAAGTAATAGCAGTGCATTCAACAATGCTGGGAGAAAGCTCCCTCTCCACCCTCTGCTGACACTTTATAATCATCTCCTGACTCCTATAAAAGCAGCTGCAGGACAGGGAGGCTGGAGCTGGAAGGGGCTTGGAGCAACCTGGGCTAGTGGAAGGTGTCCCTGCCCATGGCAGGGGTGGCACTGGATGGGCTTTAAGGTCTCTTCCAACCCAAACCATTCCAGAATTCCATGATTTGATTATGTCTTCAATTATAGAGCTCACAGGGCCCAGGTTTTCACAGGCACCATCATGGGCTTGGACATATCCAACAGTTTTCAACAATTGTCCCTCTCTCCAACTGATTTAGATGCTAGATGCCACTCCAAATATTCCCGACCTTGACAGCAGATCAGCTGGAGAGTTCCAACAAATCCACCAGTCACCAGGGGCAGTGATTGCTTTTAGGCTGAATTTGCAGCAAATTCTTGTGCTGCTGGTGGTACCACGGTGAAGGCACAGTATTTTCCTTTGCTTTTCTGCCTGGTGGCAAAAGAGAATAAAAAGGGACTGCTCTTTTCACGGCTCTTTCCCACCATCAGACTGGCTTGGGGGGGGGGCGGTTCTCCTACCCAAATCCTCCTGCAGCTGTGTAATCCAAATCAGAGAAGCGAAATTTTTCTCATCCTATTCAAATAGCACAAAATGGGTCCATTACGTACCCCTCTGGACTTCCTGGAAATGAAGCAGACATTAATTCTGAAAGATTAATTGAGACATTACCTCTGGCACCACTGCAGGTACTTCAGCTCTTTATTGATTCGAGTTTGGCATTGACACCCAGCTTCCATTTCAGGTGATGATGTAGAGCCTGGTGAGAGAATAAGAAAGATCTTGTTACTACAAGAAGAAGGACTTACTGAGGTGAATTTACATGTGACACACACACTCTGTTAAATCTTCCCACGTAAGAGATCCATCACAGTTGCTATCATTCACTGGGGCTAGTCAGAAAAAGTGGTTTGCAGCAGAAAAATCCATTTCATTGAAAGCTAAGTATCTCGTGGAGTTCTCTCTGTTTTGACACAGCCTTTCTCACTGAAAGTTTTATGAGGTCCTTGTAATAGTACTGGTAAAAATAACTGGTGGTGGAGAAGACGAAATGAAAACCAAACCTCTCCCAGCAAAATCTAGGTTTCACAAAATTATGTTGAGGGTTAGGACTTTTAAGGTTTAAAAATCTTCTTCAAAGTGGAATGGAAAAGAATTGAAGCCATCCCCAAAATTTGTTTCTGTTCTCTGTTAACCATCTCTGTCATTCACATAGTTTTCAAATGGCATCTTCCTTCAGCCCTCTGCTAACTGTTCAGATGCAAAAATGAGAATTAGTACAGATGATTTAATCCCAGACATCTGAGAAATAAAAAAAAAAAATTAAAAAAAAAAAAAAAGAAGAGAGAAGGGGAAATAGGACATTTATCTAAAGGAAGAGAAGTAGAGCAGCTGCATGAGACTGAGGTACACGCTGCACCTGAACTCAAGGCTAAGGCAGTCTAATTCCAGGTTTAAGAATAGAATCAGGGAAATGGAAAAGCTCTAGAGGTGTTTGGAAGTTAATGATGCAGCATTGTGGTAAAGCCCAAATTAAATTCTCAGCTTTCTCGGTAGAAGCAGATTAAAACAAAAGTACTTCAGGATAAGGGTGTCTTATGCTGCTTCATTGTTAGTCCCTCTGAGTGGGTTTTCTTTCTGGTTTTGCTGCCAAGCAATGACATATGGCGGGTTTCCTGCTCACACTTCTGAGTGAAGTATTTTTAGGTCAAAGCCAAAGGATAGAATGGCTGAAAATATGAAGCAACTGCAGAACGTGATAGAAACTTAAATAAAGAAGAATGCGTCAAATCATGTACTCTGACTGCTGGATATTATTGCCAGCAAAAGGGAAAAGAAGGGTAATTGGCCTCTTAGAAGTATCCTTCCTTGTCCCAATTGCTCTTGACAGTGGGATTGGTCTGTAACTCTGATCTCTGCATCAGTATTTAGGAACTTAAATGTAGCAATCAAAGAAAAGTGGAAGTTCTACTGGGTCATCCTTACTTGCACAGGATGTTTAGGACAGAGGCTTAAGGTTTCAAAATGTAAAAAATGATCCTGTGGTTTTCACACATCTGTGACTGTACCCATGGAGATGAGTAGAGGAAGAGAGAATTAATATGCCCGTTTGTTTTAAAAGAGCTTTCTCTGATTTTTCCCCTCCTTCCTTCCTTCCTTCCTTCCTTCCTTCCTTCCTTCCTTCCCTAAATTGTGTTTATGGTTGTGGGTTCTACTGTTTAGACTCTGAAACCTTTTAATCCTCTAACAATCTTTCTTTTTTCTCTTTCAGAGGTGTCTTATTCAGGGGCTGGGGTTTTTTCTTCAGGCAATAATTACCCTTCTTCAGCTATATTGATATGGTTTTGGATGTTATTATTTGAAACTTGGGAGAGTTTAATTTTTTTTTTAATGAGAAAGGGATGGTAGATGTTTTGTTTTATAGCTTGCCAAGCTCTCTTTTCACAGACTTAGATTACTTAAGAAATAATAAAAACTTACTAAATAACATCTCCATCAGAAAGGATTTTCACAGGGGGTAGGCTGGTAGAGAGAGTTCCAAAGAAATATTTCTGTAGAGGGGGAAACCACAGAGAGTCACAGAAAATTAAGAACATTTTGACAGATGGATCACAATATCTATCGAGAGGAAAACCAGAGAAGCAGTATAGACCCTCTGTCCTTTGAGCAGCCTAAAATTTGATATCTATAACTCCAGCCTGGCCCCTAATTATAAGGACAGAATTTCACTGGCAAGGAAATAAGGATGGCGTGTTCAGGATTGGGGAGGGGAGGGAGAGGAGGTTTGTTCTCAGCAGCTGGTCACAGAGAAAGGTTGTTTTCTTGTGAATAAGAAAAAAATCTCCGTTTGACAGCAGAGCTGAAAAGGTGGTCACAAAATAAACAGTGCTGCCAACAGGAGCTGTCACCTTATTTAAGGCTGATGAGTAGTAATTAATGCAGATTCTTTCAAGCAAGACTTGCAGGCTCGAATGGTGCCTAGTGATTCATAGAGGAAGAGGAAAGAGAGACTCTTACTTGGAATTTGAATTCAGAGCCTGTGAAAGGCTGGAAGTGCTGGTGTGCAGGTCTCCCAGCCTTCAGCAGCAGCAGCAGAGGAGTTCCTGTGTGTTTGCTCCAACTGCAGCAGCTTTAAATACAAGAACACTCACAAGCAGAGGGGTCTCTGACACATTCTGACTCTCTCACACACCTTCAGGTCTCAGAGCAGTTTGGAACCTGATGGAAGCTTTTCATGTTCTCTGCTTCACCCCGCAGTGTTCACGGTCCTAAGGTTAAGATCCCAAGTGTTTTGGGAGTTAAAAATGTTCATCTGAGAATGTCTGAGAAAAAGTCAACAAGAATGAAAAAGTAACAATTTAATGCCTTTTGTTTAGCTCAAGTGTCAGCCACCTGGAAATACCTTAATAATTGTGGGATACAAGGTGTAAGATGTAAGGTCCGGGATAGGAGAGATATACATATTTTGTATACAAAAACCATATGTCTTGTACCTTATGCAACTTGCAAATTATGCCATTCTTGAATTTTTCAGGTGGAGGTGCACTGTGTAAACTGGTTTTTGTGCTTTCAAACAATGTTGTGCTGCAGAAATGTTTATAAGCCCTGAAGAACAGTGCAAAAGACCCCCAAAGTATGTATTACTGATTGTAGTGTTGATATATAAACTGCTGTTTATAATATCTGGAAACCAAAAAGAGGTATGTTTTACTTGACAAATGGGCTCTGCAGTCTTGATACACAAATGAATGTGTCACATAAGTGGTTAAACTTAGTCCTGCTGATGTCAGGGGAGGAGGTAAGAGCTGAGCTCTGCCTGGATTCTGATTCAGCTTTTGCCAAGCTACCCCTACTGCCAGTACAACTTCTTACCAAAATGGTTAAAAACCATGTAAACAACTGCTTCACCACACAGTTCAGCAAAATGCCGAGTGCGAGTTCTGCCCTGAGGTTCTGTGAGTGTTTTTCAATCTGGACCGTGAGGAGCAGGTCTTGTGAGGAGGTTCTGAACAGGCCATAGAGTTATTTCACCTGGTTCACCCTTCTCCCTGGAAAATCTGTCCCACTGAGCCGTGCCAGTGCTGCCCACTGGGCTTGTTTGACAGTAGGATTTAAGGAATGGGTATTTCCCAACCTAAATGATTCCATGATTCTCAGATTCCATGACTAGAATTAAGCTTTCTGGCAAAGTGACCTACTGATTAATTACACATCTTGAACTGGGAGGGACCCAAAGGGATCATCCAGTCCAAGCGCTGGCCCTGCACAGACACCCCAACAATCCCACCCTGTGCATCCCTGGGAGCGGTGTCCAAACCCTCCTGGAGCTCTGGCAGCCTCGGGGCCATGCCCATTCCCTGTTCAGTGCCCAGCACCCTCTGGGGGAAGAACCTTTCCCTGATCTCCAGCCTGATCCTCCCTGACACAACTTGAGGCTTTCAGTGTCTGCAGTGTGGGTGTTTGCCCCGCTGGGGTCTCCCCAAACTCTGCAGGGCAATCTGGAGCACCTTCTCCCCTCCTTCTCTCCCTTGGCTATTGCAGGGCTGCTTTTCCCAATTCCTTCCTCACTCTCAGTTTATTTTCAAAGCAGGGATATGGTAGAGTTCCATTAACAAATTAAATAGTTATTCTGTTTGGTGCAGATCCAGTACTCGACTGATACAATAATAATTCAACTTAAGGCTCTGTTCCAATTAGCACCAAGTACATATGAACAAAGACAAAAATGGTGGATACGTTGAGTAAAGAGTTTACTCTTTTCCAAAACAAATATCTTCTCAAGGAGCCAAGATGTTGTGGCAAGTACAACTTTGTGAGTACAAAAATTAAAGTTCATCCAAGGATAGCAATAGTTCTTTGATTAGTTGTAAGCTTCCAAGGAAAAAAACCCACCGGTAATCAGGAATTTATATTAGCATAAATTACACATAACAACAATGAAAAGAAAAACAACAAGCATTTGATCCTTGGAATCTGGCTTAAAAAGCATGAGGCTGCATTGTGATTTAGTGTTTGTTTAATTTAGTGCATTGTTTTTTAATTTTTCCAATCAGGCACTTTCACCCACAATGTCCAGGGCAAGGACAGTGGGAAGATTTTTGTCAGCCACAGAAATTGGAAGGTTTATTTATCAGAAACTTTTATATATCAGATGGCTTTGGCAGCTTAAAAATCTAAGGATTTTTCTTTTAGCTCAAGCCTGGTATGGGACATGCCACCTGGACAGCTGTTCCCCACAATATTCCCATTATATCACCAATTATTTCTAGCCTTGAGGATATCAAGAGTTTTGTGTGCACATGAAGACTCACTCAATGACAGCTTTCCAAGACCTGGCTTTTAAAACAAACCTGGTCTCATCAGCCTAACAGTAAAATCCCTGAGCTGGCAAAACATCAGTACTTCCTAAGGGAGTCAGTCCAGCCTGTCTCTAACAGGGAGAATAGACATTTCCTACAAGGAAATCAAAAAATAATAAAAGAAAGAAAGAGGAAAAATGGCTAAACAAAACAGTGATTTATTTTTACTTGTATGATTCATTCCCTTAAATAAACAGCAAGTAAAAATCAGCCTCCCTCCAGCTGCAAATTGGCCAAAGCATTCACAGATCAATCTTGATCACTCTTGATAATGGGCTTTTTCCACGGAGTCCATTTCACCCAGTGTGCAAAGTGCAGCTCCTTACTCTCAGCTTAATGCATTTAATAAAACTTAATTAAACATTTGTAAGCTTAATGAAGCACTCTGGAAATGAAAACAAAGGCAAGCCAACATCCTTCTAAATGGAAACTTGGCCATCGGAGTCCCACTGGAAAGCCTGAAGCTGTGCTGGGCTTTTAATGTGTCCTCTGGGGTTAATAGGGTAGAGCAGGGTAGCATTGAAAGACCTGGTGCAGTACATAATTTTTTTTATTATCATGTCAGTCAGATACAGGTGTTTATGCTGTGCTGTGTATTCAAAAATCAGTTCAGGGGTGATAAAGAGAACAAATCCCAAATATTTAACTTGAACAAAATACACCACTTGAAGTGAATTCACTTATGGTAGGAACCTTCACACCGATGAAGTAAGAGAAAAGTGGATAAAATTGTTGGAAAACATGTGAAAATACCAAGCCTGTCCCTGGGGGCTGGTGGGGAATGTGTCACATCCTATTTCTCCAGCAAAGGAAACGGGATACTGACAGCTTGATGTTCCGCCCACCACATACTATGGCCTGAAGCCAATAGTTTAACTATTAAATGAGTTAACTATTTATCTCATAAATGAGCTTAACTATTATCATTATTGTTGTTATTATTATTATTATTTTCTGTGTAATAGTATTCTACTCTTTATTTTTATCCCAATAATTTCTTCTGAATGGATATTAATTCTCTGATTATTCTGGTAAGATTTTCAATATGCTGATAACTAATTCTTTGCCTTAATGTGTGTTTTATTGTTGTCTATAACAAGATTTTGAATGATAACTGAAACAACTAATAATTGCCATGGGCTGTGTTTTTTCATCTCCCACAGTCTCTCCTCACCAGAGAGATGCTCCAAACCCCTCCTCATCTGTGTGCTAATCACACTGCATTCCTGTTTAGTTCCCTCCTGCCTGCTAGCACAGACATTGGGGAAGGAGATATCCAAGACCTGATATTCATTTGAACATTTTCAGGTTCAAATCTCGGAGTAACCTCCAAAATTCTTTTGAGCAGAAAACTTTTCATTGCTGTGAATAAGACCCAATGGGGCTGAAGCTGCACGTGTGGACACTTCATCCAGCATTTTACAAAAACAAGCCTCATTTGTAGTTGTCTAGGAAAGGTGTAAAAAGTGCCTATTCACGGTTTTATCCAGGCCTAACAGGCTCATTTCATGTCATCAAATTTATTGTCACACTTCTCGACTTGGATGTGCATCACTTGGAGCATGCCTGGTTCAGACAGGTGATTTATGAGGCCAGCTGAGCTCCCTGCGTTTAATTTGATTTAGGGAAATTTCCCAGAACTTACCAGGGGAAACTCAGTTATAAATCCAAACATCATATTTCATAAGGAGTATTTTACATTTTCTCCTAATGCGTTAAAAATATTTCCTTGAGGTGCGGCTGTGCTGCAGCCTCCACACGGCTGCACCACACCTTGCTGGATTTCAGTGCTTTGAGGAATTTTGCACAGTTCTGTTCCACAGCTCTGCCCGTGGCGCAGGCAGTGGGACCAAGGTGATGCCTAAAGAGGCCAACCTAGAAACAGAGACTAGACAGGAATAAGGGAATAAAGGTGGATATTTATTTGAAAGGCCTTCAGAGGCACACCCTGGACAGGCCAAAGGCTACACCCAAGATGGACCCCGAGTCACGAGTTCTTCACACTTTTATAGCTTTGGTCCATTTCCATCTCAACCCAATTTCACCACTTAAACTTTAGCTAATGATGTAATTTCCCCTCAGCTTGCCCCCCTTCTCAAGATGCTGGGTTACACATTTTGGGCCTAGGACGGGCTGGGTGTCCTTGGAGAGCAGCCTGGAGAGGTTTGTTCTGTCTGTCTCAGCATGAGAGAGCAGCCGCTCACAGGCTACAGGACACTGCAGAGTTACACACTGGGAATGCAGAATTTGAAAAATATAAAAGCTAAAGCGTAAGGCATCAAAGGCACCCTCAGCACATTCCCTCTGCTCTGCTCTGGTGAGAGCACCTGAAGTTCTGTGGCCAGTCATGGTGTCCCCAACATAAGAAGGAGATGGAATTGTTGGAGCAAGTCCAGAGTTGCTGAGGGGGCTGGAGCACCTCCCTTATGGGATGGGAGAACTGGGAAGGTTCAGCCTGGAGAAGGGAAGGTTGTGTGGAGACATCACAGCAACTTCCAGGGTCTGCAGGGGCTACAGGGAACTGGAGAGGGACAATTCATCAGAAGTGGAGTGATGGGACAAGGGGGAATGGCTTTAAACTGACAGACAATAGGTTTAGATGACATATTAGGAGGAAACTCTCCCCTGTGAGGGTGGGGAGGCCCTGGCACAGGGTGCCCAGAGAAGCTGTGGCTGCCCCTGGATCCCTGGAAGTGTCCAAGGCCAGGTTGGACAGGGCTTGGAGCACCCTGGGACAGTGGAAGGTGTCTCTGCCCATGGCAGCGAGTGGCACTGGATGAGCTTTAAGGTCCTTCCAACTCAAACCATTCTGGGATTCCAAACCATTCTGGCATTCCATGATTCCATGCAGTGGCTAAATGTGTGCCTTAATCACTTCTTACTTTTTTTTTTCTTTCTTTTTCTTTCATTTTTTGGGTTTTTTTGCTCCTTGTCTCTCTTATAGTGAAGATTTTTTTTCTAGAAAATGGCCCTAGACTCAATAGAACTGTCAATAACAGCCTTAGCAGTTCTGGGTTGATTATTCACCTTGCCCAACACTACACATCCAACCTAGGCTGGGAACCTTGGACCTTTGGATTGCTGATGGACAGGTGCAGGTCACTGAGATGTCCAAACTACCTTTCAGAGCTTTACTGCAAATAGAAGAGGCTTCCATCTTAAAGCGTTCATTACAGATGCCGTAAGTTTTACCAGCTCATGCCTCCATGTGGGCAGGGATGGCCTCAGCCACCTGAAATGTGTGTTACCTTTAGCAGTGTGACAAAAGGCTTGCTTACAAAGCAACTTCACCAGCCCAAGAATTGCCTGTTCCCCGAGTGCTTAGGTGGAAATGACATCTATTAACCTGAAAGTCAAATATCTGCACTTGCAGGGGGATTACTGCTCAGTGTGCCCTAGTTCTTTGTAGAATAGCTTTTCCCAGCTCTATCAAAGACATTAAAAGTTGTCTCTCAAGGAAAAAAAATGGGCAGTTCAATGACTAAGTGTGTGCGTGTAGAATCCAGCTACTCTAGTAAATATTCACACCAAAAAATTCATATATATCTGGGTTGAAGTGAAGGAGTGTAGTTACTCCAATTTATTCTAACAGAATATGACAGAATATTGCCTTTCCAACGAAGGAATAAAAAATTGTCATCAATATATTCCATTCTACCAAAGGCTTATTAGAAATAGCACCAATGTTTTCAATCTCAGTCAGTTCATGTGTTCATTTGGCTCTCTGAGTCTGTTAAACCTGAGAAATAATGTATGAAAATAAATGCTTGGTACTTTTACATGTTCATAACTAAATTCTGATTGACCTGAGGCTTTAATGTTTGGAGCCCAGATAAAATCCATAGCAAAGAATTTCCATTTTCTATTTTGTGCTGACAAGTCAGCATTTTAAAATGCTTAGCAGCACAGTCCTCATCTTAACTTTATGCATCTAGATATTAAAAAGGTAGCTGTGATGCTCTCTGATGTCCTGCTGTTAAACAAGAACTTTCACATCTCAAGCTGTCAAACTCATCCCTTCAGAAATACTGATTCTGGGAAGGAAATCTTAAGCATTGGACAGCCAGAGAGGAATTAAATTCATAGAAAGACAGTGGTACAAAACCAGTTAAAAAAAAAAAAATCAGAGAGCAGATACATGGTGGAATTACTGTCTATAGTTGTAGAAATTGTGTATATTATGTTCGGGGGGTTCTTTTTATGTTGGTTGTTTGGGTTTGGTTTGGTTTGGTTTGGTTTGGTTTGGTTTGGTTTGGTTTGGTTTGGCTTGGCTTGGTTTGGTTTGGTTTGGTTTGGTTTGGTCGATGCTGAGGAAGGACTTGGAAAATTTAAAATGATACATGGGACACAAGGTTATTTAAAATTATTTGGACAACTTACACAACCATAAAGCTCTCTCATGTTGTGATGCCTTCATTGTGTAGGCCAAGGAGTTATGCCCTAATAGACACCTGGTAAAGTGAATAACTGAGGGGGACATGAGGGACCCCAATGGAAAGGGCACATGAAAGAAGCTCTACACATTTACACCACGAATTATCTCTTGTCATTCTCTTATTCCTGCTTAATGCTTAAAGTTTCTTTTCTGCTGAGAGCGAGTGAAAGATGTAAGACAAAAATCTGTGTGTTCAAAACTCTTATGGTCCATTTCCTTCTGTCACACTCACGCTCAGTGATTGTACCCAATCTTTGCATTTTTGATCTTCTGTTATCGCTGTGGCACCCAAATGCTCTTGGAGTGAGTTCCATAGCTGTGATGGGATCCCAAAACGCTTCAAAAACGCTTTGTTCTCCCCTCTCTCCCCACCGAAGAATCGTGGTTTGGTAAGTACACACCTCGCTTTGTGTTACTCCTCCTCTTCGCTCTTCCCTGTCTGCTGAGAATTGGCAAAAAGCCCTTTTCTAAAAAGAGAAAGCTCTTGGAACGTGTTGAAAGGTGGTCACTCTCTGGATTAGTCCCTCTTAGGGGAGCATTGTTTTCAGAGCGAAGCTATCTCTGCCTCCCAGGTGGTTTTAAGCTCTTTTCTGTCTGCTGTGTGCTCAGAGCAGATCATAGGCAGACAAACAATGCCTCGTGCAGGTGTGTCCTGAGGATGGGCAACCCTGCAGCACCCACTGTTACTGACATTGGCATTCCTTGTATTTCCCTGTTACATCTGCACATTGCACAAAATGTTCCCTAAAATAGAGGAATGTGTAAGTGTGTTGACAAGATATGCTGATATTTTTAGATGCACGTTACCATCCGAGGAGTAATCTGCAGGGAAGGAAAAATGTCACCATTTCTGGGAGGTAAAACTCTTTCTTTGGTCGTAATTCACACCTTGCTGCTGTTGGCTTGGCAGGGAAAGAAAGAATTTATGACCCTGCTCCCCCACATGCACTCGCTCCCAAAACTGTGTCATCTCTGGTGTGGCCACGCTGCCAAATTTGTGACCCTAGAATGTCAGAAATCCATGCACTCCTCTGCTGTGTGGATAAATTGACATTTTATCCACTGTGAGCCAGCACCGTAGGTTGTTCCATCAGTGGTCTGTGTGTGCAGAAAGTGTTAGATACGTGTTGCTTCTGGAGTAGATTTCATGCTTAGAGAATGAAGCTGAGTGAACAGACCCCAAAGTCAGTCATGCAGCCCCACAAACTGCCCTGCTGTGTCCCAAAGAATCCTGCACATCAGCAATAACTCTGCACTTGGCTCTGGTGTTGAGGTCTCCCAGCACTGACTCTCATTAAAAAGGAGCCATCGCGTTCCTTGTTCCCAAAACTCGTCCACACCCAGGCAGATCTTGGCCTCTGCTTTTAATTGTAATGGGCCATACAAGCTCTCTTGCTTCTTTAAAAGCCTACCCAAATGAGATCTTGGTTCCTTTCCTCTCTCTGCTTTTCCCTGGCTTCCCCCTTGCACTCCAACCACCCTGGCAGGAGCCCCGGCTGCACCATCCAGAGCGTGATCCCGCTCACAGGGGTGCCTGTGCTGGCACAGCAGCTCAGATCCTGTCCCCTCCCTGCCAAAGAAAGAGTGGGCTGTAAAACACTGAACCTTCACCATATCCCATCTATCTTCTTGCTGTCAGGAGGGTGTGGATCACTTTTCTTCCGTGTGACATTTTGTTTTGTCCCTGCAATACGCGCTGCATTTTCAGAGAAAAGAACTTCAGCCAGTTGCAACCCCCTCCTTCCTTCTCCGTCCTCCTTCCTGCACAAGTGGCTTACTCAGCCTCGGAAAACTGACTTTTTTGGCTTTTGAGGTATCTGCCCAATAAGCACTTTCACAAGAAATGCAGTCAGCATATGCATACCTTTGCAAACAAAGGCTCTCCCTCAAATTTTGGGAAGGAAGACCTTGAAATGTGACTACACCTCTCTCCACCTTCAGCCACCAGAGTATGAACGCATTTTCTTCCTGCCTATATTTTTTTCAGCAAGCAATGAGAGAAATGAAAGTTTATTCACTTTGACTATGTCTTTAATATGATTCAATTCAGCTTCTGTATTCTGAATTTTGTCACCCAAAGACTTAGATCAGTCTGGGAAACCTAATTCTGGTTCCCAGGTAGTCATAAGGTGCCCCATTTTCCCTGCAGTCTCTTCCCACAATAGAATTTCTAGACATTAGCTTAGCTCCCACCCTTCGGACATGATCTGAATTGGATTTGCTTGGAAAATAGTGTTAGAAGGGTTTTGTATCAGAGAAGCCTGCACTTCAGCAAGATGGTGACAGTGTTGTAATTAATAACTGTCTGTTATCGTGCCTGTAGTCACTAGAATTTGTTCTGAATATTGTCCTAAGTTGTCATTGTGCCATTCCGTGGGTACAGCCTACAGGCAGTGACAGGACAAGGGCAAGTGCTTTTAAACAGAAGAAGTGTAGATTTAGATTAGATATTGGGAAGAAATCCTTCCCCGGGAGGGTGGGGAGGCCCTGGCACAGGGTGCCCAGAGAAGCTGTGGCTGTCCCTGGATCCCTGGAAGTGTCCAAGGCCAGGCTGGACAGGGCTTGGAGCAGCCTGGGATTGTGGAAGGTGTCCCTGCCCATGGCAGGGGTGGAATGGGCTGAGCTGTAAGGTCCCTCCCAGCCCAAACCAGTCTGGATTTCCATGATTCTGTGATTCTCTAATACCATAATTTCCTTGTTTTGTTTTTTTTTTCAACTTATGATGGCAGGTAAATAACAGCATTGGTGAATGCCAGCAGAAAGCACCACGATCAGATCACTCCAAATATTATCTGCAGTGCCCAGATGGAAGTGAGTGCACATGGATGTAGCCACAGTTCTTTCTTCTCCACCACTGGGTTCATGTCTTACTACAAAACTTTCTTATGGATCAAGTCCTTTCCTGATTTGACTCATCCAGACTCACCCTTTTTTTTAAAAAAAAAACAACATCCTGAAGTTCTTTTTTGAGAATATAGAGAGATTCCAATTGGAAAAGATGCCAAAAGGGAAATATCTCCTGTTTGAGAACCAGACAAACCTGTGCCTTTTTTTCTCACTATATATTGTGGGGTTTTTTCCTATCATATTTTTATCTTTATAGAATCCAGTTCTGGTGAAATAGAAATTCTCCCTATTCCATGAGCCCACAGGTTCCAAAATCCAAAGCTAGTCCATGGCTAGTAGGCTAGGAAATGTGGCACAAAGCTAGTGAGTAATGACAGGAGGCTTCCACTAGTCCAGTCCAACACAATGAACATGCTGTATAATAATTAAATGATGTCCTAGTTTTGGGGCTTCTTCTGATCTGTATCTTCCATTATGGACATATTTGTGCACCGTGAAGAACTTTAAATCTTAGCAGAGAAAGAGATGTAAAAAAAATCCCAACTCAGCTAAGAAAGAAAAAAACAGTCATAGGGGAAAAATTTTAAGAAAGAGGATGAAAGGTGGGGGGAAAACCCCTCAGATAATTTACTGTGACAACTGGTGTTTTTCCTTAGTGAAGGGAAGTAAATGCTTCATCATTGCCCCACACTTCCATCGTAACTTTTACTTTCTATAACCAGAAGAGGATTTTTTTTTTTGCTTTTTGTTCATTTTATAACATCAGAGTCTTTCATTTGTTTGAAAAGACTACACAAGGTACTGAGCAGCAAAATCCAACTATCTATACGTATGTTACTATAGTTGCCAAAGACATAACAAAAGAGCAAAAGAAGGACTTGAAGATGGAAACAGGAATACTGACAATTTTAGCTGGGAAGATCTTATTAATGTAAGAGCAAGCCAAAATCTGGACACGTACAGGAGAGGCTGAGATACATTATTTATCAGCAAAAAAAAGCTGTAAGTAGAAAACAAACACGAATTCATCTAGAGGTTAATTCCTCCAGCACCAAAAGAAAAAAAAATTGCTAATTTTAGTTCTGAGTGACTTCTTAGTATGGAAGGTCTGAGGAATTATCCAAACGGGTGGCAGTGAAATAGTAAAGCAGATAAATATTTATTGAAGTCAGGAGAGACAGGAATCACTAAGGAGAAGATTTCCCTCGGCAGTGGGCTTTCTAAAGAGTCTCTGCCCTTGTATTTTACCTTGTCTACATTCACTCCTAAGGTGCTGCCTCCCCTGTGCTGCTGGGGTCTTGCTGGAAGTGAGGAGTGGACCTTAAATTCAGATTAGGCTAAATTCAAATGACATTGTAATACACCAAATTGAAATGAATAAAGTGAATTTCATTGAAGTGAATTGAAGTCTAGCTGAATTAAAATTGTGTATGAATGAAATGGGGTTTTTTGCTTTCTGTGGTTGCCCACAAAATGACAATTTTTAATGTAATTCTTTCCCATTTATAAAACATAAATTGACTTTTAAATCTATGATACAGATTCAGACTGAATGTAAGGAGGTGCTACTGAACCATTTTGTATCAATTTCCTTCACTGTACCCTGTATTTACTAATGAGGACTTTTGAGAGTCCAGCCATTTGTTCTGTTCTCTTGCAAGAGGCAGCAAAATCTTCTTGTGAGTCCCAGGTTCTGCCATCTCAGATGCGCTTTTTTTCTGCTGGGATGTGTCAAATAGCAAAGAACCTAATTCTGATCCACAGCCATTCACATTTAGCTAATTTCAGCAACTGATAATGTTTCATTAATAATTTGCACTGTCAGCTTTATAAACTGGATTTCAATAGCTGTCTTGTATCTGTGAAAGGGGATATATTTTAAAAACTGAAAATTCTTGCACTGAAAAGAAGGGGAAAAAATACCCACCTACTAAACAGTTGCATTGGCAGGGAAGTTTTTAACATTAATTTGAATCTAAGCAGCATGGTTGTACTTAGGTGAGCAGTTCAAAACAGAGAATTCTGAATATTATAGTGCGTGTATTTGGGAGCAGGCAGTGTGTACATATGCTTGATTCTTTTGGTGAATATGCAAAGCAAAGGATCAGGGGGAGGCTTTTGAAAAGCATTTTGGCTGGAAAAGATGGTTGCTTTTGTGACATGAGTAATATCATTTGCAAAGACAGCCTCTCACCTGTCTCCTGTAGAGCTAATG
Organism: Pachycephala philippinensis; assembly: GCA_013397055.1. Classification (NCBI taxonomy): domain Eukaryota; kingdom Metazoa; phylum Chordata; class Aves; order Passeriformes; genus Pachycephala; species Pachycephala philippinensis. The sequence goes on along the minus strand of VWZT01005141.1, from coordinate 27,717 downwards.
CAGCCTTCCACCGCTGTACATCCCACAGTTCCAACCTCCTGCCCATCCTAAAACACTCCACGGGATCACTCTGATGCCTGGGTGTCACATTAAGCACCTCGGGAAGGACAAGCCTCAGGTGGTGCATGTAAAGCATCACTACAGTTGTCACTTCAAGCCCAGCATGAACACTCAGACCCACATCCTAAAAATAAAATATCCTATGGCTTTGACTTTTTGACAGTTTCTCTCGAAATCTGGAGTCAATCTCTTCTCTTTACCTACCCCTCCTGAGTTCAACACACACAAAAGTGTATCAAAGTTACTACTTTTGTGTTAAGAAAAAAGAATCCCACAGCGTTTCTTTGTAATAACTGTTCAGCTACAAAATTTTATTGGTCTCCTTCTATGTTCCCTCTAGAGGATGTAATGCACAAAAGCATTGCCACGGAACATATAAAATTACAAATGAAATTTATTGTAAAAAGTAGAACGTCCTCTAGACTGGTGTCAGTATTTATTTCATTCATAAACCAAAACTGCAGGTATAATATATTCATTGTCAGCAAGTTCATGTGTGTAAATTGCCATCCAACAGTATTGACTGATATAAGACAGATATTGAAAAGACAATTTAAATTTACTCTTCCAAACATAAACTGTTCCACAAAAGCACTGTAAAAACTCCTTCAAGGTTTTGTGTTGTGCTTCACATTTATGGTTAACTACATAATTTGGTTGTGTCATAATCCACTGTGTTTGGCAGTTTGGCATTAAAGGCCTGCAAAGCAGATTGGATCCTCACCACTTCACTGGTAGACAGTTTGAGTCTATGACGGAGCAAGCAAGAGAAGAGGTCCAGACGACGTTGGCCAGGTGGAGAGAGTTTATTTACACGATCCCGAATCTCTAACAGCTGCAAAAGTGCCGAGTCCTGTGAGCCCTGAGTGTAGGGGTAGTCCAGCTGCAAAATCAAGTCTCGAATTGCTTCTGGGTCGAAGTGCATGCTGTAGCCAAACACTTGGATGTTGTTGATTTTCATGTAGCCCAGATTTCTCGAGGGATCAATAAATTCCAGGGGTTCGTAGTAGATGCTCTCGTTGCCATTTGGACCGTTTGACTTTATTCGACTCCTCAAATAGATGTGCACAGTTTCAAAAAATGTCTTCCACTTGTTGCCCAGAGTCAGCGTCCAGTTATAGCACTGAAGGGGCAAGTCCAGCTTAGTCCGTTCCCAGTCTGGGAAATTATTTTCATTCACAGGCATAAACCAGCTCTCAGAGTGGCTGCCCCCAAAAGGGTTGATATAAACAGCAAGGACGGGCTCTAAGGTGCTGTTCTTAGTCAGGCAAATCTGAAGAGAGAGGCCCAGTATCATATGGACCAGGCTGGACTTGTACTTGTTGCTCTTAAGGGTCAGGAGCATCCGCTTGCGCCACGAGGGGTCGAACCAGCTGTTGAGGCGCATGTCGTTGCTGATGAAGATGGCGTGGACCTCGATCCTCCGGTCCGTCTTCTGCAACAAGTACTTCATTTCCAGGTCCTGCAGGTCCGTCTCGAAGCCGATGTAGTGCTCGGTGGAGTCGGCCACCTCAGGCTTGCAGAGCCCCTGGCTCAGCATGTAGCCGGCGTTGCAGCTCCCGCAGCGTGTGCGGTTGTCGGGGGCGCAGCTCAGGCACGCGGAGCCGTCCCCCACCGTGCAGGGCAGGAACCCATGGCACGCCACCTGGTCATTGGGGCACGTGCACGTGTGAGTCTCCTCGGAAAAGCTGCCCAGGAGCCCGTTCTCGTTGCAGTAGAGGAAGGACTGGATGCGGTTGAGCCAATAGTTGGAAGACCTGAAAGGTGAAAATAACTTGTAACAAAGAGAGGCCTGCATGCAATGAACACAACTTTGTTATGTTTGATCAGAAAGAGAAAAATAAGGCTGGTTTTAGTGTCAGATTAAGGCATGATAGCATCTGCTGTCGGATAGATACAGGTATAAATTGCCTCTTAACAATGCAAAATCACGAAACAAAAGTTTCCTTACAAACCCACAGGCATGATAGGAACATTTAGTTTATTTGGTATTTACTTTCTCCGAGTCTCTGTCAAGGAAGCCTGGTAAAGAGCCATTTTCTGTAATCATCTTCAGATTAACGTCTTGAAATCCTACGCAGTTGAGATTACTTTTGTGTGTTCTATTTGACCAAAGAAGTGCTTCGTGTGTATCTAAGTGTCTACAACTCTACCGTCCCTCTATTCTATTATGAAGTTGTTTTTTTTTTTTACTGGCTTGCACTGCATCGATTTATAGACAGTGAGCCAAAATTCTTTCCTAGAATAGCAATAGCTCCCTGCTCCCCACCTACAGAGATTCTTCAGATGACTTCCAGCACTACAGAATCTCTACCGGAAGCCAAGCATGAGCATGCTCTGTTTACTTTTCATCTTTGGGGACAAAATTAAAAGATCATTTTCATGTTCTCCTTGTCATCTCATTTTGGTTTCACTAGGAGCAACAGTTAATGTCCTACATCACACTGGGAAAACATACTGAAACCAACAGCTTAGGCTGATGAGGCACAGTCACTAGAAGAAAGACAATGGGAACAGCAGAGCTACATGGAAATAGTCAGAAAAATTATCTTCTTTCTTTGCAATTTTCAGCTCCTATTATTCCCAGCAATGCACAGTTTAAAGAACTTGTTTTGTCTGCTGCAGTCAGATCGATTGTTGCCACATGAATGATGATAGTTGTACAGTTTCTTCCCCTTTCATTCCATTGTTTTGGAGAGAAAATGCTAGAGCCTCATTTACTCCTGACTTACTTTGAAGTCACATCTGAATTTGTCTCAAGGAGAAACCCATGGCATCTCAACGTCTGATTTTTTAGAAACATGAAAATAAGGTTCAGTAAAAAAAAATACATCATTTTATACTCTGGTGACTTTTTAAATCTTCCTATTCTTTCCCTTATTTTAGGGCAGGAATTTATTTTGGTTGTTCAGGGTTGGGGGTTTATATGCCTATAGCTCTAGGTATTTTCTAGAAGCATAAGTAAATATAACAGCATGCACAACATGACCATTCCTTATCATTATTCTTCTTTGTGCTTATTTGAAAGTCAGCATTAAGCAAAAATATTCTGGTGAGTTTATTCATTTGTTTCCTGATTAAAAATCTCAATGTCCATTCTGTGAGCAAGGTCAAATGTCACAAAATAAAAGCCACCCCAGAACTGAGAAGACCTTGCAGCTGTCCCAGGTGCAATGGGAAGTTCCTGTGTGTTGTGTCTGAGTTGTTTTGACAGCAGCCTGGAGCTGTCCCAGCCAGACCAGGAGTGTGTGACCCTGGTGCCCATTTTGGAGCTGTCCCAGTCAGGGCAGGTGTGTGTGACTCTGGTGCCCGTTTTGGGCTGAACCCTCCTGCCAGGCTGGGTCTCACAGCTCTGTTTGCTGCCATAACCCCATGGGCACCACAGCGACCAAAACAGAGCAGATCCTTTCCAAAGGAGGGACACCAGCCTTTCAAAGGCCCCTCATTGCACTTCTCCCTAATTTTGTGCTTCACTGTGCTTATTTAAGTATTGATACTGAGTCCTGAGAGCTGCTGGAGGTAAGATATAAAAGTCTGGTTTATTTACTTTAAGTTTTTTGTTAATGCCATTTGCTTCACAATAGCCTTCATAAAGTTGTTACCTGATGATTTATCACAGTGGACAGATAACTGGGCACATTTCAAGGCTCTATCATTTGCATTTTAATCTCCAAGTTTTCTGCTGGTGTTGTTACTACCAGAGGGAACCCCATGACCACTGGTCCTGACTGGGTTTGTAACTCTGACTTCCAGCAGCCTCTTCCACTTCTGCTGGGCACAGAAGTGTCCATGCCTTTGAAAAGTTTTGTTACATATCAGGAATACATTTCCAGCACACATTTCCAGGAAACCTCTTTTTACACAGACCAGCTCTGAGCTTCCAGCTGTGGTTTTGAATTCATCTCAGTAGAGGATAAACAGCTGAAGAGATTTTCTGAGTGAATTTTTGAATATTGTTTTGTTGAGGTGGATTGGGTGTCACTGGAAGGGTTTTGTCAGCAAGGCACAGTCGTGTTCTCTGGGGGAAGAAGCCAGGGGTGGGACACAGCTGGGCCCACAGAGTTTCAACTGGTTCCAGCCAGATGTTCTGATTTTGACTCAAAAGCTTTTTTATCTTATCTCCTTCTCCCCCTTCTGAATGCAGTGAGTGAGAAAGTGGCTGGGTGTGTGGGAGCAGTGATTAACCCACCACACAAGGAGGTCATTTCCAGCTTTAAGTTGATCCCTGTTGTTTTCCATGTACCCTCTCTTCCTCGTAGATCTAGTCAACACCATTACAATTTTTCGTATTTATATATGACATTGCTACTTGTCATTATTTGGCACTGAAACAAGTCAAAAAGTGTTCTGTACATCAGTTTTTTTTCATATAGGAGAGGTTTTGTGAGGGAACTCCTGGATAGCTGGATGGAAAAAGTGTCTGGAATGCAGGGTGCACCAGGCAAAGAAAAAAGTGAAAACTCTGACATTACTTCAGAGTGGAGGAGAGGATGGAACTGGGAACACAGGGAAGGAATTCTCTCAGTCAACAGGGGTGGCTGGAGGAGGGACAGCTGGTGAGGAATTTGGCACTCTCAGAAGAGGAGAATTTTCAACTGTTGGAATAAGCCTACTTAAACCAGCAGCATTAATTTACTGGCAAGTGTTGGTTTGGTTTGGGTTGCTCACTTTTCCAGCCACATGGTGTTTAAAACTTTTTTTTTCCCTTTATTAATGGTGCAATCTACTGTTTCTATGAGAAGCAAAATCTTTAAAGTCACTTCTTTTTGTTCTTGTTATTTTTAATGAGCCTACCTTCCTCCTTTTATTCTGTTAGGGAATAAAAGCAGCAGTTTAAAAACCTGCATGAAATTACAAGCTGCACAATCAAGTAAGTTTCTTTCTATAACTTAGTTATGTTTGTAACTTAGTATCTATCTTATTAAAACAGCTATGTCTTTGATGATTAGCAGTTGCAATGAGGTCAACAACTTGAGAGGGAAGGAGGTTATCTCCTTATTCCAAAGAAGTTCAAAACAATAACATTCTAATTTTATTGCCTAGTTTTGATTTCTTTTTACCTGATTTTAACCAGAGAGATTTCAAGAAGAATCTGCTTATACTTATCTTTGATTAGTTAACAGATATAGTCTGTTTAAAAAAATAAAATCTACTTCCTTAACTGCTTATTTTAAAATTAGTCATTGAGGAATACTGTTACTCTTTGTGAATTTATTGCTTTCAGTAGAGCAAATTAAATGAATTACGTGAAAGTACATAAAATGTCAGTGATACCTACTTTATTTAAGCCACTCATCCTTAATTGGATAAATTCACACCGGCATGTCATTACGAAATCATTCCTTTTCTCCTAGAAATAAAACATCAGATAAATTCTGGAGCCTGCAGCCAAGGGAAAGGTTTGATTAGAAGCAGATGGGTCCTGCAGGTCACCACCTGGCTGAACATCTGCTGCAGCTGAGGCTCCCACAGCCATGCTGGGGACAGTGGCAGCTGGGGACAGAGGGCGTTTCAGAGGAGATGAGGGGTGACATCTCAAGTGCCAGACTTGCTGACCTTGTGACAAGGGCTCCAAGCATTGTTAGCTCAGGGCTGGAGTTCTAATGGGGGTTGGGGAATAAAGCATCCAGGGAGAGAGGCTTTTCAGCATGGTTTGGAACTGCATCATCCAGCTGGAATGAGATGATCTCTCAGGTCCTTTCCAACCCAAAGTGTTCTGTGATTCTGCGCTCTGTCTGGTATGTAGAACTTGAATTCCTGCCTTTTAAACCCTCTTGATTTCCACTCTTTTTCTTCTGGGAGGACGAGTATTTCTGTGGAGCTGAATTGCACAGTGGTGTTTGCTTCTGTGATCCGTGCAAAGCTAATGCAGCTCACGTCTGTGTCTGTGCAGAAGGTGGTGCACCTAGGGACCCTTCTCTGTGCCTGGACATGGATGTGGGTTGGAAACAGGCAGATTTGGACACACTTCCAGTACTGTGACTTCTTTGATATCACAGAGATGTGGTGGATGGACAGAGACTCCTTGGTGGAATCAGGTGGAAGGGGAACAACTGCACTCCCCACAAAAAGAAGATTACAGACCTAAAACTTTGCTATTGAAGGAGCAGTGGACTGGTTGGCATCTCAAGGGCAGGGATGAGAGGAGAGGCCAGTGAGAGGGACACTGCAGAACCTGTTACACACCACAAGAAAAAAGGAAATGGATGAAGCCTTCCTTAACTGACTGGACAAAGCAACACAGCCACAGGTGCTGACCTTCAGGGGGACTCCAACCACTCCAGCAGCAGTGTCAGTGTCAGGGTAACACGATAGAGCATGGCTCCAGGACAGCGAGGAAATGCAGCCAGGATAAATATTTATGCAGCAGAACAGGGCAGCTGCTGTGCTGGGGCTGCTGCTCTTCGATGGGGAAGAAGGGGTTGAGGATGTGAGAGCTGGTGGCAGCCTTGGCTGCTCTGACTGCAGGGGGGTCAATTACAAACCCTGAAGGAAGTGAGGGAGGCAGGTAACAGAGCAGTTATCCTGTTGTTCAGGAGAGCAGCCTTTATCTGGGAATTAGTTCAGGGAACGAGTAGGTCAATCTCATGGTGAAGAAGACCAAGGGCATTACTGACGTCAGCAGGGGAAGGGCAGAAAATATTCCCTGAAGTTTGGTCCTTGAGGAATGGCTTGGTACTTCAACCCCACCACAAATGTTCTCTACATAGCCCAGTGCTCCTTTGCCTTTATTCAGTTTTTTATGGTTTTTTGAGAACATATTTTTTGTTTTTGAGAACATGTTTCTGTTTTATGAGAAAGTATTTTATGTTCTCATGGTGTTAACGAGGGACTGGTGACAATGACTGCTTCTCTTGAGCAGTTCCTTCTTGTTCATAGAAGTCAATTAAAAAATTAAGACAGTTAGCCCTGAGGCTCTTCAATTATTCTTTTAACAAAAAAAAAATATTATTTGATCTGGAAAATTACATATGCTGGCCTGATGAGTTAGTTTTCCAAACACTGGGATACAGAACCAGCTTCCAAACCTAGTGAAACCATGAAGGACATTCCTAGTCACTCCACTGAGCTTCAGATAAAAATGGAATGCTTGAAATACCTGTGCCTTCCTCATCATGTGAAATTACGTGATAATTTATAATCAAAAGCTATTTCTGGTGATTCATACACTTGAAATCACAACTTTACTGTAGAAGTAAAGTAATTTTTAATTAAATATGATACTTGGTAAGTATAGGATGCTTGTCAAATTATATAATGAATTACACCTTCCTGGAAATTGTTTGGAATTTTTTAAGCTTCTTTTGTTTATGAATATCAAGTCACTGAAACCAAGCTTTCAAAACCAGCACAGAAGTACGAAAGAAGTGCTAAGTCTGGACAGAATTTCTATGAAAACATGAATATTGATTGTCCTGTTAGTAGGAAACCTGTTGCCTTGATAAGAAATAGATCACCAAGCTGCTGCTCTGAGTTATGAACACTGAGCCAGGTAACCCATCCAAATCCCAAACTCCTGCCTTTTAGTTAAGACCCCCAAACTGAGTCTCCATTATTCTGGAGTTTGAACCTCACCATTGACTGCAAAGAGCTCCTGCTCACACAAATCACGTCTCTCATGGAAGAACAACTCCTCCCTCCTTATTTAACTTCTCTGATCAAATATGTCAATATGAAAATACCTAGTGGTGCACGACAATATTCCACGAATTTTCTCAGTCCTGAAAATTTACTTGGAAGCAGATTGTTAACTAATTCTGGTTCAATAACAACTCCAGCTCCAACCTCTACCCATTTCCTGCTCTGCTACAAGCTCAGGCTACTGCTGCAGGATGAAGAGACTCCTGTTGGTAAATCTGCTGACATATAAACTGCACCAGCTTTCAGCTGGAATGCTTGCAAGGTAAAGAAAGCCTGCCAGATAATCTCACTTTTACACAAGCATGGTAAAAAATATGATAATCCACGGGAAGTTAATGCAGCAATTAACATCAGCCAAGTTTCTGATGAGAATCTTAATGAGAAACATAAATCATAATTCTGAAGCGCATTTAAAATATTTTGCAATTCTTTTTCTTACTGTGAAAAAAACTTTACTTAAAAACAGAATTATTTTTACTGGAGCTGTTGCAAGCTTAATCCAAACTGTGCTCCTATTCCTGTTCAGTACACTGTAACATTAAATGTAAGAACAAAGCACTGTGGTCACCCTATAGAATAGCTGGAGCAAGTATTTAATCATGATATGACACTTTTACCTCCTTCTCTGCCTCACTAAGTGCTTAACATCTGTTGTACATCAGATGGCTCAGTAGCAGATGATGAGTACTCAGTGAGGCAGATGCTAAGTAAAAAAATGAAGACAATTTAACAAGAAGAGGAGAGGCAGTAAAATACCCATCACCTATTTTCCCTTCCTTTGGAGGCCAAGTCCAGTATAAATCTGTGAGACAGCAACATCAACACCAAATGCACTTAGAGACATCTCTGCAATGTCCTGCTCTTGACTGGGTGGATTTACATCTTGGGAAGGACAAATCAGACTCCAAGCACTTTGTTTCTGTGCTGTGATTCAAAACAACAGCAGTAATTGCTACCTAATTTGATAATGGTCCTTATGTGAATGAGGTTTTCTTCTAGAAATCAGGATAAAACTACCAACTGCACACAGCCAGAGGAGCAGTGAGTGATCATAGAACGACAGAATCATGGAATAGTTTGGGTTGGAAGGGACCTTAAATCTCATCCAGTGCCACCCCCTGCCATGGGCAGGGACACCTTCCACTATCCCAGGGTGCTCCAAGCCCTGTCCAACCTGGCACTTCCAGGGATCCAGGGGCAGCCACAGCTTCTCTGGGCACCCTGTGCCAGGGTCTCACCCCCCTCACAGGGAACAATTCCTTTCTAACATTAAATCTAGCCTGTCCTATGGCAGTGGGAAGCCATTCCCCCTTGTCCTGTCACTCCATCCCTTGTAAACAGTCTCTCTCCGTATTTCCTGTTGGCTCCTTCAGGCACTGCAAGGCCACAGTGAGGTCATCCCAAAGCTTCCTTTCTCCAGGTGAACAATCCCAGCTCTCCCAGCCTTTCCTCCCAGCAGAGCTGCTCCATCCCTCTGCTCATCCTGGTGCCTCCCCTGGACTCTCTCCAGCAGTTCCACGTCCTCCCTGTGCTGGGCCCCAGGGCTGGGGCAGCTCTGCAGGTGGGGTCTCACCTGAGCACAGGGGCAGAGGGGCAGAATCCCCATCCCTTCCCTGCTGCCCACACTGGGGGCGCAGCCCAGGGCACGGGGAGTTCTGGGCTGGGGCAGGTCCAGCTCTCACTCACAGCATCCCCAAATCCTTTTCCCAGGGCTGTTCCATCTGCTCATCCCCAGCCTGGATTGATCCCAGGGGTTGCCCTGACCTGGGTGCAGCCCTTGTTAAACCTCCTGAGATTCCCAGGGGCCACTTCTGGAGCACGTCCAGGTCCCTCTGGATGTCATCCCGTCCTTCAGGGGTGTCACTGCACCCTCAGCTTGGTGTCACCTGCAAACCTGCTGAGGGTGCCCTCAATCCCTCTGTCGTTAGAAGATCGAATGTTTTTAGTTTATTCAGCCTCACAAAATTACCCACCACTCAAATAAACATGCCTGAAATCATTTTACTGTGGCTCACGCTGCAGGTATGGTAGTGAGAGACTCTTGGTGATGCTGCAAATCCCACTCCACAAGATGGCAAAGAGGAGCAGTGCAGCTGTTCTGAACCCACATCTCACGATTTCACAGCTGCTCCACCTGAGCCAGGTGCTTTAAGGCTGATCCAAAGGTCTGGGTTATGTGGCCCATGGTGAACACAAAGAGTAGGGTAAAGTAGGGAAGGACTGTGATGCTTTTCTAAATGTATATAAAGGAAAGAGAAAGCCCTACGTAAGGGATGCCTGTTAGCAGACACAGAAAGGATATTAATTAGCTATGGAATTTTAATGGAAATGTTGTTTCTATATGCTAAAATTGCTTCCAGCACTGAAGTGATGCAGTAACTAAAGAAATCTGTCTCAGTGTGAGGATACTCTATGGATGAACCTGGAGCATGATTCTGGATTATGTTGCTGGGGCTGTTCACAATCTAAACTGAATCTGCTTTGAATTATGGAGGTAAAATATCTTGTTTTCCCTGTTAATCACATTTAAGGAGAGTCTTTTCAGATCCTCTAGCCCTCGTGCCACCATTCTGCAGCTGTTGCCTGGGCCCCTCAGGGCTGGTACTGTATATTTTAAAATCAATAATTCATGTTCTTCCTTTTAAATTCCAGATAGTCTTTATATTATGAGAAGCTGAGGAATTGAGCCCCTACATTAAGTGGTAGAAACCTGTTGCATCTCATAGAAAAAACTGCCATGGGTTTCATGATATTTCAAGCTAAACAACATTTTGGCACTAAAACGTAATATTTCAGAGGGTATTTCTAGTTGGTCTGTTAGGAATTGACTTACAAAGCTTTGTAGCTTTAACTACGTTAATGTTGCACCCTTATAATTCGCACAGTAGAATTTTTATAATATGAAACATTTCTGCCACACACACCCCCAAAAGAAGAATTATATTTAAAAAAATTAAGATAATATATCTACATTTTTTTGGACACAGAACTAATCATAATGACCATTGTGGTCTATTTAACTGGGAATCAAACTGCTTTGTAGCACCAAATATTTACATAAAGGGAGTCAAATCAGAGACAAGCTTTGAAAGCTTTTGCTAAATCGAAAGGGCAGCAGGGACAAAGGAAATACACGGAAAATTAATGAATGCAGTCAATTGTAGAAGGAAAGGAATCAGAGATGTTAGGCAAAATAAGAATTTCCATGTAAAGGAGGGAGAAACTGGCCACACACATGCACAAAACCCCACCAAAATGCTCCAAACAAAAACCACCAAACAAATCAACCAATGTGTGCTTCTTGGAGGCACTCACCTGTTGAGTATCAATGTACATCCGTGCTTGTGTTTGGAGTGTTAGATCTGTGAGAAACTGACCTTGGCTCACAGGTTAGCCACTAATTTTGTAGAATTTTAGGTGGCATTTTCCAGATGTATCTTGAAGTATAAATATTTTAAAGATTATGAAGCTATTATAAGGCTTAACTAGATGCCTCTGTGACAGTTGGGTTAATAAACCCCTTTAAGGCATTAGAAAAGTAACAGCCAAGTTCACTGCAATGGAATCATCTTCTTTTGTGTGAAGGAAAACTGTGGAAAGTTCTTAATATTGGGCAAACTGAAAGCAAACACTGCCCTGCCTTTACTTTTACAGAGAGAGGGAAGATGAGGGTGTGATAATGCTGTGTACACTTCTGCACACAATCCTGCAAGAGTTTAGGTTGGAAAGGACCTTTAAATATCATCCAATCCAATCCTCCCCCACCGGCAGGGACACCTTCCACTAGCCCAGGTTGCTCCAAGCCCAGTCCAACCTGGCCTTGGACACTTCCAGGGATCCAGGGGCAGCCACAGCTTCTCTGGGCACCCTGTGCCAGGGCCCCACCACCCTCATTCTAAAAGGAATTTTTCCTTGTGTCCAGTCTAAATCTACCTTCTGCCCTTTGTCCCCTCACTACAGGCCTTCTTTCAAAGTCTCTCTGTATATTTCCTACAAGTCCATTCATGTCTCTGTATTGATGTTGCCCAGTGTATTTCCCTGCACTTCTGCCAGCCTTTCCCTCCCAGCTGGATTTATCAACTCCAAAAGATGCTCACATGAATGCAGAGCAAGGGCCACTGGCAGCTCTCTGCTCCGTGTTCAGCAGCCCATAAGGCAGAGGTAACAAAGAAAGAAGTGAAGGAACACCCTGACTTAGAAAAAGGAGAAAAATTAAATAAGGTTTTGAAATGAAAATTCCTTTCACCGAATAATTTAAGATGGAAGTATAAATGTAGCTAATTCAGGGGGTTCTTTGAACTTTAATATACATATAGCTGGCATAAGCCTAAATTTCAATATTTAATCTCTAGGAGGAAGGGAGCCAGCAGCAGCTACTAAGACCAACTGGATTCCCTTGTTAAGATCTGGAGGCCAAATGCTCAAGGATAGTCAAAGTTGTTTGTGTGAACTGTGTTGGCAACAACAACAAGATGTACCGGCAGCTCTAGCTGGCACTAGAAATTCTAGAATTAATCAAAAAGTAGACTTGACTGAAAGATCTTTGTATATAACTTAGCAGATCACAAAATCTACAGAAGATGAGTACAGAATGCTGTGTGTTTTAATGCTGCACTTCACACAGGAGGAAGCAGCATCCATGTTCTTGGAGAATTTTCTTCCAAAGAGGAGTAAAATAGGAAGTTCAGAGACTGGAGATAATTTCTGAGCTAAAGCCTTCCAATATTTTGTAGGATAATTAAATATCAAGCAAAAGGCTAATTGGTAGGGTTATTAAACCATAATAAACCCACAGAAACCCCGCTGCTGACAAAAGCTTCCAAAGTATTAATCATGGTGAGGGGTAAATTTGGATATGAAAAGAGATTCAGCACCAGAAAAAGCAGCCATCAATTCCAGACTTTCTGGAATGAAGCCTCATTATTCCAGGTAAAATCAGAGCCTCATTAGCAGCCAGTAGCAGAGAGGCCAGTCCATGATTACATCTGTGAAGCTGATACAAGACCATTACGTCTTCCCATTTTCCTATTGATTTTGAGGCAGGACCTTTAGTCCTGTTTCAGGCATCCTTATTCCCAGATACAAATAACTGAAATAAAATCAAACAAACAAACAAGCAAATAAATTAATGAAAATCTGTCTCTGCAAATTTTGTGGCAGCTATAAATGTGGAGCTAGGGAAAATCTGTATTTATTCCTGGCTTATTTCTGTGTGATGATGACTATGGACCAGTCGCTTCCTCTTTCCTTTGATTATGATCCTTATTTTTTCCCTGCTGTTTCCTACTTGGATTATAAATGTAGTTATCCCTAAAAGCTACTGTAATACAAACAGCAACAATCTGTCATTTTCTTCCATTGTGCAGAACCAGAAGCATTACAGCAAAGCAAGAATCTCCCAGACAAGAGTAATAGTTTTAATTAAAAGAATGCAAAACTCAGTTCTGTATTCATACCTCACTTATCATGTTATTAAACAAAATAAACCAAAATAAGATTCTGAGATCAGTGTGCTTTTCTTCTCTAATTTTATAATAACTGAAAATAACTACAATTTTGAGCAAACCCTTAAAATTTTAATATAGGCACAAAACACATTACAGAAGAGAGGTTTGGTTTTCTGCCATGGTATGTTTGAATAAATTGCAAGGACACCCTTAAATTCCTGAAGGAAAATTAAAGGCTGTCTAGAAAAGTTGGATCATGCTGTTTTAAAAACAAAATACATTTCACTTCACTTAATAATGTATAATACTTGTAATAAGATGTCATTTGTGTAACAGTTATAAACAGGGAAAACATTAAAATAAATGGCCAAACATTGCATGTCTATAATACAAATTAGGAGACAGACTTGCAATAATGCTTATAACAAATACCAAGTGATTGCATCTCATAGGACATTTTTGTCTTCCTTAAGCAATCAAACCTACAGCCTGAAATGCAACATAGAAGGTGATGAAAGGGTGAAAAAAGAGCAGTTTTCTACATGTTAATCTGCATAATAGAAAAATTACTATCGATAACAGAGCGAGGGGCCAAAGTCCCACCTGGGAAGGTGTGGAATTGTGATCTGCACCACTACGGGAACTCTGAATCACACCCTGAAGCAGTGACAACTCTTATTGCAAAGAAAAAGACCATGTTACTCCTGAAATGCTATTTATCTACATAGGTAATCTCATTCTGGTGAGTGCATCCCCTGCTGGTATTGAATGCCTTTATATGCCATAATATTCAAGGGAGGAAAGAAAATTTCCCCATGCAGAACAGCTTCCTTAATACCTTGCAATTCTTATTTAAGGGAACATAATTAAAAACACACACAAGCCCATCCAAAACAACAACAAAAAGCTAACAAAAGACCCAAAATGCTGGTCCCCTTTAAATTCCTCCTTAGTATAACTAACAGGCTGCTACAGAAGGAATTAATTTAAGGACCTTGTCTTTCACAAAGAATTCTTAAATGATCACATCAATAACCAAAAGTGGAATGGAGCAGGCAAGATTTCCTTGCAGGAGAAGAGAAAAAGATCTGTTACAGAATCTGTTCTTCTGACAAGTGACGTATAACATTTCAGAGCCCACCATGGCATATACTTTAAAAGATATTTAGCAATCTTAACAGAGCCATTCTAAGAATCTTGGATTATAATCACAGTGCTGCACTAAAGGCTCTGGAGGAATTCTATCATTAACAAGGTCTTTAGTATGCTTTATATAAATACATATATATGTATATATACATACACACACACAAAACACACATTCCTTCTTAATACCCTAGGCACTCTCTGAAAGGTTTATCTGTCCCTTCCAGAAAGACCAGGTGCTTCCACCTCGGGAAAATAAAAACACAAAGCTACAAAAATCCCCTGAAAAAAAAAAAGTCCTACCAAGCACACACTCAAGGGCTGTAAATGAACCAAGGGTCATGATGGCATTAGGGGAACGGTGATGATACTAATTAATGGAAATGAATGATGAAGAGATAAAATTGAAATTTTACTGAGGACAGAGAAATCGCAAAGATCTCATTTTCTTTACCACTTTGCATAGAATTCTACATCACCTGTAGTTCAACACCTTTTCACTTTAAACTCTTGAAGCTCATGAAGGTTGGTTAAACTTGAAGATTGTGAATGAGGTCACGAAACATGAAGGGCATCAGAGTGATAGTTTTTAAATGTTTAATTACTGGGGTAACAGCACTACCAAAATGTCCCCAAAAGGGTTCCATCCATTCCTCTCAACACTCTACAAATGATATTGCACCTTCTATTGTGTTTATAGTAGAAGTAACAACAAAAGCCTGAAGACGTGATCCATATTGAAAAAGCCAATCTGCCTCAAGAGTGTTTGCCTTGAGGAGTTCCCAATCTAAGTGCAAACCAGACAAAATAAATAGAAATGGGCTGTAGGATGTGCTCACAGGGGTTTTAGAGCTGCAGTGAGGGACTATGAGGACTGGAGGGGGATAACTGCAGAGCCACAAGCTGAAATACAAGTCTGGATCTTTAATAGTCCCTCTGTCATGCAAAAGATTTCCTGCTGCGCACAGTGAATGCCACTGAATAACAAGGAACAGCCACAAAAATAGCACTGATGTCCTCAGGCAAACACACCATCCATGATTTCTCCAGTTTGTCCAACATGTGAGGTTTGGAAATACCTTCTACATGGATTGCAGTGGATAAGTGGCTTAGCATTTATATTGAAGGGGAGTTTGCAGGGGCAGGCAGATTTTGGTGGTATCTCTTTCAGCCTGCTGACCATGGCAATCATTGATGACTTTTCCCTCTTCCTGAGCTGCTGCCATTTGTGGTGCTTCTGATGGACAGCAGAGGTAAGAGGGTTTGTCACGGGAAGGTAAACAGGGCTGCAGCACAAACACTCTCACCTCGATGAGTAATTACACTGCCTCTGCCATGCCATCCATCTCCCATGGCAAAAGGGCTGAGGAGCCCCAATCCACACACAATCCAGTGTTTTTCACAGGGCTATTTACAGCCAGGAGTGACATCCCCAGAAAGTCAGAGAAAAATTGACCCCGCTCAAATGTTTCTCCTTTCTTGGATTTTGAAGTTTACTTTTAAGAGCCAAACATTCATTCTCCAAACCCCAAACTGTCTGTGATACAAGGAGAGCAGATTAACATTGGCTTTACATCTGGCAGGAGTTTTACAATCAGTGCTGCTCATTGCAATGTAGCTCTGTCAAGCATTACTATTATCTGAATGCCTGTTACTCCCTTAATCTGTCTAATTCACCTCACTATGGGCTTGCTCCAAAAAAAATTATGGCAGTGGTAAAAAGGACCCCTTTAACTTGAGACCATCATGATCAATCACTTACATGGTCCTAATATTTTTAATGTCAACCTGTAGCTCTGTGAGAAACCACAGAAGCTCCTGCTCAGTGATGTAATTTTAAAAGTAATTTTAAGAGTACCACCTGTCCTTGTAACCGGCAGTATATTGAAAGTGATCCTTATTTACTCAAATAAAACTTGACTGAATTCTTTTAATACTGTACAGCAGTTTCCACTGGCTGTCTTTAGTTTCTATGGAAACATATTCAATTATTATTTTGTCACACAGGACTGAATTGCTGCATAGACCCCCCGTCCACAAATGGGTACTTGAACTCTGGAATGAAATATCTCTACCCTCAGCTCCAGAAATAAAGGTTTGTTGGGTACTCAAAGACCATTTAGTTTTCCAGCATGAAATGATTGTAATGGGGGAGAAAATTTGAATTGTCGTGGCATAATCTTTAATGCATCCTACTAAATCCTGCAGCTTGAGGATCTCAACAATCTCCCATCTTCTAGTTGAGGATGATACTAGGGTAAAAATAACCATTATGAAGATAGAGTTGCTGTGGGAGAAAGCCTCATTGTCTTGCCAAGGGCGTCATTGCTTTCCTACTGATCTGCAATTTGATTGATTCTTCTACTTAAAATATTCTGCTGAAGCTGAGCATGGTTGTTGAGGTTGTTTCACAGACCTTTTTTAAATTTTGACCTCTTTAAGGTAGTTTATGTTTTCGTCTTTTATGGTTTGCACCATGAAAAACCTGAGCATGAGCATGTTTTTAGGCAGCTTGTGTTCAGGTAATGATGTTTAGCATGCAAAACACAAATCCATAAACATAAACCCATTAGATGGAGTGCAAAACAACATCTGGAGTGCCAAGGCATAATCCTCCACCCCCAAATCTCGGTGTTTAGCCTTCAGGTAATTCTGAAGTCAAGTCCAGTGCTCACGTACAGGAGCAGAAGGTGGGGAGCTGTAAGACTGGCTGAATTCTGCCAGGAGACCTTGGGGAGATAATTCCTGTGGCCTTTCCTAAAGCATGAAACATCACTTGGAGTCAGGGCACTTCAGTTTGGGGACAGAACCACTGGGCTTCAGATGAAATGGACACAAAGTGAAGAAGAGATGATCAAAAGTGCAAAAGCCCTCTGCAGAAACCTGGCTTTAGCATTGCGGCAGCCAAAAGAAAAATAACCCTTCTCAACTCTCATACTATTGTGCAGGAAAATTACCATATTTTTAAGGTTGGAAAGCATTTCTTTTTATTTTCTTCTTGGCTAATTTTAATTCCTGTTTGTGGAGGAGGGATTGTTTGGTTTGTTTTTAAAAAATATTTATTTATTTTTCTTTATATATGATCTCTTTGGAGCAGAGAGGGGCAATATCTTCTATAAACAAACTGCTAATTATGAACACCTTGTACATAACAGTGACCAGGTTTTCCTCTAAATATCACAGGGACATTTATTACTAAGACATGAAAGATGGTCCACAAACTTTTTTCTGGGGAAGCTTGGCAAATATTGAGGAAAATATATCATTTACATTGTGCTGGGAATTGCCTTATTCTAGTTCTAGACCCAGAGCAGTCATGGAGCAGCTCTCTTATTTGGGAGGAGGGTGGAAGCAGCATGTTGTCCCCACATCAGATAGATGGGAATGGATAAAAGATGACTTTTCCTTCTCTTGCCAGTGACTGGTTCAGACATTGGACATAGCTGCAATTCTTTCCCTCCTTGAACAGAGATCTCTCTCAGAAGTGATTGATGGATGAGACTTTCTGCCCCCAAAGGAAATCATGCCAAGGACAAAGAGACCCAAAGCTCCTTCTAAGGGTCGCGTGAGGTCACATCACAGTGAACTCAGAACTAGCACTCCATTACATCTTTCCTCCCCTTTCCTTTCCTCATCAAATACCAACCTTAAAACAGCAACAAAACCAAAGAGAAGAGAAATCATGCAAAGTTTAGGAGTGCAAATATTTGGGCTGACCCCTAAAACCGGGCTATCCCTGTACTCCATGCAGATACTGGGAGTCTTTTATTTATTTGTCTTTTTGTTCTCTTTGCACTGAAAATGGCTCACAAATTTCCCACGTCTCAGTTCAGC
This sequence comes from Pachycephala philippinensis, assembly GCA_013397055.1. NCBI lineage: Eukaryota > Metazoa > Chordata > Aves > Passeriformes > Pachycephala > Pachycephala philippinensis. Next base: position 9,589 of record VWZT01005141.1, on the reverse strand, counting down.
CGAGAGAGGCTTTCAGCCCATTCCAGCATGAGCTGAGCCACGTTGAAGGCACCAGTCACCTGTGTAGTACATTTTCAGAACCTCTGAGCAGCAGTGATTGAGCTGAGCTGTAGAAATGATCGGCTTCTCTCCTCAGGCTCCACTACAAGGTAAGTGATTGGTGGAGATGCTGTTTCAGACACCACTCATGATTCTCCTGGTTTGCTGCTACAGGAGTGGAGTCACTGAGCAGTGAATCTAATTTAGTGCATGAGCAGCACTCATGTTCTGCATGACAATAACTTGCAAATACTTTTTCACACACTACATTTTCAGGCTCAGGGAGCCCTCTCCAATTAAAAACAGATTGTCCTTAATAGAATCTATATATGTGAACTAGAGTATCTGTTCTATTTTCTTTTGCTAGAGTTTTTTTCCTTTGTAACAAGTTTACCCCAACTGTTTTCAGCTTTATTGTCCTGATAAGACAGCAAATTCCATTTCCTGCCATCTGTTGCTAAATTTGCAATTTTCCATAAGATCACTAGGTATGTAGAGGGGGGAATTTGTGCTTGTTACTTTGGAGAACTTACTATAGATAGACAAAATGATTCTTACATTTTTGACTTGCCAAGCCCTACCCTGATGGTTCGATTTACAAATATTAAAGAAAAAGATGATTAAGATTCTGCTCCTACATTCTCTTCTTTGGGTTTGGCAGGACTTTGGCGGTTTCCCAATTTCACCTGTTTCTTCAAACTTACAGTTTATTTTTTTTGGATGTGATGATTTCCTAAGCTTGTTTTTTATTCAAGTGGTTTTTTGCATTCCCTATTAACTGCTTACGTGTCTGATTTTGATGGATCATTCCTTTCAATACCCAAGAATTTGTAGAGATGAGTAGTTTTGCTGTTCCAGTGACTCTGTACTCGTGTGGAGATACATTTGCTCGGTTTACTCTTAAATCTACACATAATTGCTTGTCAAACTCACACCTCCTTGATGCTCTTCAACAGCTGGAAAAGATCGCATGAAAATCCATCCACGAGGATGCTGCTGATAATTAACAGAGACCTTAAAGCAAAAGGAAGAAACAGCAAATAGGTGTTCACAAATTCTTTGAAACTGAGGGAATTTTAGAAAAAAATGTGGTAATATCTGAACACAGAGAATTCTCAAATGTGCAGGCACAAAGGAGATACTCACTGAAGATAAATCCCCATAACTTGGTTTCTGGTTCTGAGACTTACAATAAACTCACTGCCATTTAAATATTCATGTTTGGGACCCCAAAGGAACCACTTTTGATTGTTGTGGTTTAATGTTGCATGTTCCCACTCGGAGTCTAAGGGGAAAAAGGTTTATTTAGCAGTGTTGGCTATCAGTGCTGTCTGCCATTCCTGTGAAGTTCTGGAAGTGTTCAGCTAATATCTACAAAATTTGGAAAGGGTCAGAATTATCAAGAACACTGATTTTCTCCGTGTTTTATGAAAATAGGAAGACAGTCCATAAAATGGAGAAACTGTTAATTTGCAGTGCGAGCCCAAGTAATCCATAGATTCACACAGAAATTCAGCAATGAGAGGCTAATTTATAGGTGAACAGGACTTGCTAGTTTCAGCATTTACAGAACCACTTTCTCTTTGAAACATTTTTTTTTCTGCATTTCTTTTGCATTAAAAAAAAAAAAAAACAGATTCCTGAAAAAAACCTCCAACTATTATTTCAACATATCTTTAAAAGCATAAAGAATCAGAATATGTTTTAACCATAGACCACGATATGTTAATAGGCATTTATATTATTTATCATTCAAAGGGCTTTGCTAAGGTTGGTATATTTGCATTATTCCTACTTGTTTTGAGGTAAAGCAATGTCACCTGTTATTATTCATTTCTTGCTGACCTGCTAAGTATTCCTTATTAAATTTATGCTTCTCCTAGCGGGATCGACCCTTTTAAGAACTTTAGGAGCACAGAAATGGCATTGCAGTAATGTATGGAAAATAGATCAGTGTTTAGCTTCAGTTAAGTACACCATCATTGCCTCATAAATGTGTGCAATACCATATGCTTACAAATAAACAGCTAAAAAAAAGGAGATTTTCCACAGAAAATTAGGGGGGGGATTAAAATACATTTAATATTTTCTCTTATTCATTCACTGAAAGTGTAACATATCAGTGACAAAATAAAAATTATTCCAGGAAAGTTGGCATGTGAGGCCATGCCCGCAGCTGGTCTGGTCCTTAACACACATCCTGAAGAACACACAGCACAGAAAAGTTGATTTAATGAGTATTATTCTTCTATTAAAAGTATTTTTTTTTAATAGCTGAAATCCTACTCAGTAAAGCTAATTTGTGTAAAGAAACTTTAGAAAATTTTAAATTATTTATTGTTAATAGTCTTTGTACTGTATCTCTTTGATATCTGCCAGACTGAGAGCAAGATTTTCTGCAGATCAATAAAACTCCTGCTGCAGAATCAACCTGAATCCTTTTCGATATGGATACAGTTAAAATTAATGAAATTAAAGTATTAATATTTAATTACTGGTAACCTTATGTTGTCTCACAAAAAACATCAAAAAGGAGTGGGGGAAAACTTAAGCGATAAGAAATTTCTCTTCTTGTGACTCAACTGGTCATAAGTAATAGAATCAAAGACTATGAGTCAAGGAAAAAATTGATTCTTTTATAAAAAAGCATTTTAATTTAGAGATTAAAATAAATTAAATTCATTTAATTATAAAGGAGAACGCTGATTCTTATGCCATGAGATCAATGGGCATCTTCCAGCTGATGCCAACAGCCCACTAAAAAAACTTCCTTTGCGATAAGATTTTCACATGACACATGGCAGCAATTCTAATTCCAGCTGGGTTTCAGCTGAGTTTAGACGGCTGCAAATTTTTATCTTGTAATTAGTGGGCAATGAGAACCATAAGTCAAACACCCTTTTATGCAGAGCTGTTCACAGCTCTATTAATATTTATCTCCTCTGTATCTATATAACTGCTACACCTCCAACCTCTCTCTCTGTTCAGGTCATCCAGGTGCTTGTGTACAGCTCCCAACAGGGATGCCACTACCGGGACATTCTGGGGCACCTCTTCAGGCTCAGATGTACTCCCTAAATCCTTCTTCCCACTCTCTCCATGGTTTTGGGGCTCAGGGAACAGTGGCAGCTGTAGCTCTGGTGCTCAGGTCACCAGTGCCAGCCCCAGCTGCCCCCAGCCCCAGCCATATCCTTCACCCTGCACCTGGGCCACAGGAGCTCAGCAAAGGTTCTCTTCATGCACTCCCATGCTCAGCCAAGGATTTACACCTCCTCCAATATTTTTATGATGACCCCAATGCCCCTTAAACAGCCTTCCAGCATTTTATATTCTCCATCCTCCTTGAAGGGTGAATTCCACGGAGGAGGACTGAGTTTCCAGGCAGAACGTTTCCTTTTGTAAGAACACGGGAGCCGTTAAGACTCCAGTCATCATGTAACTATTCACAAGTGCTATGCTACAATAATCTACTTTTATGGGAGTTTGGAAGATGAATATAAAATAACATAATCCCCAGCTGTGCTGTTATGTGCAAAGCCGTCCCATTAATCACACTCAGTTTTACTTTACAGCTTAAAGGTATGCAAAGTGTTGCTGCCATTCAGGTGCCTTAGCAGTGGCAGTTGCACACCTTAACTGCATTTTAAAAGCTATCTTCTCAAGAAATTAAGCACTCAATCTTTTCCTTTCCTTCAGTGGAAATGGTAATTCAGCACCTTCTGATGTCAACAACATATGCAGAGCAGCCTAGAACTCTGGGTGAGCAAATGAAACCTCAGCACTCTGACAGCTTCCAGACCTGAATATAACATGTTAACCACAGAAGAAAAACCCAAAAGTAGTTCCATAATTCTGTTTCTTTATGGACTATCTGAACTGATTTAGGATCTGTTCTATTCCATGAGGCTACTGAGCACAAATAGAAGTACATGGTAAACCTGCATCATTATGGGGACAAGAAATTAGATTATTTGGGGTCCACAAGCAAGAACTCATGCTAGACTGATATCACCAATAAAGACATGAAATTCGTATCAAGGTCTGTGGGAGCTTGCAGACCTAAGACTGCAAACAAGTGATACTCAGAACTGCTGACTTCTCTCCTGGAGCTGAAAGCATTGATGGGGTGGTTGGGTTTGAACTGTGAGCAAGCAACTGAGTTCAGATCTAAAAGAAAAGGATATGAATTAGATTAGGCGTTAGGAAAAAACCTCTTCCCTGTGAGTGTGATGAGGCCCTTGGCACAGGGTGCCCAGAGAAGCTGTGGCTGCCCCTGGATCCCTGGAAGTGTCCAAGGCCAGGTTGGATGGGGCTTGGAGCAGCCTGGGCTGGTGGAAGGTGTCCCTGCCCATGGCAGGGGTGGCACTGGGTGGGCTTTAAGATTCCTTCCAACCCAAACCATTCCATGGTTCCATGATTCTCTATGACAAGGCCAGGAAGAGAGGAAACAACTGTAAAAGGTTACTACTTTTTATCTGATAGTTGGAAATCCAATTTTCTACTAAATCATCAAGGCAACACCTCAGATCAGACCCTTGGAGATGATGTGAAACAGCCTTTTCTTCCAAAGTGGGGAAAGTTCTGTGACTCAGAGGGATCAATCTGTGTTGTACTCCCCTAAAATAAAGCTTCTCAGAGAGTAAAAGCAGAAACAACAAGTCAGGGAAGTTTTACAAAATTCCTGAGGATGGATTTGAGAAACCATTTATGCATTTTTTTTTTAAGTGGCAAACTTCAGTGCCTCTAAACTTGTATGCTCAAGAAGTTTTTACTTGACAATTTTGAAGGAAAATTGTATACTTTTTATAAAGTAAGAGTTCTGCAAATGTTCTTTTATCATAGGTAAACATGAATATGATCTTGTGTGCTCAGTGTTGTATATTTTATATCAATTATTAGGGATTATGATCTGCAAAGGAACTTCTGGTTGTGTTTACTGTTAGGATTAGATATTTAAACTAGGAATTGCATTAAAAACCTTGTGAATTTCACGGACACAGGATATCAGTTCCATTTCACTCTCACTGTCATACACAAGGTAACAAGAATATAGTGAATGCTCTTGCAAACTTCAAAGGTGAAATAGATTAACTAGGTTTTTTGTAAAAGAAATTTGAAAGTTCGGGTGAGATGTGTGATCCCATAGATTGTGAGCCTTGCAATGTCATGGATTTCACAAATGCATGGCACCATTCATCTGAATTTGTCTATAGAGCTCTATAGCCAGATGACTGTCTGCTATTCAGCAAAAAAAAGAAAAAACAGGCCCTGGAGTCATTATTTGCCAAGATTCACAGGTGCCTCCTGGAGAAACCCTCTTTATAAAGCTTCACTGCTCTGTGGCAGGACACTAATCTCTATTCAGTGCAGAGAAATTCTGCCTTTCATGGACAGAGGGTCTATTTTTGTCTTTGAAGTTAATCCAACCCTAAGTTGCAGCAACACTTGGAAACCCAGATGTAGACATTCTGTGTAGACTTCCTTTTAAATATTCATGGCTGGAAACCTGTTTCTCTACTTCTATCATTCGAAGCTGAGCATTTTGGCTTTTATGGACTTTTGCTCATCTCTTAACCCACAAGTAAAATGTTTTCCTCTCCCACACAGTTGATGTTATATCCAAATGTGGATCTACATAGAGGAGCAGTCAGAATATGCAGCAGATGGTCAGCAGAAGAAATAAAAAATCACTTAATCTCGAACAACCTCACACCAGTGGCAAGACTCATTAAACTGTGGGCTGGACTCAGCAAGACAGAAACTGCTGCTCAAGGGTTTTGCGAGGTATCGAGGGCTAAATTGATGAAACAGAAAGTCTGCATGCTGGCCTGGGATTTGCTACATTGGTCTCTGCTCAGAGCTTATTTAACTGAAGTTTTGTCAGGGAAGGCTGGGCCAGCCCCGTCAGCAGCTCAGCTTTCCATTTCCCAGTGCCTTGCTCCCATCTTGGACACATTTGCCAACTGTCTCGTTTATATTTATACTCTATCTTAGCCATCACTCCAGGAACGATCCAACCCAGTAGTGCTTGCTGCAGATAATGCACTGATGAAGCAATCTACACAGATGGTAAGCCATCAACTTACATTAAAAAAATCATCAGTTATTGTTCCTATTTTTTTCCAAAATTAAGGCAGCTTTGTTCAAGAATCTGTGGAAGAGTATATGCACAGTTTCAAGGACACAATGCCTTTGGGCTCTCCTAAGGCCAGTGAAAGAATTTTTTAGGATTTCATCTTAACTATCAACAAGCAGTTTCTTAAATTTGGAAGATTTAAAAAAAAAAAAAAACACAACAAATTAATAAAAGTTTAAGATAGTGATCCTGATTTCGGCTCCTACTGGAAATATCACTGTTTAAAATAAGGAATGGAAATATAATTAACACAGTCTAAGCCAAGTTGATAGAGATTTCTAATTGCTTTTTAAAAGAAAACACTTTTCAAAAAGTTAAATTCATTCCAAATTTCTTTTTTAACACAAAGACATACATTAATTTCAATTAATACAACAAATGCTGATGTTTGCTGTACTTTTACGTAACAGGAGAGGTTTCAAGGCATATTGAAGTTTTTCCTGTCATATGGGTAAGGCAGGAACTAATTATCTAAAAATCTGACTGACTAAAAAGCCATATAAGAATATAATAAAAAAAATTTAAAGTTTGGGGGGTTTTTTGTAACAAAAACCTGGAGAAAACAAATTTTGTGGTGGCAGCTTCACAATGGGAAAAAAAGTTTGCCTTCCTGTAGAGGTTGTAATTACATTTATATTTTGTTGAGTTTTAAGCAAATAGATTCATTCCAAATTAAGCAAAGAGAAGGTGATTCTGGGTGGAATTCAGAGAAGGCTTTAGTTTGGTTTGGGTCATCTTCTTACTTTAATATCTCAACAATTGAGACAAGTCAGTTATTAAAGATAATAAAATATAACTACGTTAGAAAATTAGCAAGTGTCACCTTTCGTCTGGAGTGTCATTAGTTCTACTCCTTGCAATAGGTAACTCCTTTATTTTATACTCACCATCACCTATCGCTTCAAAGATGGGTTTCTCAAAATCTGATAATATTCTGAGCGGGATAAATTCCTTGCAAATTAATTGGAATTAATGCCTTCTGCAGCTGTGCTGTGTCATCTGCTACTTGAGGGGGATTTTGTAATGATCTGTGCTCATCCGTTTTAAACTATTGCACTGATTGTATCTTGTTAATATGTCCCAGAGTCCAAAATAAGGGGTAAACAGACTATAGGTTCTGAATCAGCATTGCCTTCCTGGGATAGATCACATGGGATCCCAGGATGTGATTTCTGTGAGTTCCTTGTATGAATTCTGATTTTCTGGGGGAAAAAACCCTTCCTGCCATTTCCTGCAGAGGTGTGGGTCGAAGCCATGGGACACGGATGTCTTGGACATCTGATTTTCTCTTTGTCATTGGTCATTATGCAGTTGTAGCGTAAGGAGTCAACTATTTAATTCCAAAACGCTGGTTGGGATGTAATGTGGAGGAGGGAAACTTGACAGAAAGGCAATCTTGTTTTCATTTCAAAGGTTGCTTTAAGGCCCTGATCTCCTTCACTTGTTGTTGCAATAAAATCCATTTGCATTCTCTCAGCCTGAAGCTTTTCTGTTTCCTGCCTAAAAATGACTCTAAAATTGATTATGGTTTTGATTTTTTTTTTTTAAGAATATTACTGATAACACAGTGCTTTATGTTCATTTTCTGAGGTATATTTGTGGCACTTCTCCAAAAGAATAAAAACATGGGGAATTTGCATCAGTGCAGGTCTATGCCTTTTGCACAATAACAAAGGACAGGGAGGATAGAGCTGGAAGGTGCTTGGAGCAACCTGCTCTGGTGGAAGGTGTCCCCTACCCACGGCAGGGCATGGAACTGGATGAGCTTTAAGGTTCCTTCCCACCCAAACCACCCAGGGCTGAAGGATTCCAGTTTGTTCTTGTCAGAGTCTCTGGGCGCAGTCCTGGAGCTACATCGAGTTTGTGGGAGATCTGTCAGGGACGTAAATGTTCTGGCAACACGGAAGATGAGGTGAATCACTCAAGAGCAAAGCTTTTCCCTGGCTGACACCTGTGCACACAGTACATGGCACACCACAGCCAGGAGAGAGTAAAACAACACTGGGTTTATTGTTTATCATGGACTTGCTTTCACCCCTCCAGCTGCCATCCCTCCCATGGAAAGGTGACATACGTTGGCAAGAGAATGCAAGCCTGGACCTGCTACTGATTCCTGTCCCTCCAGGAGCACAGAGGGCTGGATGTTCCTGGGCTCTCTGCCTGGCACCTCTCTGCAGCCATAAATTCATTCCAAAACTGGGGAAGGCAGGAAGGGAGAAGGACAAAGGGAGGGGGTAAAGGCAGTCGTGTCATACCCCTGCTGACGGCAGAGGTGTTGACATTGCTTCTTGGGGTAAATATATGTATGTTGTCTTTACCAATTTGGATACAGCCACAGACACAAGACACCACTAATGAATTCTTAATTTGAAAATTTTAATTTTTCAGAGGCTTTTCTATGTTTCTAAAAAAATTAACTATTCTTGTATATAATTTTTTCTAATGCTTTTGTTCATAAATTACACTTGAAAATATTCATAGTAATTATGCACAAACTGAATTCTTATCTAACAGTTCAATTTCAGAAAAATCAAAATGTTTCCCTACCCTTTACCCTTCAACTTCTTTCCATCCATTTATTTTGCTCTCATCAAGAGCTTATGAAAGAATAAAGAGAATATATTACACCAAACATTAACGAAATTCTGGTTTATAAAAGACATAATAGATTGTAAATAAGAAAGAATTATAAACTTTTTATAATTATGAAGCTGATATATACAAATTATTTCTTTCTTTTGGATATTGGAAAACACCCTAGTAGGGAATCAGTCATATGAAACTTCGCATAAATCTTTTCATAAACTCATGGAATGGTTTGGTTTGGAAGGGACCTTAAACCTTATCCAGTCCCTGCCATGGGCACGGACACCTTCCACTAGCCCAGGTTGCTCCAAGCTCCGTCCAACCTGGCCTTGGACACTCCCAGGGATGCAGGGACAGCCACAGCTTCTCTGGGCACCCTGTGCCAGGGCCTACCCGCCCTCCCAGCGAACAATTCCTTCCCGATATCCTTCCCTGCCCTCCTCCACTGGAATATTCACCATTATTTCCTCTTGTAATTTCCCAGTTTAAATCGGAGCTATGTCAACATTTCAGCCATTTTTTGAACTTGTATTCCAACAGCTCATCTCTGGAGTCTTTTCCTTTGCCTCCTGAACCATGTGAGTTCTCCTGTGGTTTACTCTGCATTCTAAAGGAGCAAACAATGGGATTCTTAACTCTGGTGGAAGGAAACCCATTTTCCCAAGGAGCCCAGTATTTTCACATCACAGGTCTTGATCCTAAACTTGGTGTTGCAAATGTCACACGTGCAAGAGCCNGTGCAAGAGCCTCTGCATTTTTCAGTGGGCCCTCTGTCCTCATTTTAGAAGGGAATTCTATGCTGAGCGTGCAATTATCAAACTTAATAGA
>VWZT01005140.1:21521-45547 GCA_013397055.1 Pachycephala philippinensis | reverse complement strand
TGTTGTTGTTGTTTGTCTGTCTTGTTTTATCTATATATATCTATTCTAGTAAAGAACTGTTATTCCTTTTTCCATATCTTTGCCTGAAAGCCCCGTAAGTTATAATAATTTGGAGTGAAGGGGGTTATATTTTCCATTCCAAGGGAGATTCCTGCCTTCCTTGGCAGACACCTGTCTTTCAAACCAGGACAGACAATTATATGAAAATTTTATTGATTCCATCATACTGTAAAGTAATTTTTGACCTGTTCTGCTTCTCATGCAAAACAAGATTCCTTCTGTTGTTTTTATCTTCAGGATATGGTTTGTCTGAAATCCAAATGAGGGAAGTAATGTCTCCTTGAAAGGTAAAATACCAAAGACATGTGGAATATCTATTTAGAGTCTTTGGCAAGTTTTAATAACCACTAAGGAGTCCACTTAGTCTGGAGAAAAGAACATGGGGCCTTTTCTTTATATGGGGTGAGGTAATTCTTCTCAGGCACTTGGAAATATCTATTCCCATGTGGCAGAGGTTTAAGAAATATGGTCCACTATCATAGTCCTTCAGACACTAAAATGTCACCTTCTAGAGGTCTTTCTGCTAAGTCCATGATACGTTGCTGGTTGATAACAAGTGACTAAGGTACACAGATACTTGATTTCTTAAAACAACTCAAAATGCTACAGTGATGCCCCTGGGAAATCTCTGCAACACATGCAAAAAGAGCAAAACCCACGTGGGATCATGGCTTGATGAATAGAGCATAAATGCAGAATGTGAGAAACTATATCCTGGTCTCTCTGCTTGCCTAGGAGGAATTAAAATTCAGATGACTTCCCAGAAGCGCAGCCATAGCAACAGTTTTCTATCCTTTTTATTGGCAGTGTGCCTCAGTACAGGAAATTAAGATTTCTTGGGCCACAAAGAGAATAAAAGATTACTTGTAGATTTTGTCATGTCTTCCTCCCAGGGCAACCTTGAGTGCGGTGCTTTTGTGAGTCTGGTCTGCAGAGCTTTAGATGTGATGGGTGGGATGTGTCCCTGTCCAGCCTATTTACCATGGATGAACATGCTCTCCTGGCTCATGGGAATCTTCAAAGAGCAGCTGAATGTTCTCCTGCTCAAATGCTCTGCCTATTAAGCACCTGGATGATCATTGCAATTACAAAATAAACTGGTAAGTAGAAATTGCATCTTCTCTCACCTGACTCTACTGGTGTGCATGACGTATGCATATTTAGGAACCAGAAGCTGTGGAGTACCTGGTGTCCTGGGGTGATGTTATGATGCTTCTTTATTCCTTAACCATCTGTTTAATGCCCACAGACGCTGTACCTTTAAGATGGACCCGGGGGGCAGGGCCAGAGCCGGAGGATCCAGGTGCGGGTCAGTCCAACGGCTCTGGGCTCCAACGGTCTGGGCAGTGCTCGGGAGGGAGTGCACTGGGAGCACTGTGCTGCTCTTTGGGGATTTTTTCCCCTCTTGTTCCTGCTAGCTGAGGAAAAGTTTCGGGTTTTTTTCCCTTCCCTCCCCCTGGTCTCCCTGCCCGCCTTCCCTTCTCTCTGGTCCGGAGGGGGCCTGCGAGGTGGCCGCAGCGGGCCCGTGGAGTGGCCCTGGCTGGTCCCAAGTCTCGAGGAATGCTGAACCGTTTCGCCTGGTGGGAGGAGGAGGACTGGAACCAGAGGACCAGCAGGTTATTTTCCATCTGCCTTGCCCCGGGCTGGTGCGTGGACTTCTCCTTCCCCTTCCTCTTCCCTTTCTGCTTCCTCTTCCTCTTCCCCTTCCCCTTCCCGGAGATTGGGGGGACTAGTTGTCAGCCCGTGTGTTTTTACCCTACTCTGGGCATTTGTTGTATTTTGAGGGGTTTTTTTTCTGTTCTACTCTGTTTTTTGTTTTGTGTAAATAAACAGTTCAGTTTTTTTCCACTTTCACCTGCTGTCATCAATTTGCCTCATTGGCAGAGGAAAGGGGGAGGCCCTTTGGAGTAGACGCTCATTCCTGAACGTTTCCTCCTAAAGTTTTGTCTCCAAAACCGAGACACCTGGCTTTTAGATCCTAGTAGGGATAAACTTGTGCCAAGCTGCTCAAGTGAAATACAACAGAGGGACTTCTACATATCCATGGAGAGTGCACTTTTGGGTCTACAGGGAAGCAATAATGTGCACTGAATTAGCCTCTTTCTATGGAAAGTGGTAACTGAATAGTGAGGATTTTCAGGATTGTAACTCTAACTCTTATGTAGTTAAACTCTGCCAAGAGTTTCTCTTCCAAAAATGCATGCTTTTTCTGTTCTCCTAGCCATTGATTTTTCTAATCCAAATTCGTAATCCAGTGTTACTAGAGACAGTAGTGCTTTGAATGATGATATCTGCACAAATTATATTCTTACACAGTGTTGCATTTCCAGGGGAATGGAGTGCCCACTTTTATGTGATGAAGGACCTGTAATTCATTGCCATTAGGTAGTAAATTTCTATTGTTTTGGTATTTGTTCTGTCCCATTGTCATATTTTAGTTGATGAATGTACTAATTTCCATTCTTATGAACCTATTGTCAAGTGATAGGCTATACAGTTGTTAACCTGAATAGCACCTTCAGGGTTTTATCTGGAAAAAAAAAATTACTTTTGTGTGTTATATTTGCCTTGATTTTGGCAGCTAATGTCTTTGGGTGGAAGGGCTGCTTTTTCTGTATCTTTGGGAGGGAAGCTATTTTCAGTGGCTCCTGGTTTTGACACTGTTAGTTGTGACACTACTTTTATGGTAAGTTCTCCCAGGTTTTACTTGCTTTACTTTACTTTACTTTAGATGTCCTGTTACTTAACACTTATTTGATCAATGCATATTATTAACACTTACTTGATCAATGTTTGAGGTCTCTCTCTATTTCTTGTCTTCAAAACTAGTTCTAGTGATAATAGGAATTTTTGCTATTCTAGATCATTCTGATTGGGTTTTAATTATCTGATCACTTTTCTGTTGTTTACTTTTTGTTAAGAATTACCTCTCTGTGCAGGACAAAAACATTTTTCATAATTTTCTTAATTAAAACATGTTACTTTATTTTTTAACATACATGTAAAAGGCATCATCCACGATTTTTAATAATAAATATAATCAAAGTTAGTATTCCAGGCAGAATATTCAGTGTCTCTTTAACTTTGTCCTTGGCAGACACGAACTCTGGCTTTAGCTGCCAAAGGGCAACATAGCTTGGGAGGAAGAGTCTGGAGGACAAGTCTGATGAGTTGTAGCTGAGGGAGCTGGAGGTGTGTAGCCTGGAGAAAAGGAGGCTCAAGGGAGACCTTATCATTCTCTACAACTGCCTGACAGGAACGTGTAGCCTAGTGAGGGTTGGGCTCTTCTGTTGGGTTCTTCTCCCAGTTAACAAGTGATGGGACAAGAGGAAATGGCCTTGAGCTACACAGGGAAGGTTTAAATTGGCTATTAGGAAAAATTGCCTCACTGAAAGGGTGGACAAGCACTTAAGCAGGTGCCTCAGGGAAACAGTGAAATAACTGTCCCTGGAAGTGTTCAAAACCTGTGTCACTATGCTTCTTAGGGACATGGCATAGTGGTGGACTTGGCAGTACTGACTTAATGGTTGACTCCTTGATCTCAGAGACCTTTTCCAACCTTAATGATTTTATGATGCCACCTATTCTGGTAGCACCTTTTCTCTTTTTGGTGGGCTGCGTGTCATAATACAGTTAAGTAGGTCTTATTACAAATTCAGATGTGTTTGGAAGGTTTTACTCAGTACTTGTGCATTGTCTGGTGCCTGATTTACTACTGTGGGTGTTTTTTTCTTGCAGATGTTGATGAACTATTTCAGGCAGACTTCTTTGAAGATATATGCTGTTCATCATCTGTTTACTTTAAATTATCCACCTGTCCAAACAACTCTTTGAGTTACTCTGTCTTTCTCTGCGGTCCATGTTCCCATGCAGACCTCTGAAATTTGCTCCATACATTTACTCAATCATTCTCTAGGTTTATGCGTCTCTCATTTAAAGAGTGTCCCACCTGAAACACACCTAGGGCAAGGTAAGGTGTAATGGAGCTTAAATCATGATTTAGGCTTAATTAAAAATGAGATGAAAGAATAAAAAACTTCTTTACTATGCTTATATGGGTAATATTGAATGCACAGGTGCATGAAATGAAAAAAAGACTGTCAAAATTTTAAAAGGTGGTGCCAATAACAAGATTCAAGACAGTATTTCTCAAGTTACAGAACTTGTCAATGAAACAAGGTGTTCAACATGACAGTGGTGGTCGAGTTTGAAGGAAGTTATTCTTGCATCTCTGCCTCTTTGCTCTGCTGACAAACTAAAATTTTTTTACTTGCTATTAAGGTCTGATTTTTGGCTAATGGCAAAACTCTGCACCTTCATCAAAATCAATCCAGCAGAATATATTTTTGCATGCACCTGTTGTCTTTCTGCTGCCACTGTAAGATACAAGCAAAGGAAGGGTTAATACACATACAGTTTTACTAAGTATGAGCAACAAAAATACATTTAAATTTACAACTTTTTAGGTAGTTGAAAGAAAGTGTCTGTCTTCTGTTCAGACTTGGAAATGAAGCGTCTTTTCACACTTTCCATGACCCACATTAAAAGAGCATTTGGTCTCCTCTCTCTCTGAAACTTGAAAAGAGCTTTAGCGGTTGATTGGGGAGGCTGAAGACCACTGAAGGCTGCACATACAGCCACACTCCCTCACACACTCTGCAAAGTCTTTTCAGAAAGTTGTTCAGTCAGATCAGTGCAAGATGAAGGATCAGAAGACAAAGATGAGTGGAAAATCCAAAGGTCCATATGTTATGTAGTTTTCCCTTATTTATTCCATCTCCTCCCTATTTCCTTGCCTCTCCCTCTCTTTCCTCCTCCCCACTCCACTCTATCAAGAGTCCTTCAGATTGTCCTTCACATAATCTGTTTAACTTAATTCTTTCTCTCTTCCTTTTTACCTCATTCCTTATCTTTCAACAGTGTTTTAATGTTTGTTTCCCTCTTCTCTATGCATTGCCACAGCCTAGTCAATCTTCTGGATTCTATCCTTTGGATCTTCCTTCACTTTAATCTGATATTTGTTTTTATAGTTCCTTAGGGTCCATAGGCTCCATTTGTTTGTCTCCATCTCCAGAGCATAGAACCCATTTTAGGCAAGGATACATGGCTTTCTGTCTGACTGGAAGTAAAAGATGTTGGCTTTTAGAGAAAGTCTGATCTAGCCTGTGACGAGTTACAGTGGCCAAATGCCACAGAGAGATAATTGTCTTCTTTGTAGTACTAAATGGTTGTCTGCTTGGTCTTGCTGATTATCACATAGCTGGAGAAAGGGTGCTGTCACGATAACATCTTAGTTTTTTCCTTTCTTTTCCTTTTTCCCAGATCTGCAAGTATTTAATCTTTTCTGCCTTGATAAGCTAGAGGTAATTATCTGGCCAGGACTCTGGAGATCATTCTTGGAGATTTAGAACTTCTGTCTAATATATTATTTCTTTGATAGTTCTGGTTTTTATTCCTTCTGGACTGTTTCCCTTTTCTTAGTAGCCTCTCTTATACAACGGAATAATACAAAAGGACCTATTGTAACATATCATAACACATGATTAGTTATGACTGTTTTTCAGTTTTGGTTGGAGTGCCTCAACAACTCTTAGAATAAATATTAAGAGTTAATTATTCAGGCAAAAAGAAATTGACCTCAGTTATAAGTGGTTTTGGCATATGAAGACAAAAATCTCAGGACAACCCATATTACATGTCTTTCTTCTGCCTATTTGTAAAATTGCACGGTGGGCTAATTACACTTGTCTTTTTGTCTGTGACACAGTTTAACTTGATTCTTTATTAATGCTGTCTGTATCAACATCATATTTTCAGATTTTTTTTCAACTTGTGTTCATATTCTGCTATTATTGTTAGAATTATTAGCAGTAGCAGTGTGGTGGTGTGGTAAAAGAGAAAATAAAAGAAGAAAAAACCACACCACCAACATCTGAGTGGGAATTTTCCCCCAGCTAGGGTGACTTCCATTCTAGGTCCTGCATTGATGGAAAAAATCCCTTACCGTACCCTATTGGTCCCCTGTTCCTTTGTCCCTCCCTATTGTTCCCTCATTGGTTTGTACCCCATCCCCCCCCCTGCTGATCCTCCCCCTTATATAAGTGATGTACCCCCATTTTGTCTGCTCTTCGGTCCATGGTGGTCTCCGGGGCATGGTGGTCCTGGGACCATGCCACCACCAGAATAAAGCCTTGGAACCCCACGCCTGGAGCTCCTCTCGTTCTGTTCCCTCCGCTGGTGCTCCCCTAGAGGGAGCCTGCTCCGTTCCCAGCCTGTGGACCAGAGGACGTCTGCAGGGGGAACGCTGAGCCAGGCTCCCCGGGGATGATCCTAACTTGTTGCAAACTGCAACATAGCAGTAATTCTATGGCCCCCTGCTATCAAGTATCCTTCAGAGAAGGTTACATTTTTCTTTGGCAAGGCAGGCTGTCTGAATCCAGAGATAATAAATCCACCCTTTAGGAAATAATGTGTTTTTATGATGCATAAGGAAACAAGCTTGTTTTGAATTTATGAATTTGTTCTCCTATCCATTATGATATTCAATAATGAATCACAATATCCTCTACTTTCTATCTGTTATATACAGCATGTTCTTCTACCTTTGTCACTAATTTCTTTTTGCTATGTTTCATAAAAGTTTTCTTGAGATGCCTTGGATAAGGATAAAGCAAAAAACCAATAAAGGGCAGAAAAAAAAATCTATGTGTACAGTGAGCATTGTCATTGTCTCCTGAGAATATCTCAAAAGAATAAAAAAATTACTTGAGAACTGTGAAATGTGACAAAACAAGCACCTCCATAAATGAACATTTGTCCTCACTCTTTTTGAGGAGTCGATTGCCTGCTGCAGTATCCCTACAAAGAAATATAAACTCTTTAAATTAGCTTCCTGTATTCCTTATTAAGAGTAAAAACTTACTTTCTCTAAAAAGGTGGTATTTTACACCTTTATGAAGAGTGTCTGTCATTGGCTTGCTAGATGCATTCCTTATTTAGACAGTATGTTTTTCTTTTTAAGCAGCAAATTTGTTGTGAGTCAATAAAATTTCTCTTCTCTGTAGTCAGCTTTCTTGCCCTCTTCTCCCCTACCTTTGGAATACATGGAAAATGGCTTGTACTTTGGTAAGTAACCCACTATATAAATGTTTATTCAAAGTTAGTTATACAAGAAAATATGATGACCTTTTTTTTGTTTGATCTTAAAATAAACCCGTTTTTTTCTGTGTCTGCCTCTAACTTTCTGCTAGACTGGCTTAATACGTTGATCTATACAGTGGGATGAACTAGGAAACATATTTTAGAACTGAAACCTTATATTCTGCTGAATGTAACAAACATCATTAAAAGAGCACCAAATGTTCAGAATATATATCAATTTTAAGCACACATGCACTGTGAATAGTCCTGCCAGGGACTCAAAAATGGCAGAATGCAGATATGAGTCTTTGAAAATGTTATCTTTCAGTGTACAATATGGTCATTAATGCAACATTCCAGTATAGTAATTATGTACAGTGCATTGTGTTCCTGGATTTTTCTGTGATGATATTGTAAAACACACTCAACCATTTTCATTATTATTATTTTATATTTTCTGGAAGTGTGTTTACTATAATATTCAAAAGTTATTATTGTACGCTGCAATGTGATTCCTATAGCCTGGGAACTTCAGACATCCAGTGGTGAGCCAAAACTGTCAATGAGTGTTGTGGTAGGAGGATAGAACTTTGGCAGAAAATAACCCCCCTTGCTTTCCAGTCCTCAGATTTCAGAGGTGTTCGGTGCAGCTGGGCTGAATTTTAATACCAAACTTGGCACTATAAATCTGGTTGCATTCAAGAAGATCCCAGAAGAACCAATAGTGTGGGTTACACTCTGGTCTCATTCATGATCACAGATTCACCAAGTGTGGTTTACTACAGGCAACAGATAACAGATTCCTATTGTTGCAGTGATAAATTGATCCAGATAATGTGATAAAAGCACTAGATCTGCAAAATAGCAGTGTCTAGCACTATGTAGAAGTGTCCCCGAGTTAGAGGGGCACAAATCTTACCGAAGAGGTGTTCCTGTTTTGGGGAGGAGAGAGGAGCAAGTACGTCAACTTATCTGCAAGGGGACTGTATTCTCCTCATCCACCATGGAGGATTTCAAATGTCAATTTATACTTTTGGGAGAAATGGAGGTGAGACTGTAGTCAAATGTCCTGTTACTGACATCATAAATGGGTGAGCAGCACTCTATATGTAAATGAGAGTTACAAAGAGAGAGATTACAAAGCCTGTGAGTCTTGTGCAGGGGCAGAATAGAAGTGTGACATGTTGGTATCACTCCCTCTTCCACCTGGCCAATTGCAGCGAGAAGAATCTGATGACTTATCACCCCATTAGCATGCCTTTGTACCCAGGGAAATCTCTTTACTGCGTATCTCAGGACATATGTCATGGAAATCCCTCCACAACGCACATATATTACAGCTACAAGCCTTATTCCTGCAATGAGATGCTTAGAAATTTGATGACCACTGAGAAATTTAAATTAATCTTAATAAACAAGACAACAAACATATTCTTTGAACTCCAGAACTTGGCTCTATATGTTAGTGTCTATTCTATGTGATGCCTGCAACTGGAATATTTTTGAAATACTTTTTACATTACAGTCTTTTTTTTGTTGGTCTGTCATCCAGTCCTTGATTTCTGCAGTACATGTGTTTTGAATAGCAAAGAACTGTTCTTTAAAGCCAGGGGCTGAGCATACCTAGTGCTTTCTTGGAATTGCTAAAGAGTTTTATGTTTTCTAAGGTTGTGATTTAGTCTTTTACAGCCAAGTTTTGATGCTTGTCTGGATTTACAGATCAGTCTCTTTCGATAGTGTGTTTACTGACACTCTGTAAAGAAGTGAACACTGAATTTTTAAAGAAATGAACACCAAAATGTTAAAGAACAAATAAAAAGAATCTAAAAGAGAACAGGAAGGAAGAACAGGGAACTATGCAGTCAGGTGTATCCAGTATTGTGTTACAGTGACTTGCAAGTTTCATACGCTGAGAAAACAACCTGCTTCAGGGACTGCTGGGGGGTACAAATGAGTCTTGCTGTTTGGTTTGTTTATGTGCTTCTTTTTTAAAAGAGAAACTTAACTGTTATAAAATACACAATAAAAAGCATTTAGCAACTGTTTTATTAGTTATTAATCTGATGGTTTAATAAATATTACAAAGATGTAAACCTTTTAATTAGTGTTTTGGAATTTCGACTGTTAGGAAAACCATGCTTATTCTTTGAGATTTTAGGAAGTAATCAAAGAGGATACTCACAGGAAAAAAGGTGTAACAGCACCATAAGTATGTGATTCATTCAGAATTGCTACTGAATTTATTATGGACTGAACAAAAATTTTAGTTAGTCACTTTCAAAATGTGATGTACAAAAAAAAAAAAAATAGTCAAAGAAATGTGCAACCCTTGCATTCATTGCAATGGTGATGAGGCGCTCTTCCTCAAAGTCAGGTTCATTACATCAAAAACAAGTTGAAATCCATTACCCCTCTAAAAACTGTCCACAATCTACCTTTGGAAGTTACACTGCCTTTCTGAAATTCTTGTGTGGGGAGACATGAACTTATAGGATATTTAATGATGAATTCTACAAAAATGCTGAGTAACTATAGTAACATCCATATTATCACAATTCAAGTTGACTTAATATTTCTTGTTCAATCCTTGTAATTTGCCCAGGGGTGTTTCTATTCAGCACTAAACCAGTCTTGCATAAGTCTGAAACAGCCCTAGAGGGAGACATGGTTACTCAAAACAGGCAAGTCAAGAAAATAATTATAAAAGGAATATGTGTATTTGCATTTTATTCTAACTAAAGGGTAAGACATAAAGCAAGACGAGAATATTTTTGGTAATTTCATAGTGAGTTTGCCTTTCTATTCCTTTTGGGTTCACGTAGACACAAAGTGTTAATATATAAAAAAGGCATATAGGAGAAAAGGAGATCATTAGACCTAGAATATGCTTAGGCAAAAAAAAAAAAAAAAATCTGAAAAAGTATGTGATGAGTGGAAGTATCCAGCTGTTCAATTTGTTGTTGGTCTTTTGGAGCTTATTTCCAAACATTAAATTTTAGCCCATTAGTTTACAAATCTATCCTCTTTTTTTCTCTTTCATGACTATCTTCTTGCAGTTGGTAGCATTTCTAGTAACTTTTTTATACGTTGCAAAGGTGTTTTCTGACTGTTTCTAAGAGAAAAACAGAATAGCAGAAATATTGAATCTTGGCTTCCAGGGTTTCACTGGGAGACCACAGAGGGCAAGGACTACAATGTTATGGGAAACTGACTCCATTGAGGAATAGCAGTTGAGTTGAAAAGACCTTCAGAAATCATTTAAGGCACTTTTCATGTATCACAAAGAGGAGCCCAGGGTATAAACAAAAGCATTTCATTTTGCTTTGTCAATATGTGTCCCTGGAGGTAACTATTATTTTGGAAGACCATTACCCATCTGTTGGAAGTTTCATAAACAAATATAAGTGAAGACAGAATAATTTGTGAGCTTGTTTCATAAACAAATATAAGTAATGACAGAATAATTAGTGAGCTTGTGAAGCACTGCTGGAAGTGGCAGAGGAGGAAGAAAACACTGGAATAACAGAGAGTGGGCACTGCAAATGCTGTTATCTGTGATGAAATGGGTTATGTGGGAAGGAAAAAAGGAAGGCCTGAGCTTCAAACAGCAGAAGGACTGGAAGGATGGAGGAGTTAGTGGATGAAAATCGTGTGTGCACTGACGTGTGGTGATCTGCCTCAAAGAGCAGACATGAACTTACAGGTTAAGTTCATGTCATGAACTAAGTTCCTGTACTAGTGGTCAAGCACTTTTCAGTGCTTGTAATTTTCTTTATAACAACTCTGGCTCATGTGTCTACCTTTGGGCTCAAGTTCCCTATTTTTCACTGGTGCAATGCAAAAAGGTGACTAGAGCAGGTTCTAGACCCCCTTGGAGTAGGGGCATTGGCCTTGCCCCTTGTTACCTTAACTTTGTTCAGCCTGAGTTTCCTTACTGTGTCCAGCATTTCTGTGGCCCCTCAGTGGCCTGGGGTGTTCCTGTGAGAAAAAAGGTCTTTTGAACATTTAAAGCAAGATTAACTCCCCTGGAAAGAGTTAAGAGAATGGGAAGTCTTGGTTGGAAATATTTAAAAAAGAAAACAAGAAAAAATGCAAAACAAACCATCAGCTTTGGTATTTGTGAGTTTTGTCTGTAAAGCTCTTGCTTCTTTTCTTGGTGTTTTCTGTATGTAGGAAGCAATAAAAATAATTCTCATTGGTTGGAGAACCAAATGCATGCAGAATTTACTTTGATGCAGAAATAAAACAGTATTACGGCTGGTAGATCAACAAGACCTCTTTGTCAGTGACTTATGGGAAGGGTAGGGGGTTGGTACCTAAATAAGTGTCCCTTAAAAAGCCTGGATAACTTTCTTGAAGTATTTTTTCAAAGGAATATTAAAACTATCTTTTTACACTTAAAGACAGTGCTGTAAATGAGAAAAAGTGGTGGCTTCAATAGTCCTATGGGCAAAGACAAAACAGGAACCGAATGAGTGAAACTGAAACTTTAAATAAATTCAAGTGAAGCATTTAAAAAGTGCAATCACATTGGCAGCTTCCATCCTGCCACTAATTAATTCTGATTTTTGCTGCAATCCATGTATAATGTGCATCATCCTTGAATAAATAAAGAAATGCATATGGAATGCTGTCTGCTCAAAATTGATACAAGTAGAAGAAAGAAACTGTGTACCCCAAGGACATCTTTTATTTTTTTAAAAAAGTGGTAATTGCTCTGCTAACAGTTTTGAAGACAGAGTTTTCAGTTGGCTTATTTAATCTTTATCAGGAAATAAATGTGAGAGAGATATGAATCATATTTTGTGAGCATATGAAAGAGCAGTTGTTAAATTCATTCCAAGATTGAATCATTGCATTAAGGATATCCTATAGCAGAATAGAAACATACTTCAGTGTTTTCATTTCTCAAAAAATTACTTTCATAATATATTGTTTTACCACCTCGTGTGTGTGCTGAGGGAATTTTATGGAAAAAAACCATGCTAGAGGATCTACAGTTTCAGCAAGCAATCTGGAGATGTGTGAAAGAGCTGATGAAGTAAATCATTATTTAATCTTGCTTATCATAAGGCTTTTGCTCACGAGACTTGCAAGCAACCTCAGCCTACTAATGCATGCTAGCTTTATGGGCTTGGTCCTTAAAATGGAGTGGACAGATGTGTGGTAATTATGAAAATTAAACAAGTATTACAAAATCAAATCATTTAAAGTTGTCTAAAATCCATGCATGGCCTTTTATATTTTGCTTATGCTAAACAAATTTAAAAGTAAATTAAGATGAATCATGGCTGCTACAAGTCATATATCATGACATAAGTGCATGCTACATTGATTATACATTTAGAAGTTACCTGATGAGAACTGTTTACACTCTTCAACAGTGGGAAATCAAAGTGCAGTTGATTGATGGGCTCCATTTAGAGATATCTGGGAAACAGCCACAGAACTGTAGTGTGCAGCAGATAATTGCTTTTCCCTGCAAGTCAGAAATTTATATAGGAAAGGTAAAGCTCTAAAAAAAGTTAGTGTAAAAGTAACATACCTGCATATGCACTTTTCTAGAACTGATTCAACTTCCTAGCAGTGGAGGAGGGCTACAGTGCTCTTGAGACCTGAAGCGGCATGTTTTGAGATAGCTTGACTGTCTCTAGAAAATTGAAATGTAGATTGAGACCATAAAAATTACTCACTATAAAAATCAAGATTCAGAAAGACAGTAGCAAAGAATGACCAGTCTTGCTGATTCTCATCATACCGATGGCTCCTCTTTCATTTGGAGTGTAAGTTAAGAACACACCTGAAGAAGGGAGGACCATCTGAGGGAAGAGGAGGGAGAAGTGGTTTTCTTTCTGAGCAGACAATCACAGTTCGAACCAGTTTCAGAATGGACAGACAGGGATAAAAAGCCAACATGTATGGAGTTAGGAATATGTGGTTCTATTGGAGACTTAGGGACTGATGAAGAGAACAGGGAACATACAGATAAGCATGAGAGGTGACAGAAAGAGCAGCACTGTGGAAATTGGCAGGGACTCTTCTAAACTTGTTGAAACCATTGGAGATACTGAGCCACCTGGGTGAAACTATTAGCTGTGGAGTGTCTCTCCAGGCACCCTTAACTTTGTAACCACAGACAGCAGTCTCAGTATGCTAAATAAATCCATACAGTTTAAAAAAAAAAAAAAAAGGTAACAAAGAAAGAAAAGCAAAACCCCCAAACACTGAGTTCCTGTTCCAGACTGCCAAGTGTTCATTTACATTTATACCACCTGTAGCATGACATTTTCTAGAGCCACTGCTGACCTTCCTGTGAGAAATTTCTCTTTTCTCCACCTTTCTCAAAGAAAGGAATGTAATAGTTTCTAGCTGTTACTGTTTCTGTTCCATGTAATTTCGAAAAAATTACCAAATTACTTAAAATAATTTCCCATTCTTTTCAGAGTTCTGGTAAAAATTGAGAATGTTAAAGAGTGAGACATTGCTCTGGTGAGTTTGGACAGGATCCCCAACACCCAGTATCAGAGAATTTCTGTCATTTTCTATTGGAATGAGCAGATCTATGGATCTGGGAACAAAACACAAATTCTTCAGGCTTTTTGAGTCTGAGCCTTGTGGGTAACTCAAAATGTTCATGTATTCTTTTATAATGGAAAGAGGAAGTTGAACTTCAGCTAACCACAAAGGAGAAATAACTTGTTTCGTACCACAAACATAGTATTTCAGTCCTTGTCGTTCTTTTCAGACCTCAGCACCTTTTCTCATCACTGTGTTACTGCCTCCCTCCAACTAGATTGCTATAGCTACCTATGTCACTGTCACACCCCCTTCATAACCTGAGACTGGATCCCCTTAGTTGCTACTTCTGACTCTTCTTTCTTTCCTCTTTTTTGTAGTCCATGTGTTTGGAAATGGGGCTGTGTGCTGCCCCATTCACCATCCAGATACAGTGCAGCATTTCTCCATCTGTGTGGAAACATAAAGAAAAAGAGCACAGCAGGTCTTGGGGAACTGCTGGAATTTGTTTGAACCATTTGAATTGTTTTTGTCTCCTTAGATCCTGTTTGATCTGGTTTGAACCTGACTTGTGAGCAAACATGCATTGATTTTTTAATCTATTTATTATTTATGAATTTACAAAAAGGATAATGCTCTGAATAGGGGTTTAATATTATAAATTTTATTTTAGTTCTAATGTGTGGTGCTAATCCAACCTAGCGTGGTAATCCAGTTGGTTTCTCAGATGCTGTCAAAAGGCAGTATGTGGGCGTGTGTGTATATATACACACACACGGTAGAGGAACAGATCAAGAAACTGTTATATCAATTTAAGACCAAATTCTTGCTGAAAACTATCCATATTCAATTTAAACCACTGTTTTGGAATGCAATATGTTCTAGGATAAAAATGAAATTAGTGATTCTTGGTTATCATGACATTAGAACCCCCAGACTTCAAAATTTTCTAGTTCTTCTCTCCACAAGGCATAATAAGCCAACACCTAATTCACATATAGTTTTGTATGTTTTTCTTTCCTTCAAGGTGAATAATGGGATGATTCAAATTTTTTGATGTCTCTGAATTCTGGCCAGCAATAGCTTGCTCGTTCCCCTTGCAAAGCTTCACAGAACTGGTCCTCTCACACAAATCGCCCAACCCCACAACGCCAAACCCGAAAAATCAAACCACCCCAACACTACCAAACCTCCCAACAGATTTTATCCCCTTGATATTTTATCAAATACAACACTACAGAACATTACAATTCATAACTTAACTCATAACACAACCCACTACTAATACAACACACTGCGAGAGCCAACTTCAAAAATTCATTTACAACAAGCCCCTGCTCATTGTAGGGATCCCCAGGACCACAACAGCTGCGTGTGGGTACAGCAGCCCCGAGGCTGCCGGCAGTCCAGGTGAGCTGGGACCTGAGCCCAAACACACGCCTTTATCTGGCACATTTCTCTCTGTACCTATGGAAGACTCTATCACAGCAGGCAAGTACTTCTGATTTGATGGGTAAATAAGTAATATCCATCTCATGTCAGCTTGTTATTGCCAAGATTTGTTCATGTTGAGCAGATTTCCTGCTATGTCAAAGAATATATTGCATGTAGCACTATATACATATTTTTTTTTTCAAATTATTTTACTACTGCACCTGCAGGTATTTTTAGATTTCTGCTGGATGCAGCTGCAACTTTTCGTTCCCATCATATATGCCCTCTTAAAGGAAAAGCTTTTGTGTGTGTGCTTTGTCTCGCTTTCTTCTTTCTTTTCCTTTTGCCTTCTGCAAAAACCCCAGAATTATGAACAAACATACACTGTTGGCATTTTGTGTATGGAAAATACTGTCCATATTTTTTCATAGAATCATGGAATGGCTTGGGTTGGAAGGGACCTTAAAGATCATCTCATTCCAACACTCTGCCATGGGGAGGTGCCTGCCACTAGACCAAGTTGGTCCAAGCCCCATACAACCTGGCCTTGAACACCTCCAGGGATGGGGCAGCCAGAGCTTCTCTGGGAAACCTGTGCCAGGGCCTTACCACGCACATATAAAAGAACTTTTTCCTAGTATCTAATATAAACTAGATATAATAATAATATTATATAATAATAGTAGATACAATAAAATATAAAAATACACTACATACTTTTTATATTAATAAAACCATATAATATACAGTAATACAAGAAATATAACAATATATAGTATTCTAGATAATATATAATAATAAACTATACAATAATAATTTGATACCATGATAATAATACATCATAGAAACTATTTTGTTCTATCTTGTCTATTCTGCCTACACAGTAAGTCTATGTCAGCCAATGTAAGGAGTAAATGGAAATCCAAATGTGATGTGCTAACTCTCTATTTATTTCCCAAAATTACTTAATACTGAAAACACAAATCCAATAGTTTTCAGGAACAGGACAACTTTGGTACATGTTTTCCCTCTCTGGACTGGTGGATCTTAATCAGCTAATCAAGCAGATGATAATTTTCTTTCTCATACTGATTACGTGGTGTTCTGGATTTGAGCAGAGATGATGGCAGCCATTCATTTAGATAATGTGGTAGCTTCCCAAAATACCTGATGCCTATGCAAGTTTCCTTCTCCTGCACTGCTCCTGCTGTTACTCTCACTAATTTTCAGTACAACTGAAAAGAAACATGGCTCAGGTTCATGGTTCATGTTGTAAATGAATCTGCTTGTCAGAAGAGTGACCTAAAGAGGAAATTTGTAAGTAGCAAGAGCTTGCCTTTACAATAAGCAATCACCAGGCAATTATCACTATCACAATGATGAGGAAAATGAGTAGTTAGAGGAAAGGTAATTTGCTTTAATGTTATCTACCCTTGATGTCATTGAGCTTTAAAGTAATATTCAACCTTCTATTAGAAAAGAAAAATGTCTGGTGATTTTTTTCCAAGTTGCTTTGTGTCTGTGAGCTGGGATGTCAAACCTTTGATTACAACCTTGCAACAACCCTGACAATGGAATGTGTTTTTTTCCCCCCTGTTTAATATAAAAATCCCAGCAGGAGGTCTTAGTTTCAAAGGCATTTGATAAAGGAGCCCACTCAAGGAGCTGAGAGGAAATCAATAGAACTTTTTCGTTTCATGGGGCTATGATGCTTAAGACCCATGGTGTAATGCATTGCTTTTACGGGACTTTTCTTACAGTGTTCTTTCTTCTGGCTTACTCTGCCTTTTGTCTCATGCTCACATTTATTTTTGGCAAATTTGCTTGTAATTTTGGGCTGTGAAATCTAGGATATGGCATAGCACTATGTTCGTGCACTTTAATGAGATTCAAGATTTTTTTTGTCTGTAGAACCTAACAGTGACAGCTGAATAGCACTGGTATCACTAAATGAGCTCAAGATGGAAATCTTCTGAGGCCCTAATACATGTTCTCCCATGCCTACCTTCAAACTTGAAAATGTGCATTAAAAAGAAAATAATCCCTATTGTCCATTTGAAATTCCTGGCCTAAGATAGGAATGACCTATCGTATTTATCTTTCTCTCCTCTCCCTGGGAGCAATGCTAATAATTTAACTTGGAGGTTGCAGGGACTGATGAGCCAGTATGAGCATACAGATTCCCACTCGGCAGCTGACAGATGTTGGAGTTTTTATGGAGTGATGGTGTGACTCTTGGGGATGGTCGTGTGCAGGGCCAAGAGCTGGACTCAATGGTTCTTGAGGGTCCCTTCCAAATTAGCTTATTCTGTGATTCCGCGATTCTGTGATTCTGAGATTCTGAGGCTCTGTGAATGTATATTAGTTTTTAACATTTTTTGTTGCAGACAACTCCAAGCTGTGTCCAATTTAGTATCACCCTGTGTGCCGCAGCCGGTGGCTCCACAGAGCTGATGCAGGTGCAGGCCCAAGAGCTTCTTGGTTTGCTGGAGTGGCATTTGAAGGCTGGTTTGTGTCCTGACTGTGCTGTACAGGTGTGCATTGTGTCAGCTCTCTTATGTGTCTCAGCACACACTTATGAAAGGAGGGCTCTGGACTGTATGCCTGTCTTCCCTGATCAGGGAAGTTTACTGGAGAATCATGAAGGGGCAAAGTTGGGTCTTAATGAGGGTGATACTAAATTGGACACAGCTTGGAGTTGTCTGCAACAAAAAATGTTAAAAACTACTATACATTCACAGAGCCTCAGAATCTCAGAATCACAGAATCGCGGAATCACAGAATAAGCTAATTTGGAAGGGACCCTCAAGAACCATTGAGTCCAGCTCTTGGCCCTGCACACGACCATCCCCAAGAGTCACACCATGTGCCTCAGTCCGTTGTCCAAACCCTTCCTGAACTCTGTCAGGCTTGGTGCTGTGACCACTGCCCTGGGGAGCCTGTTCCAGTGCCCAACCACTCTCTGGGTGAAGATCTTTTTCCTGATTTCCAACCTAAACCTTCATTGACACAACTTCAGGCCATTCCCTCAGGTGCTGTCAAGGGGCACCAGAGAGAAGAGATAAATGTCTGCCCCTCCTCTTTCCCTCATGAGGAAGTTGTAATTAGAGTTCTTATTTGTACACACAAAGGCTGAAGAGCTTTTTTCTGGAAACTGGTCCAACATTCAAGATCAAGGCTTGCCTTGGCTTTTTGTCACATCCTCTTGGATGTCCTTGTCTCCAAATTAGGAAGTCTGTACTTTTGTCTGATCACATAAAAGCTGCATTTCTTAGAGTGGAGTTTCAGGAGAGAAGATGTCCTACTGCTCTTTGCCTGTCAGCAATTGCTGCCCTCACACAACAGCTGCCGGTGCAGTCTTTGATGTGTGGATTTTGGTCAGTCGCACAGCCTGACGTTGCAATAACCTCCTTCCTGGGCAGGGTGTCCTGCCCAATCATCTCCAGCCAAACCCTGTGGCATGTGCGCCCCATTGGCATGAGTGTCCCTTCCCCTGTTATTTGGTGTGCTGTATGTGGTGTGGGGAAAAGAGGGGCCTTCTGATACACAGCTTAGATTTTTACCCAGATTTTACACTTTTTAGTCCCTGTGTGTATCACTTTCAAGTAGCTCTAGCACAGGTCCTCACTTTAATTCCTGAATTGCTTTCATAGCTATCCCTGTTATGAATTGTTAGCCTTGGATAGACTAGAAGGAGAACAGAGAAACCTTTTGCAGAATGTGATTAATTTACCTATAGTCAAGAAAAACTGAAGTGATGGAAGAAAAGCGAAAAAACTACATTTTCTGTTTTGAATGCATTTTTGTTTAATTTCATAATGTTGAATAAATTTTACATTTTAAGCTGTGGGACACACAGGATAGCCTCCAGCTTCTTTGGAAGTCTGTACTGACAGAAAAGGAACAACTGTGGAGAGATAATGATACAATCTCTAAGATCGATAGGACCTGGGCAGCTGCTAAGCTTTATTTCAGTCAAGTCTCATTCCTGGTTTAAAGAAGAAAAAGAAAAGAGAAAAAAAGCTGGAACGTACATATAGAGAAGAATTTATAGTTAGAAGATCACCACAGTGAGAAGATACAGGAAAACAGCTGAAAAATCATAGAATCACAGTGTGAGAAGAGACCTTAAAGATCATCTCATTCCAACTCCCCGCCATGGGCAGAGACACAAAATAACCTGCTTTTGACTTTGATTTACCACAGGAATGTTTTTGTTTGTTTCAAAGCAGTGCAATAAGGTGGAGAAAGGTCAAGGAAGAGCAACTAGAGAAAGGTATTGAAAAATCTTTGTCACCATTGTTCTGTTTATCCTGTGCAGATGGCTTATGTTGCTGTGCTTTTTCTCCCCTTGGATGCTACTATTTTCCTTTCCTGATAGTCTGAAGGGAAATAAAAAAAAAAAACAAAAAAAAAAATCCTAGGGTCAGCTTATTGATCTAGAGCTGCCAAATTCTCCTGATATGCCGTTCTAACAGCTAATTGAAAGGTTTCTGTTGTGTAATCAAAAGTACAGTTTTGGGACCTGAAACACCCTGTTTTGCTTCTCAACTTTTTGTTCTGAAATAACTAGGTGAGCTGTTCCAGGAAGCTGACTATGGAGATATATGTCCCTAATTTCCTCCTTTCACTGGCCCCAACTGTGCTAGCCTTTTTAGCTCCTTTTAACTAACCGTCATTAAAAGCAAATTAATTGGCTTTGGATGCTTCTATTCCTCAAAACCTCATTAGATCTTGAAACATGCCTTCTGCTCAAAATTCCATTTTCCATCTTCAGTGAAGAAATAGACATTGTTATTTAACTCTGTAGAAGAAAAATATTTTTAAGCCTCTGTACCTCATTCATGTTTCTGACTGTCTCTCTAGCCTGTGTGAGAAACATTGTGATTGAAAGGCTACAATAAGTTAAAAACACATTTCTTTTCCAAACCAGGGTGTCTCTTTCTTCTGCCTGCAAGTGTTGCTGAGGGGGCTTGTGCTACTTAGTAGCAGCCACAGTCCTCCTGGAGAGCGTCCCTGCAGGAACAGCCTTTCCAAGGGCACGGGCGGGCTTCCCTGAGCAACGGGTGATTTCAGCGAGGTAGCAGATTCTCTGCTACTAGTGATTACAGCTCTTGTGAAATCAGCTCTGGTGATATCACCCAAGGCGACACAGGGAAAGAGAGACAGCAGCGTCGTATGGTGATTCCACGGAAGCAGATTCTTTATTGCCAGACCACCCAGACGAGTCAGGGGTCTGCAGCAGAGCTCCCGCAAAGGGAGGCCAGGGACGACAGTTCCCTCCCTCCAGGATGCCACCGCGGCCCTATTTATGGGGAAAGCAGGGGTGGGGTGGAAACCAACTAGCCAACAGGGTGCAGGGGATTTACATAAAGAAACAAGGCATGCTGGGTTTTGCTGGGTTTCTCGCCGTAACCCAAAGGTGATTTGCTTATCTCTGAGTCCTCCAGGGAAGCGCAAAGAGTTCCTGCCTTGGGGGCTCACAGCTTTCCTCATGCAAGTACCTCAGTATTGTCATAACTTTATTTAAGTGAATTCATCTAATACACATCTAAGAAGAATGAGACTTTTAATGCTCTTGAAATAATTTCCCATATTGAAAGTATATTTACTTATTTTTGCCTACATATACATGCTAAAAAGTATGGTATTATTTTAAAAAATGTGATGGTCCAGCTTTGGCAGTGGAGCAGCTGCTTCATTAGTCTATTTCTCGAAGTATGAAGTCAGGCAAAGCAAGTATCTAATCCTATGACATTTTTATTTTTATCAGTATTGGGCCTTGTGACAGGTACTGCTCCTTCTTTCCCATAACAGTTTTGTGTCAGTGCACTCTTGTTATGATTATTTAAATTGTTGCAGTGTTTAGCTGTGCTAGTCTGAGATTTGAGTCTTTTTAACAGAGTTTGTTTTCCGGATGTGAGTTTTCGTTGTAGAATCTAATGGGATTAACAACAATGGAATTAACAATGGCAAATATTTTAAAACTTTTTTAGATCCTTATCCTGTGTCCACCCCTTTCCAGATGTCTCTTTGTGACTGCAGGACATGGGAACCTTGGCTTGAAGGTGTCCAGGGCAAGACTGCAATGCCAGCAGGCTGGAATTTTTTATCCTAACATAACACAAAAATGCCTACTTACACTGACTGTTAGATGTCCTACTGTCTTCTTCAGGACTTCTGCAAGGTCAACACTGTAAATATTCTCATGCAAATTCAGAAAATTACATATCATAGAATCAAATTAATGCATAAGGGTTTCACCTGGCCAGTCCCATGCCATCACTTTTGTGCTCTGCAATGAAATTGGTTTTAAAATGAGATTTTAAAAACTAATAATTCAAGTTCTCCTTTTAATTTTTTTTTTTTTTTTTAATTTAAGTGCTTTGATTTCCAGCTTTCTGGAAGAGTGGTAGCAGGTGAAAATGATGTTTTTAAAAACTAAAATAAGATTCCCAAGCCCTTGTGATTTCAGACGCCAAGAGTTAAGAAACAAGCATCCTAAGATGCATGATAAAGTGGTGAAAGATGGAAGTACTGCAACTAGAAAGTTTGGCTGTGAGCATTCAATCTCAGAAAAAAATAAGAGAGTTTTGTCTCCAGAGAACGTCACTTTCAAATGATACTGGATGAACTACGTTTAAATTTAATGTTGAGATTCCTGTTTGAAATGAATTATGATCTCTTTATAAAGACATTCTGCAAAAATCAGCAAACTCTTTTAGTGTTAGTCCTCCCAATACTAGAGTTGTCAGAATTTTCTACAAAAAGGCAGAAAATTATAATAAATACTTTAGTAAAGAATAAAAAAATACAAGAGATAAAAAGCTATTTTCTTGTGGTGCCAAATAGATTACAAAAGATAGTTTTAGGCACAGGGTCAGAAACAACTAAAAAAGCCCATGAATGATTCAGACATAACATTAGTTAACGCGTCATCCAAAAGTCCCTCCCTATACTCTTGATTTGAAAGGTCAAGTTTTGCTAAAAAGAACATTCTCAATTAGATGGTCCCAGGAGGTCTAATCTATCATGAACAACTGAGCTGCATGAGACAAGATAAACAGTGGGCAGAAAAAACAGCTGGCCCTCAGCTGTGGAAAGGCAGCAAGATCTGCTGGAGTCAGCACAAGGGCAAACACTGCCTTTCTCTTTTCAATCATTTCCCCCTCACTTAAAATTTTTCTGGATTTGCCCAGACTTAGTGGATGGCATCAGGTATGCCACAGAACACAACTGTCCCTTGCTGAATGACAATAGTGTATCTTGACCTCGGCGAGGTGTTTTGAAGATAGATTTGTGTTCCAGTAAATTGGCTGTCTGAAATTATTTGACTATATAAATGCTAAAGGTGCTGATCTGAAGCAGTGTTTCCTCCTTTAGTGTAATTTCTGGTATGTAGAACAGAGTGCCTTCTTCAGCTGGAAGTTCCGTTGGGAAATTTACAGTGAGAAGGGAAGAGTTCAGTTTCTGCAGGTGGGATCCCACTGTGAATCCTAGTGTGTTCAGTCTAGTTTTTCTGGACATTATGTACTCATGTTCCACCAGAGAGAGCAAGGTAAGCACAGAACACCAATGTACAAGTGGAAGAGAGACTCCACTACCCTACTTCTTGGCATTTTAAAAGAAAAATAATTGCTGTCTCTTTGGGTGGAAAGGCTTAAGTGGGCTTAATTTGTGAAGCTGACAGATGAAGGCAACATAAAGATTCCCTTGTTAAACACTTCACAGTAGTATGATAAAAAGACTAGAGCAAATAGCAACTTTACAATGTCAACTGCATTCTTCTAGTTAAAAAGGTGACTAAGTTATATAAATACTACTTTTAAAATGCATGTTTCTTAAAAAACTACAAACATTTAATTAAAAAACACAAACATGGGCAAACCAAATACTGAAAATCTAATGAACTCTTTTTTTTTCTAGAGGCCATTTACTTCAAGAAGTCATGCTCTTAATGGCATCTCCCAAGGAGAGCAGTGACTAAGAGCTCCTGTAGTGTAACTGCCTTCACTTTTCATGATAGGAGATTGGGAACCAGCACTAGAAGAATATTCTGAATAAGAGGTACCATTTTTGGAGAGGAACAGGAGTCTGAGGAAAGTACAATGTCAACATGTCCTATATATTATATATATTATCCTTTCATTCATTTTAATTATTTATTTTTGCTGTCATGTATCTGTTGGGCCAATATCTTTGTATATTAATATGCCAAAGATACTGGGAGTTATACTTGCCCTTCACATCCGAAACTCATGTGTTTTTCTCAGAATTGTTGTAAGTAAGAGAATGGATTTGTCAGCCATGGAGATCTGAAAACTTGCTCCATCTACTGCTTTATATAATCATTATGTGACACTATCACCAGCCTGCTTAGAAGACTTGCCTGATTTGAAGAACAAAAGTTTTGATTCAACACACTTATATTTACAAAATCTGAGTGGCCTGGAAGCTCTGTGTTTACACCATAATGAATTGATTTTTCAAATACTCTGTAAGTGAATCAAATTAACGCAAATCTGTGATAGGATATTTCTTACCAAATTAAAACAGAATCAATGCTTAATCTGTTTAATTCTTAGGCTTCCTGCAGTGTTTGTTTGGCTATTAGTACTAGTCTGTGCAATGCTACTGTGGTGGTTTGAAGAGACTGAGTTGATGGACAGGGTTTTAGACCAATCGCTTCTCACGATTTTGCATATAAAAAGGCACTGGCGCGGGGAAGTCAGCCTCTTCTTTTCCGGTCCCTCAGCCGGAGGGGTGGCGGGCCCGGGCCCCGCCGGGCCGGGCCGGGCCGGGCCGAGCCCCCTGCCCTCTCCCCATCCCTCTTCGGGGATGAGGCACGGCACCCCTCGGGGTCCTGCAAGACCCCT
>VWZT01005131.1:244846-301805 GCA_013397055.1 Pachycephala philippinensis | reverse complement strand
AGCTGAACATGAGCCAGGGTGTGCCCAGGTGGCTGAGAAGGCCAATGGCATCCTGGCTGATACCAGCAACAGTGTGGCCAGCAGGACCAGGGAAGCGATTCTTCCCTTGTACTCTGCACTGGTGAGGTTGCACCTTGAGTCCTGTGTCCAGTTCTGGGCCCCTCAATTTAGGAAGAATGTTGAGGTGCTGAAGCATGTCCAGAGAAGGGCATCAAGGCTGGTTAAGGGTCTGGAGCAGAAGTCCTGTGAGGAGCAGCTGAGGGAGCTGGGGGTGTTTAGCCTGGAGTAAAGGAGGCTCAGGAGAGACTTTATCACTCTACAACTGCCAGAAAGGAGGTTGTAGCCAGGTGAGGGTTGGTCTCTTCTCCCAGGCAACCAGCAACAGTCCAAGAGGAGACGGCCTTAAGCTGCACCAGGGGAGGTTTAGATTGGACATTGGGAAAAACTTCTTGACAGAAAGAGTGATTGGTCATTGGAATTGGCTGCCCAGGGAGCTGGTGGAGTCACCATCCCTGGAGGTTTTTAAGAAGAAACTGGATGTGGCACTCAGTGCCATGGTCTAGTTGGCAAGGTGGTGTTCGGTCGTAGATTGGACTTGACCTCAAAGGTCTTTTCCAGCGTAGTTGACTCTGTGATTTCCTGTTCTACCTTCTTCTAACCTTGAGATGGAGACACTCCAGTTATTTCTTTGTCTACCCTGACAAAGGGTAGACAAAGATAACATCTACAGGATGACAAGCATGATGTGCAGGATCATGCTTGTCATCCTGTTGGCCCTTCCCTACCCTAGGCATGCAGGTGATTGAAAAAGCTCTTCTCTCATAAATCTCCTACCCCCTTATTTGTCAACATTTAGCCCAGGTTGCAGTACAACAGGGTCACTATGTTAATGTGTGGAACCGATGCTAACCCTCCTCATGCAGTCGTAGAGGTTCAGACATACAGTCAGAAAATTTTGTTGTCTCTCAATGGTCTGATCTACTAGAGAAGTATTCAGTAGTCAGTAGTTCGGACACTACAGCCCTCTGAGAAGGAACAGATTTGAATACTCACTGGATATGAGGAGCTGGTCTGTCACCCAAGTAAACCTCTTCCAAATGAGGCCTTACTCTGTCAGTGTATTTGCAGTATTTTTAGTCGTCTCTTCTCCTTGAGTTTATGAACATTCTTGCCCATTGATGCTCTGCCCTAGCACTGCTGTGTCTGTGAAATCAAGCTACTTTTGTCTTTGCTAGTTTACAGCTCAAAACAGTTGGTTCCCCACCACCACCACCCCCACACCTGCCAAGAGATCATCTGATATACCAGACCTCTAAATTAAGATACTGTGTGACTTGCAAATTCTGAATTGGTGAGCTGTTCAGTTCATTTTCCCTGTCATTAGCTGTTAGAAAGCAAAATGTGAAATCTGTGATATGATGTTTTTCGGAATTTTACTATACTAAGCCTGTCTGGTTCAACAGTCTAATTAAGTACTACTGGCTGTGTTTTGAAGATGAAGCAGTTAAATTACAGCTGGAAACAGCAGAGTGAGAAATGTCTTCCTTAAGCATTTTGTAATTATTGTCTTTAGGACTTTCGTTTGTTTGTAGGGGTGTTCATTTATTTGCTTATTTATTATGGTTTTCTACATAAGAAAAGTAGTTTAAGCTCTTCATCCCTGTGCTTATTTATCTCTGGAATTGCAGCTAGCTCATCTACAGTCAGCAGTCTGACATTACTTGTTTTCCTGAAGCAGCATCTGTAAGTTTGTCCCTAAAGCATAGTTGTCAGCCATGAATTTAAATAGCTCAGTATTGCTATAAAATGACCAAGGAAGCTGCATGATCAGGGTGACAAGTCATGGCTGGTGAACAGAAGCACAGCCCCTTTCCTGCTCATGAAGAGCGTAATTCTTCAGTCAGGGTTAGGGAACTTTATTTCTGTAGTAGCAAACGTGTAAGAGCATTATAGCATAAATATAAAATAATTATTTTGAGTTATTTGAAATACGTCTTTATAGAAGGAAATATTTTTGTATAAAAGTCCAGTCTTGGCACCATTCAAATAAATAACAATGAGCTATTTCCCAAGAAAGCCTCCAACTTCATTTAAAATGAGGGTGTAAGATGGGTGCACTGTTTAAAATTAGAATGCAAGTTGGTATCTGAGCAGCAAAGGAAAAGCCTAATCATTTCCACAGTGGAAAAGTTTAGGAATGTGTCTGCAAGATTGTGGTGTTGTTGCAACTTGTTTTCTTACCCCATTAATCAGAATGATAAAGTGGTGACAGGAGGTACTCCACTTGCATCCGGAATGTCTTCCTGATGTACCCTCATGATTGATGTGATTCATTTTAGAGATGTCTGCAAGAGAGCAGCATCAAGCACAGACTTCTGTGATTGGAAAGAAAGATTCTGTCATAAATTTTAACACAGTAAAGAGAAAGTTGTTTGCTTTTCCAGGAGTCAGGACATCTTTCAAAACAGTTTTATGCAAAACTAGGAAACAAAGGCCTCTTCTGTGATTAGAAACCCCTTTGCTCTTCCCTTAATTCAAAGGAGGTGAAACACTTCTCTGAAGGGAGTTTGTATGACAAACTACAGAAGTTTTAAGATATTTTTATTGCTGCTTTCTAAGGGCAGTATGATCTGATTAGAATAAAGGTTTTGTTTGACCTATGCTAAATTGCTGCATACCTGCAATTTCCAAATCTGCTAAACGTGAAGATAATTATAGACGTGGTATAAAAAAGTCACAAATATTAAAGTCTGCATGAAACATTTTAAAATCCCTCCTCCGCCCTCCTTTTTTTTTTTTTTTTTGTATCCTTTGTCAGCAGGGTGTTGTAGAAGAGTTAACAATAAGCATTTGTGTGTCCTTAGGTATTTTTTGCCAAGTTTTACTTGTTTCCCCATCTAAGAGCCACTCTTACTGGTGCATATCCCTGTGGGTTCCTTCTGAGCATGAGAGTTGCCATATGTCAAGGCCAGAGCTGGCCCTCAAAATCAGAGCGTTGCCTCTTTATTGTGAGAATACCCTTCCTGTAGACAATTAAATTAATTTACAGTAATTCTAGATCACTGTATAGTGATGTAAATAAGATGTATGATGAGACATCATTTATGTAATAAGATTGTTATTTGTTGTTTTTAATAGCCTTCAGGATGGCAAGTTGAAAATGAGAGAAACACATAGATTAAGATTTTTATCAGATAGCATTATGTAAAGATTTCGGCAGTAGAAAACAACAGGAAATATTAGTTCTTAAAACAATTCCTGCAGCTGTTATTAATCATGCAGATAATGCATAATATAAGATGGTTACATAAGATCCTCGGTTTAAAGTTTCCCTTAAAATGTGTAATTTGAATCTGAAAATGAAGCTTTCTTCTGAGGCAGTGCCAGCATTACCGTCTGAGAGCTGCTGAAGACTCTTTAGCACAAGATAGGAAGGGAAACGGATGGTGCTTGGAGCTAGCACTCCCACGTTGCCTGTGGACAGTTTGTTGAAACAAATTTCCAGATTTTTGCAGAAGCTGCTCAGAGCCTGCAGCACTGGAGATCCCTCAGGGCCACTTTTGTTTGATGCAGGTGAGCAGGGGATGGCAAGTCCAAGGCGGCTGACCTTGAGCAGTGGTCATCAAATCATCTGTTGGTAATGAAGCAGCACAAAAAT
Organism: Pachycephala philippinensis; assembly: GCA_013397055.1. NCBI lineage: Eukaryota > Metazoa > Chordata > Aves > Passeriformes > Pachycephala > Pachycephala philippinensis. The sequence goes on along the minus strand of VWZT01005131.1, from coordinate 298,147 downwards.
ACCTAAGGCTCACTGAGAACAGTATCAAATCTAAAAAATGCATTTCTTGTATTCCCAGGTGACACATTATCAAAAAGACTGCAGGCAAAAATACCTACCTTACTATAAATAGTAAATATATAGGTTGACAACGATTGCCATCTTGTGTATGGTGATGTCCCTTGAAATGCACAGTACCTGCTTTGGCTCAGTTACAGCTGCCATAAAGCTTTCAAATAATATGAGCATCTTGCATGATGGTCTACTTTACTTAATAAAAATGGAGTTACACTCTTTTTAATTACACTAGCAAGTAAGACAGTGTGTTTGGCTTGGTAACTGTGAATGTGAGTCTTGGAAGGCAAGTGTCCTCTAAGGATTTTTGTTAATAAGTCTTGCCAAGTTTTGCAAGATATGGGGGGAGGGGTTAATTGATAGCTTTATTAAATCTGTTTTCTTAATATTAAGTAATTTGTTTGATATAACTTTCAGGTGCAGTAGACATTACTGCTGTTAATGATATTTAGTTTTTGCATCCCTGATGCTATATAAATAGCATGTTGATTTTAAGAATCACTCTCTACTGCCGTCTTTTTTTGAGGGCTCGTAATGTCATATAATGAGTAGTTCATGTGGCACAATATTATCTTTTAAGTACCTAGATTCTGTAATGAGCATACAAGCTTGTAACTCCGGATTAGTAGTTTTGCCTATTAAATCTGTAGTATTAATGAATGCTCTTTCTCATGAGAAAGGAAAGTTCTTAAAAATCATGGAGACAGGATCTTCCTGCTTCCTCCTTCCTGAAGCATATGTAAGCACAGCATTTATAAGAGCCATTTAGCCAAACTGATTAGCAGCTGGGAATGCTGGCTTGTGGATACAGGGGGGGCTGCACTCCAGGGTGGCTGCTCCTGCGTGTGTGTGTGCCTTCACTTGTCCTTGCCCATCAGTCAGGCGGTGTCTCTGGCCGTGTAAGTCCCTGCCTCTCCAGCACTGCGTGTTTGCAGCTGCAGAGTGGAAGCATGCTGTCCAGTGGAGATCTCAGCCCTGTTTCCAGGGATGGGCGCAGGGAGCACCAGTTGATCCTCCTTGGAGAGGCTGCCACAGCACAGCACACAGCTTTGCTGAAGCTGCTGTGGGCCAGAAGGCAAGCACACCAAATGTCAGGTGACTGGCTGCAGATAAATAATTCCTGGGGTAGTGGGCAAGACAAGATACTCTCTATTTCAGTCGTGGGACTGGGGTGTCTGTGTGCCCACGCTCGAGAGGAGAAGGAAGTAGCTCACCTTTCTGAAAGACAGGGATATAAGTTGTCTGAAGATCTGGGTTGACACTAATTTGCTTCATTTATGCCATTTATTGTGCAGCTATAAACTTGAAAAGTTTTGGGGTTCTTCTCTAATGAAGTTATTTGGCAAATGCAGATCTATTAACCCTAGGAATACAAAGTGCACAGTCCCAGCCTGAGTCATAATAGTTTTTCTTTTAAGGAGTGAACAAGACTCTGCAGTTATGTATCTTTATTGAGGACATCTCTGTTAATAGTGTTTCATATGAGTAAAGCATAATTTTGGAAGTCTGCCATCATTGTTTTAGAAGTGGCGTGCAGACAAGAATGGATGTAGTTTAATTGTAGTGAGGTTAAAGGATCCTTCAGTGTTCCAAATATTTAGTGCTTGGCTCCAGTTTCTCTGGAGTCTAGACGTTTGAATAGATTGACTTTTCTGTAGTCCATTTCAAATTAATTTCAGGTTTTCTGAGTTACTAATTCAATTGATAAAACTGGATTTGGTAACCAAAATAGTACTGAAGTATTCTGCTAATGTCAATAGCAGCATCATCCTTATCCACATTTTCGTGTTTATGATATGCAGAAGACAGTTATTTTATAATAGGGGCAGATATAAAAAGAATATAATGCCTTCTGGATCAGTCTAAATTCTTAATTCAGTAGTAGAAACCTTAAACAGAGTAATAGATCCTAATAATTTGCATGGTCAAACACTTAAAAGGTTGGACATGTTTGTTGTTACTGGTATTTTGCACCTTGGAAACGCTCTGGGGATCTTCCTGTTAGGAATGTTAGAGGTCCTTAATTTTGAGTGTAGATAATTCTGAAGACAAGTCTTACGGAAACTTGTATAACTGCTTCCCTGAATTTACTGAGTTACCCAGGTGTTTTTCTAAGAGATACCCTGTGCTGTCATTTCCGATAGTACAAGCTGTGTCCTCAGTATGATACACAGGACACTTGGTAGTTGCCAAAGTGTTTACTCTTTCTGAAGCAAAGTAGCAAAGTGTTGAGACTTTAGTAAAATACAATACAGACTACTCCCAAGTTATGGACATATTAAATATGTGTTGCTGGAAATCTGTACTGTTTATGGATATATAGTACTTGCTGCTGTTTATCACAGATGAGACCATTTGTCATTATTTTTTTGGGTTTTAGCCTTTTGAAATGTGACATCTCCCCTTGTAATACTGTGTAATGATGTTTTAACGCTGACAGTAAATCTGTACTTGGCATAATATTGTGAGATATGTAAGTTTCCCCATGTTTCAAGCTGCTTTATGTGTGGGGTTTTACTGTAAGAAAATTGTATCATTTGGTTGCATGCCACAAAATAAATTGCAACAAAGATTGCTTTAAAATCCTCTGCTTCTCAGCCTTGGGAAGGAGGAAACAGCATCATCCATTTGTGTAAGAAAGCAGTTCCTTCAGGCTGAGACAGCGCACAAAATTTGTTTCATAATAAAAAGCTTTTAAAAATAAACTTCAAGGGGAATTACTGTTGTCAAAAGCTTTCAGTTAAAATTCATGTGAGTTAGCCATGGAGAAAGGTGTTATTATTCTGTTATTATGCAGCAAGGTGCATTACTGCTGAAGACCTGTATTTTTCAGGAAACTGCAATCTGCATACAATTTGCTCTTTGTCTTACCACAGCACAGTACAGAACACATATGGATACTTTTTTGGTGCAGAGAGGATGATGATGATGATTTTTAAAATTAGCTTTAAATTAAGAGGCTGTTATTGCCTTAGGAGTGTCTGTATTCTTACCTACCTTAAGGTTTACAACAGAAGGGGTCTGCATGTGCTGTGTATTTGTTAATTCAGCTAGTCACAGAAGGGGACTGTAACTTACCTTGGCGAAATATGTAAGAGAAACCAAGAGTATTTCAATGGCAGGAAGTACAGGACTTAAAATTGATGTGACTCCCATTCTTTATCTTCTTTTGTTTTGCAGTCCACTCCTTTACACCTAGCAGCTGGCTACAACAGAGTTCGGATAGTCCAGCTTCTGCTTCAGCATGGTGCAGATGTACATGCAAAGGACAAAGGGTATGTAAAATTATTTGATTTATTACCTGTTTGCAGCAGTGGTTTTGTATTAGTCAAGATAATGAATTATTGCTTTGGTTCATGTTGCAGCATAATCTCAAATAGTTGTTTAAGAACGCGATATTTGCTTCCAAAATCTGAGTGTGCTTCAGATTAGTTGTGATTGGACTTGTTTCAAGTCTTCTTTTACACCTTTACATTTTTTTCCAAACTTTGTTCTTTACTTCCATTCACAGACTACCCTTTGAAATTACAGACTAACAGCATTATTTTGGGAAAGGCAGTGGGGAGAAGATAACAAGGGCTTAGTGAAGGATGTGCATTGAAAAACCTGTCTGTGGTCTCATTATCCTGTTTCACATATATGGATGTAATTCCAGCTAACATCAGTAATGTGATCACAGCTAGTGGTCCTTGTAGGTCTATCTCCATTGAAGCTGACAGCAAAAATCAAGATACAGTAGAGGCTAAACTATTCTATTTTTGCGTTAAGGATGGTAGTTATGTAAGATATCAGAAAAGTGCACAGCAGTCAGAAGTCTGAAATGATACATGCTGTGCGTTGTTCTCAGCCGTACATTTCTGATCTCTAAGATGATGATTTTCATGATGGCTGGATAGGAAGGCTTAGTCCTAACATTGTAGAAATTGGGCCCCTAGCTAAAGGTATGCATTTTGTATTCAGAGTCCATAGAAGTAAGATATGTGTGTGTTCTGTCTCCAGCAGCAAACTTGAGGCATTTCCTGTATTTTCATTTTCTGCTGAGTCCAGCCTAGTGTTAAAAGAGGTTTTAAATTAACTTCTTAGCTTATTTCCTTTTTTTCCTTTCTCTCCAAAACAGTCCTAAGTATACTTAAACTCTTAAAGTTTGACTCATATTATCTCTTTCGTCTGTCCATTTACCCCAATGGTTTTTTTTAACAGTGTTGTTGTAAAATGCATAATGACATATTATACAAGTCAAAAAACCAAAAATACACCCAAAAACCCCAACAAAAACCCCCAAAACCCAAAATGCACCACAAAAAACCCCCACCTAAACAGAAAACACAACAAAACACCTCCTCCCCCACCCCGCCTCAAACCAACACAAAAAATAAACCACGAAAATCCTACAATAAAGCTCCATATAATACCTATTTAGGTAGATCCAGCGTTATTAAGCAAGGTGAAAGTATTTAGCACCTTTCCAAAATGTCAGCATCAGCTGGTAGAAAATTCCGGTGTAGATGCTGTAATGAAGTTTGAACAATTTGCTTGGAATGTGTGAAAAGTAGTTAAGTTGAACTTGAACTGGGAGCTGGAGCGGGAGGGGAAGGAAAGCAAACAAAGAAAGGAAAATCTTTCAATACTTACTCTGTACTGAACTTTAAAACAACCCAAACATATTTAGAAACATCTAACATCCTAGTAAGCTCCCACTTTTTCTTAGTGGCATCACACATTTAAAATCAGTGTGGTATTTTGTTTTACTTTGCTGTTTCTTATTTGTACATAATTTATAAGTAAATAGGCTATAAATAACTGTCACTTTTCATGTAAGGAGCTAAATTAGGCTACATTGATTTTATAGAACTCTTGGGTTTTCTTCAATGGAGTCAATTCAGAGAAAGTGCTTAGGAACTGTGCTGTGTTTTCAAAATGATCACCACTTCTAGTTACTCCCAAAGAGAAGCCCAGCTGAGGAAGCAGCTCTTTCTCCAGTAGTCTTTCCTTTCCCCTACAGCTGTTGTGCTGGAAGAGGGAAGGGGAGGGGATGCTGCAGAAGTGGCCAGGTGCATTGCTGCAGTGATTGTCTTTGCTGACAGGCCTTGAAGCCCTCAGTCCTCTGAGACGACCATCATTTTGGAAGGGGGCAGGTTTTTGAGTGCTCTGTGGAATGGATAGTCTCTCTCTGTCTCACACATGCACCCATAAGTTGTAATTAAGAAAAGTAATGATGGAAAAAACAGTCTGAAAAATTTCCCCCAGACGTATTTCCTGTGACAAATGTGTTGCTGCTTCTGAGAGCATCCACCTTAAAATTGAATTGCTGTCTACTACTTGCTGTCCTAATTCTCTCTGAGTTGATTTTACAGTCCTGGGAATTACCCCCTGTATATTTCAGAGGTGTTGGGGGTTAATTATGGTTTTCATGTATTATGTGTACTGATTTGTTGAGCCATAACTAGCCTGTCTTGCTTGCCTTGAATTAAAGTCATTTTGTCCTCTGCAGTAATTGCCCATCTTGCATCTCCTTTTAAATGCATGACTTTTATTACATCTTGTGCTTGTGACTAAATCCCTGTTATTTACTTTGCTAGTGTCATTTTTAAGTATGGCCTGCAGTAATATAGCTCTACAAAAATTACAGGGACTCTCTTACAAGTATCCTGAACAGTTAAATAGGTTGTACTGTAAGAAATGGAGGAAAATCAGGTCATTCCACAGTCTAGAGCAGCAATTTGAGTCTGCTTTCTATGGATATTCGTACATCTTCATAAAATACCCAGGAGTTACGTTAGTGTTATCTGGGGAGTTTTGCCTTTCACATAGCATTTTAAACAGGAGTTCCTATTTAGGCAGAAGCAGAACACTGTTGAGGAAATTGAATGTGGAATGGGACTTCTCCCCCTCCTTATAGCTTCAAGAAAGATCACGTTAAAGCCAGTTAATGCTAGTCTTAATGGTAGATTAAATATCTGTGGCCTGTTAAGGCAAAAAAAAACCAACCCAGAACAAAAAAACCCTCCAAAAACCAAGCAACAAAACCCCACATTTTAATGCCACTCTTAAGTAACGTGTTGTTTGGGGAAGTCAGATTTTCCCACTAGTTTGTAAATCCTAATTTTTAAATACTTAACTGTTTAAATATTTTAACTTTATGTTTTCGTTTCAGTAGGGAGAAAATTGTTCCTCCTTTAAAAATGCTGCTTTAAAAAAATTTGTCATTTGCCTTCTTCTTCCATGCAGTGGTCTTGTGCCTCTTCATAATGCATGTTCTTATGGACACTATGAGGTTACAGAGCTGCTGCTTAAGGTAAGCAGAAGGATGGAAAGTAATTACTGTTGATTTAGATGTGTTAGATGAGATACGAACTGTTTATATGGGAGTTGAAAAGTAAGATTTTTTTTTTTCATACTAGTAACAGGTTTCAAACATCATATTGTCATTTCAGAAGCCTGCAACTTTAGGTCTTTGTTGGAGGACATATGTTTTTTCCTTACTTAATTTCTTTGGACTGATAGTAGAGTTTAATTTGTATCTTTCTGTGCAAAAATTAGCTTGCACAGAAATGCCAGTATTTTTCTTGAGGATTCAACAGTATTTTTGTGTATACTGGTATGTTTAATTAAATTTTTTTGTGTATGTGCTCATGAGTGATTTGAACCAATTTTTATAATAAAATGAAAATTTGTAAGCTTTTTAGTTGTTGAAGACAATTTCTTACTAATCCAAGGCTTTTTTTGCTGTGCTAGCATGGTGCCTGTGTGAATGCTATGGACCTCTGGCAATTCACCCCGTTGCACGAGGCTGCTTCCAAGAACCGTGTGGAGGTCTGCTCCCTCCTGCTGAGCCACGGCGCCGATCCCACCTTGGTCAACTGCCACGGCAAGAGTGCAGTTGACATGGCTCCAACGCCTGAGCTCAGGGAAAGACTGACCTGTAAGTGTTTCCAGACTGAAAACACTTGGTGGTGGGTGTAAAGGGATGCTTTCCTTCCAGGCCACCTTCCTCGAGCTTCAGAAATGGAAGCAAAGCAGCAGTGTAGCTGCAGCTCTGCTGCGCGCTTCAAAGCGCCCGGCTACCTCTGATACATTGTTTGTGATATTGCATGGTTTTCTGAAGTTTCAAATTATTAAGGCACTGCTGAATCAGTGACTTTGGGGTTTTTTTCTGTTTAAAGTCCAGTTCAGTCACACAGGAGCCTCTATACTGAGGCTCTGTATTGCATTTAGAAACTTACAGAAGGTAGGTAGCTTCAGTGTGCAACCTTGGAGATGGAAATTCTGTCACCTTCTTTTGTAGTCTTTGCAATCCTTATGCTGTTTAGAAACCAATATTTCAACTCTAATTTTAATTTGTATGCATTTGCTTTCCCTCTTTGGGGGATTTGTTTCCTCACTCTTATAAAATGTAAAAGATAATTAAATGAGACATATATGGAAACAGAGCATTATGACGTTACAGAAAACTTCTTGAGAATTAGATTCTCAGTTATGAATAAGTTTTTGGTTTTGTCTCTCACCTTTCCAGTACAGCAGAAGCCCCCAGACACTAGTAATGTGATCCTGCACTACTCACAATCACAGCTAGTCAGGTTTTAGTCTGTCAGTATTCTTTGCAGGGGAAGATGGTGAGATCATGTGCAGCAAAAAACTTCGGTCTAGGAGAAAAGAGGAGGGCATTAGTATCTTTTAGGTACTGAGTTCTGGGCTAAAGCTTATGGCTCTGAGGAAGGTTCATTTTTAGCATTGATTTAAATTAACAAGCAAAAAAAAAATCAATTTAAACTTCGGTTTATTTCTGTATTTAGAGTTCCTCAAGAGCAGTGAGGGAAGATTCGTGTCCATTAATATCTACTGAAATTTGTAAACAAATGTGAGCGTTATGTCAAATTAGACAGTATTTTGATGGGATAGCTTGTATTTGCATCCCAAAATATCATGTTTATTATGTTCTTGAGTTGTTTGGTCTTATACTTTGGGAATAAAGTTACATTATATTTGTTATTTCAAGATTTGTTTGCACTTGTGCTTTGAGTAATGCTTTGCTTACAAAGAAATTGAAACCAGACATTAAAACAAAGGTGGGAGAAGAAAGCCCCTCTTTAACAAGCTTAGGATTTCAAGCTTGCTTATGAAAGAAAAAAATTTATATTTTTACTGAAATTGAGGTGTTTTTTGTTCCCAGGGTCAGATGTAATTTTTGCTAACCTATCTTTCGTCTGTACATTTTAAGAGAAACACTTGTTTTTCAAATTCAAAGTTATTTAAAACTAAAATGGACTACTTGCTGAGCTAAACAAGATCTGGAAATAACAAAATTAGCTATCTGTACTTGCTAAGATATACCTGCTATCAAAACTTGTTTCATTTTTGTAGCAGACTGGCTTCAAATGCTTAGCTACTTAGCTTTCTTTAAGACTAATAGTTTAGTATTTTATATTTAAATTTTATATATGTATTATTATTGGTTTTGTTGTTATTGTTGTTATTTATAATTTTATAGAAATTATATATATACTTAGGCTTTACGGTGAATTGTTTGTCATCCAAATACAATAAGATTTTTGACAAGCAACTGTAATGCTTTGTTTTCTTAAGAATATCTCATAGCACTGTGCTCATTTGAACACAGGTGTGAGTAATGTAGAGATCACATATGCGTTTAATGTCAAGTGGGTGGAAGATAAAAGAAGGAAAAGTTATAAGGATTTAACTCAAGGAATCACTTCCCCTCTCCTTTAGCGTGTCCCTTTGGTTTCAGCAAAGTGTCTTTCGTGTTCTGTGTCCCAGGTCAGCTGCCACCCAAAGACATGCAGAAGCACTCCTCTTTCCTCTAAATTGAGCATAGCTGTCTTTCTGCAATAACATTTATAAATGTGACATCTTGCTGAATATTAAACGTGTCTTTTTCCTCTAACAGATGAATTCAAAGGACACTCTCTACTGCAAGCAGCCAGAGAGGCAGACCTAGCCAAAGTGAAAAAGACACTTGCTTTGGAGATCATTAATTTTAAACAGCCACAGTCGCATGAGACTGCACTGGTGAGATTATACAGTCAATCCATTTGTTTTATGATAAATGTGCTGGTAGCCTGGAGTCAAGGAGCTTTATTTCTACACTATGAAAATACATTCATCATCTGAGATTGAGGATTTGCCGTTGAACACTTCCTATACTAAAATAAAATCACCATTATAGAAAAAACACCATATAATTTATTTTATCACATTTTTCCTTCCTTCTGGTAGATTACAGAAGCTCTCCAGCTGCTCTTCACCTTTTCATTTTTCACTTCTCTTGCATTTTTTCCGATAAACCTCTTTTTTTTGTTAGTTGGTTGCTGTGTTTTTTTATGGGGTCAAATTTTATTTCTGTAGCCCAGTTTCCTTCATGTTTTATGTGAGCAAACTTGGATTACAAATTTTCTTCATAGGATACATAAAATTGTGGTGAAAATAGGTGTATATCACAGAGTCTTACAGGTTTGGAATAGTACTGACAATACCACATTAGCTACAGAAACAGGGTTCTTTTGAGACTTCATGGCGTTATCCTGCTCTTATTTCGTTGTTTGAAGAAGCAGTGGAAGCAAGGGACACAGCCAGTATCCCAGATGTAGTGAAGACTTTGAAGCTGAGACTGATGGTATTATTAAAACCACTATAGTTATGATACTTTATTCCGGTGGAACATTTTCTTCCCAGTGGTAGGTCTCAGCTGCAGGCATGCAACTGCATATTTAGTGTTAGAAACATTGTGATTGTGATCAGAACGTTGTGTGTTGGGTACCAAGCATCCATATGCTCTGTTTCCTCTGTGGAGGACTCAGCATCCTAGCCTGAAGTTAGAAGCAAGATAGAGAAGAGAGCTTTATAGGATGAATGTGAAGACAGTATGAAATTTGGGATGATGTTATCCTTTTCTTTCTGAGTGTATCAGCTGCTGCTATGTGGCATCTCTTTAGCTGTGTAATGATCAGTTCATAGTCCTGTGATGTTCTTTCCTCTTTTTTGCCTGCTGATTCTGCAGAGGCAGCTGGACCAAATGGGATATTTTAGCTCTATTGATGTATTTGGTTCACTGTTCACTAAGTGCTTGACTGTGATTTTTCAATTTTTGGCTGCTGTACATGAGATTTTCAAATCGTCTCCAGTCCAAGTGGAAGGACTTAGCTTCCAGGAGGGGAAGAGGTTATATGTAATCCAACTGAGCTATTCCTGCCCTAAGCATGATAACATTTACCATGGGCCACTGGGGTCTCTCCTCTATTAGCCAAAAGGCCAAAGCAAGCACCTGATGTAGTGTTGCTTTGAGGTTTGGCAATACTTCAGCATTTGTGTGTTTTAGGGCTTGTTTATCATACTGGCAGGAAATACAGACAGGATGTTATCTGCAAAGCCTTAAAAATGCTGCTGCTCTTCAGAGCAAAAGTTGATCTTAGTATCAGAAACTTTGCCTTTGGAAAATTTGGATGTGCCCTGCTGACTAACAGCAGTGTGGAAGCTTGAGTGAAAGTTACTTCATAATGAAGGCTGAAACTGGGCCGAATATGGTTATTGGTACTAGTGCTACCTATTAGCCTTGGGTTTGGGGTCTATAATTGTAAAGGCTATTGTTTTGCTCATGGAAAGTTAGAGAACTCTTCCAGGAGACTACCTACCTTTTATGGGTTACTGGTTTAAAATGTGGGTAAACATATAAACAGAAATATCTAAAAGTTTCTCCTATTTCTCATAGTCTGCTATCTTGAGATGTCCGAACTTGAAATAAGCATTTCTGGACTGATTTTAAAGCCGGGTATTCCATCTTATCTGGAACCATGCTGGTAATTCCAGGCTTCAGGAATGCATCGAAAGGGCCACTGTTGAGAAACCAACAGATGCCAGCCACATTTAGGAGAATAGTTGCACCTTGCAAAGGGCTGTGTGGTCCCATAAGGGCAGGCATGAGCATGGGGAAGCCCTGTATGAAGGGTGTATCTTTCTCATAGCATGGGAAAAAAGATACTCCAAGAGAAATGTATTGCCCGTTCGCTTATTACATAATCTGTAGTTGGGTGCATGACACAAATGGCCATTAACAAGGTCAGTACACACTGGAACAGAAGAAGAAACAAAGCGACGTTCAAGTCCTGTCAATCTGACAACTGCAGCAGAATTCTTACAGACCCCTTTGGAGACCCTCTGTAAAAAGTTAGGCAGTTTCAAACTCTTCGTCTTTCCCTCCTTCATGCATTATGTGTCAGCTTTGTCCTGATAGCTGGTTAATGTAGTTGGGACCATACTACTTTTTTCCTAAGTGACAAATAGCTTTAAAATGAAAATTGTTTTTCTGAGTAGAATAATTTAGCATTGATCACTAACCTGTATTTTGTTCAGTCTGATGAATTGTTTGTAAATTTCGTGGTCTGATTTTAGCAGAATAATTAAGAGATGAAGTAATGTATCTTTAAAGTTCTTTATCATCTGTGTGATTGAAATATGCTTTATATTTACTTCTGCAGCACTGTGCTGTGGCTGCTGTGCATCCGAAGAGGAAACAAGTTACAGAACTATTGCTCAGGAAAGGAGCAAATGTAAACGAGAAAAACAAAGAGTAGGTTTCAGAAATTTTTGAATTTTTCAAAGGCCTCTGTCATACTAGGAATGTAGAACTAATACATCACTTTTTTTTTTCCCCCTCTAGTTTCATGACACCTTTACATGTTGCAGCTGAAAAAGCTCATAATGATGTCATGGAAGTTCTGCATAAACATGGAGCAAAGGTAAATATAATTACATGTATTTTATTTAAGACAAAAGGCAAGAAGAAGGGTTATGTTGGTTATATACCATGTAAGTTTTTATGATAGTTATTGCTTTTTATTCTGTATGCCTTGTGCTTCTTGTGTTAACCTTGAAGTATGTTTTATCTGAAATAAATACAGGATCTTCAGGAATCCCGTTTGAAAATTACTTGTCTCCGAGTAACTGAATACAGGCTTTAGGAGTCCAGCTTACTCATTTTTAATGAATCTTGATACTAATTTCTAATAAATGTGGTTATCTAGGTGCCTCGTGTTGCTTTATCTTGTTGGCTTGAAAATATCCGATGGCTGAGGGTACTGACACTGAGTTTAGTATAAAATGCTGAGTATTCCTTAGCCCTTGCTTGCTTGTTATTCTCTTGGTCAGATTGTTTTGCTGTGCCCTTTAGCTATTGATAGGTGCTGACCTAAGTAATTTGTGAGCTTGTGGTGAAGCTTGCTTAGAAACACATTGTTCAGCAAGTTAGTAAAGGCAGAGGAAGGTATAACTAACTTTATTTGGAATGTGGTTTAGCCATCTTTCAGAAGTGTTTCTCAATGATCTTTCTACAGGTTTTAGCAGCAAACTTAACATTCATGGTAATGATATACATCGCTACTTAATTTTCTCAGAAACTCTTCATGACGGATACTTTCTTTACATTGGGTAAAATATAAAGGATCTCCTTATTTTTGCTTTGAATGGGGCTCAGATTACTGTTTTTGAGTCTTCCTCTTCATTCAGGGAGCTAGAAATGAAGAAATCATCATTACAAATTATTACCTGTTGTATTATGTTATTGCCTGTAATAATGATCAAGTGTCACTCTTGCCGTGATAGGAGGTATGAGCAATGCAGTTGTATGCATAGTTAAATGTTTTTAGTTTGAAACGATGAATTTTAATTTATAAGCCTGTATAAGACCTCACTGCCAGATTTCTGATTCACTTCCATAGTACTTTAATGGCATAATAAAATAGCTTAACAACAATACCACAGCAGAGTTTATCATATTTGAGAGTCCTAATGCACTGGTGCATTCCTAAGAGAGAAAGCAGGGCCAAAGTTCTTGATTATAGTAATTAAAAATATTCATTATTATTTTCCCAGATTCACTCTTAGTAGCATACCTATGTACTGAAAGGAAAAAAAATTGTTTTGCTGTAGGAATAGATACTTCATAACTTTTATGGGTCTGCTTTTGCACAGGAATTCAGTACTGATGGTATTTGGTTAGGCACTGAACTGGACATGCTGGAGTTTCAAATGTACTGATACCAAAGGACTACCTGCTTTGAAATACAAGGAGCATCCGTGTGCTGCTGCTGTACTCTCGTTATTTAAATTAGTGCTCCCTTGAAAATCTAGCTCAGCTGTGGTCATGTTAGGAGTAAGCTCAAAGATGACATCCTTACTAGAATGGACCCATTTTATTTTTGTCAGTACCGTGTTCTGATGATAGCTTGTAATTCTTTTATATCCTGAAGCAGGGGTTCCTAAATCATGATCCATGAGTCACTTGTGGAGTGACTAATCATGGTGAATGGTCCACACTTATCTACAGAATGCCACTGAGTGGTGTGTTCTGTTGTTTATTCCATCGGCAGTATGGAAATAGAGGTACATAGTGATCATTAAACCTCATTCTTCATTCGTATCCCATATCCTATGTTATTCTCAGGATAGCTATTCACATTTATGATGTAGCAAAGCACATAAGTGCATGGCAGGAGACCAATCAAAGTTAATATTAAGTACGTATTTCCATACTGCAGTGGATCAGTGTCCGATGTTCCTTAGCTGTAAAACAGTAAATAATGCAACCATAATTTTTAATGAGAGGTAAATCATTAAGACTTTATCAGGCACTTTGAAGTTCCCAGATGGGATATGCTCAAGAGTATTAATTAGTTAACTAGGCATATTTAATCACTCTAAAATGTTTGGTTTGCTTGTATATTATCATTTGACCTCTTGCTCATGCTTTGACTGTAGGCATTTGGTTCATCAGATACTCTTGACATTGGTATCTCTTTGTTTCTAATTGTTGTGACATGGCAGCTTTCATTCCTGAAGCATGATACAGGTTTTGATGTTTTTCTTTTGTTGTGTTTTTGGAAGTTTTTCCATCATGTTTTCTCTTTTTATGTCTTGAATTATAGTTACTTCATAAGATGTAATCAGATATTTTGAGCTCTTTGATCGTGTCTGGTTATATTTTTTACAAGAGAGGGTTCTTGTGAGCTGGTGAATCTAGTCCCCCTGCAATAACAGCCTCACAGTGAAGATCCATTTGTTCTTTGAACTACACCCTCCTGCTTTTTAAATACCTCTCTTCTTACTTGATCCTTCCTTCATCACCTTCACTGAGGTATTTGCAGTGAACAAACTGATTCTTCTTAGCCTTTGTTTTGGTAGGCTAAAAGCCTCAAATACTTAATCTTCCCTCATAAGGGAACGTTGCCTTTTCCTGTTCATTCTTATAACCCCTTCTCTTTACTAGCACCAGAGGAAATCTTGGAGTTCAGGCAACAAGAATAGGATTCATTCCCCCACTGCCTTCCATGATGGCACTTCCTCTGTTGTAAGTGCCTGGCTGATGCATACTGGGATCATATTTGCCTTTTAATACACATGAGACCGTAGTACTCAGATACTTCCTGTAATCTTCCAGCGCACAGAGAATCTTGATTTTGCTAATATTTTATATTTGTGCCCTTCAGCACAATTCTCCTGTGCCAAGATCATTAACGCAAATAGTAAAACAAAATTATCCTGCAACCAGCCACCAAGCAGCCTTCCCCTTTTCAAAATGTTCAGTTCTTCAACCAATCTCTATTTTTTTCAGAATAAAATAAAATAAAAACTTCTGCTGTGATCTCATATAAAATGCTCACTGTAGTGTGTATGGATGACACCTACCATGTAGGGTTTTCTTACTTTGCAGCCATTTCTTCTGTCAAAGGAGAGGTACTGTTAAAGTCAGCTTTAATCTCCTTTCTGGAAACCACTGCTGATTACTGAGAGAGTAACAATTTGAAAAAGATGTGTAATTAGGGGTTCAAAGAAAGTAGGACTTTCTTCTTCTGAAATTCCATGACAAAAGGCAGACAACTGATCCACAAAATAACCAGTAATAACAGCTTTAGGAGACAAGGTCATATAAAGTTCTGTAGATTGAAAATAATTTGTGATTGTTTTAGCATTTTGTAGGAAATTCTTCTGTTTTCATGAGGAGCAGCTGTGTCAGACAGCGAAAGTGAGCTACAGTGAAGTATGTATGTGTAGCCTTTTCTTGTTCTGTGAAAAGGGCTAAAGCATGATAAAGACTGCTTTAGGGAATTTGGGATGAACAAGAGATGGTTCATGGTCTTGGAGCTGGATTTAATTGCCCATAATGTTATCACTGTGTAAATTTGCTATTTGAAGTATGTTAGGTTATAATAAACAGTGAAGGACTGCTTGAATAACATGTGCTTGATCGAGACTTATTTTACAGAAGAAACATCTGAAATCTCTTCTCTCTGAAATCTCTTCACTCTGGTGCCCAGTGACAGGATCCGAGGGAATGGCCTGAAGCTGTGTCAGGAGGGGGTTTAGGTTGGATACTAGGAAAAGGTTCTTCACCCAGAGAGTAGCTGGCACTCGAACAGGCTCCCCAGGGAAGTGGTCACAGCACCAAGCCTGACATAGTTCAAGGAGTGTTTGGACAATGCTCTCAGGCACATGGTGTGACTCTTGGGGATGGTTCTGTGCAGACAGGACCCATCGATGATCCTTGTGAGCCCCTTCCAACTCAGGATATTATGTGATTCTATGGTTTGTATTGGCAAGAATTAACCTATTGGCAAGCAATTAACCATAAATTGCTTATTTTGGTGTGTCTTGCTGGCCCTTACTGACAACACAGACTAGGTTCCTACTTCGAACTGTGAAGAAGTCCTTGTGCACATCAGTTGCACATCAATGCGTTATGTCTAAGCAACACACATTCCATGGAAGGTGTTTTTCATTAGCTTGGTACTTGAGTTTGCAGAAGTTGACTGTCAATTTAAGGAACAGGTGAGAAACCTAGGATTTCTTAGAATTTTCTTCAAGAATGTTGGTCATAAGTATTTGTGATTTTAAATGCCAGTTTTTTCTTGTTTGCCTGTCCTACGGTATGAGACAGCATTTCACACCACTGCTTATTTGATGTTGAATATTCTCAAAGTACCATATGAAAAATAAAAGCAGAGCATCTTCAAAGAATCCTCGAACATAAACAATTTTTATTAGACCCGTGATCAAATCTTCAAATGCCATGATTTTATCTTTGAAGATGATCAAAATCTTTAGTTTAAAAAATAATTCGAAGGTGGCGAACTAGTGAAAAAGTGAGTTTCATCCTGTTTTGTTGAATTTCTAGATGAGTATTTCATATGACTAAGTTCTTGTCTGAATTTATAGACATACGGGAAATTAATGTGTTCAGAAAGACATTCAGCTTTCTAGCAGTGCAGAAGTAAAGGATTAGAGTATTTTCTGAACTGGAAGGATTGTTGGAAAGAAAGACCTGCATGCATGCAAGCTCACTGGTATCTTGGGCAAGTGCAGAGAATGCTCTTTAGTTATGATATGCCTCTAAAGGATACTGTTGAAGCTATTCTTCTGCAAGAGAAAATGAACCTTTATAAGGTCATGTCAGAGAGATAATGTCCCTATTCGTGATGGTAGCAGACATGACTTCATTCTGCTCTGCTGGGAGGATCTTGCTTTCTGCAGTTATTTCTGTGCATTGGAGTAGCATGTTGCTAGCCTTTCATGGTCATGGGTTTGCAAATGTTCACCATCTATCTAGACCCACACAACAAGCTGAAATGTTTTTGAATAACCTTGTTGTGTAACACACTCACTTCCAACATTTCAGGCAGAGGTATGATTTTCTCAGGAAACAGTAAGAATTGAAAAATTAAATTGCCTTTCAGAAATGCAGCAGATTCTAGACTATGATGGTTAATGACATAAAGAACTGTGTGATCTGTTGTGATTGAGTGGTTCAACTTTTCTCACTGCTTAGACATCCAAACATCCTGATCTTAATCTTAAGCTTTTATTCAGAAGAGGTAGTTGTGGAACATCTGACTGGATCCTGTAGGAGCTTTCAGAGTGAAACTGACCCTTTTTTTCCTGCTTTTTTTTGCTGACCGAGCTAGTAATTGTCACCAATGCTTCTTCACTCCTATCCTGTTTATTGTTCGGCAACAAGACACAAGACATACAGCAATCTTGTCTTCAGAATTAATGCAGGAGGAGAGCAGTTAGAACACTTGCATTGCAGGGAAGGATACTGTGATATGGAACTGCTGGCAGAGGAGTTCACATATCAAAGTTTCACGTGTGGTTTTTAGAATGCACATCTTTTAAAAAGATTTCACAGAGAACATGGCAGTGCTTGGAAGCTGTTGCTTTTTGTGCTGCTGTTTGTAGTGTCAAGGAGTAGGAGGATATATAGGGCATTTGGTCTTGACAGAAAGCCGATATGATTGGGAAGTCTTGCAAAAAATGTTTCCTGAACAGATCCGAGCTGTTGAGCTGCTGCCACAAGTGCCTGGCAGCCAAGGGAACATTGCTGTAACTGTGTACGCTGCTCCAAGAGAGCAACAGTGAGGGAAGGGGAAATCTCAGTAGTGTCTGATACGTGACCATTTTCATTTCTCTACTGTGTCTCTTCAGGATGGGGAAAAGGCAAGTAAGGGAGAGAGAGGAAAGAGCAGAAGGAAGTCTGAATTGGGAAATACTGTATAGGACAGTATCTTTCTCAGAAAACCCTTATTTAAAAACTCTTTTCAATTTATAGCTATATTCTGCTTTTACATTGCATTTTGAGCAGTGGAATGACTGCTTTCGTGCTAAAAGGTGAAGAAATTGGATCCAGAGCCAGTGTGCTGTGGAATAAAAGCTGTCAAACCTGTCATTTTTAACTCCTTACAGAAAACTTGTCTGTAAGATAATTCAGAGCTACATGTAGCCTTCTAAATTCAGACTGCTTATAAAGGGGACCAAATTGATATTTATCTTTTTTTAATAAGTGCAGCTGGAAGAATCTGGTTACTCAGTGCTCAAGTAAGGCAGTACACCTTGCATATTTCACATTTTGTCAAACAGAGTTTAGACTTTAGCTTTGAATTTGAAAGGGCACATGTTTTTGGACCTGGTATTGAACATTGTTTAACCCAGGCACGTGTCTTAAACAGGTCTGATTTTTATAAGACTTTAATCTCAGTTTTGTATTTCAATTTGTAATGCTTAAGTTGATTTTCATTTGGAAGTAAGTCCTCTTGCTGTAAGCCTTAGTGGAGTACATTCTTTGGTTGGTTTTTTAGAAGTGGTGCATTATTGGTGAGAGAAGATCTGCCCCAAAGTGAACATATTCCCAGTGAAATTGCCCTGCAAAGCCTAATTCTGCTCCTGAGGGAAAGAGCAGCTGCATTTGGTGATGCATCCCTCTGTCAGCTGCAGCCCTTTTTGTCTCAGAAGTAGGCAGGTATTTCTTCAAATGGCTGATGTTCTTCTGCCAGAAGAATTGATTGTTGGGAAAGATAATGATTTAGAGGTGAAAGGAAACCTGGATAAGACATGTGAGATGATGGCTCTGATGACTCTGACAGTGTTCTTTTCAAATGAATATTAACATTTTTCCAGGGACATAGTCAGTATCGAATTGAGCACAATGAATGCTGTGCTGCTATTGCTTCTACAGTTTGTTCAGTACAGGCATGTTTAACACAGGAATTCAGTATTAAAGAATACATTACTTATGATTTTCTTTTTTGGATGAACCGAGTGTCATCAACTACTTTGAGAATCCACAAATTTCATTTTATTCTGCCTTCACTAAATGTGTGTAGCCCCAGAGTTCTGCTTCCCTCTGTGGCGTTACCAGTGGTGAAAGGTGTCCAGTGTCCTGAAACAGATGAGGATCATCATCTGAACAAAATGATGGATTTGGGACATTCAGCATCTAGTTAATATTTATGATAGCAGTAAGTTTTTGATTTGAAACAAAACTTTTAGGCCAATCCCATTAGAGTGGCATGGGCTGAGCACAGTTAGAAGAAAACAGACCTATTCTGTCCATCCTGCTGCAAGAGAGGTTTGTGATCTGAGAAATTCCTGCTTTATCAGTCTGTAAAATAATTTCAGAGAATATTGAATCACACTCCTCTGTATTTATTTGGTTGTTCTTTGTTCTTTCCTGTGGCTTCATATTGCTGTATTGCAGGTATTTTACTTAATTTTTTTACCCTATCTGGTAGTAGATCTTTGCATAGTTAATTTCATTTAGTTATAGTTAAATTTCATTTAGTTATAGAGTATGTGTCTTACCCAAAATGCTTTTTCACTAGTTTTCGTGGAGAGGTAGTAGGGTTTGCATGCTGCATTTTGGGTGAGAAACAGCAAGTAAAACCTTTGTTCGCTGCCACCACAAAGATTTTGAGAAGGTAAAAAGGTGGGTTTTATACAGTAACAAAGTTTATTATGCATGCAGTTCACAGCCTGCAATCTGTGGGCTTGGAAATAGATAACAGATTCTGAGTTGCTTGCAGAGAATATAGAGTGGTTCTGTATTTCATAAAGTGGTAAAAAAGCTGTTGGGCATTTGTATTTAAATTTGTCATGAATCGCTGCAGGGTACAGAGTATCTTCTTGAAAGGTTATTTTCATGGGGGTGTTTTTCCACTTTTTAAAGCTCTCTATTCTCTTCCTTTCTTTGATAGTGCATTGGGGGAGATGCTTCTAGTTATTTAGGTGCTCTGTTAGATCTTGACAGACAGATACGTTTCCATTATATCATACTCTTTGAAAATGATACTCCATTTTGCCTGTTTATACAGCCTTGTATTGAGAAGAATTATATCCAGGTATACTTAACATTTCTGTAAAGGCACCAAAAGTGAGGAGGAAATGTTTGTATCCAACTTTTTTTTTTCGCCCACTCCTTCATAGAATTCTTAATTTGACATCTTTGTTTTGTATTAATTCTTGGTGGTGGGCAGTGTTGAGTTATTCTCCTTCTGACATTGACAGATGGTAATTTCCTTAAAGCTGTAAAATTTTTGAATTATTTGGTAACAATTTACGTCAAGCTACGTCTTTCTCCTCCTGTGATAGTTTTGCTTTTCTTGCACAAGGTTGGTCTTCATCAAATTTGTCAAATGCTTGATCGCTATTTAAAGTATGGTTTTGGGGATCCTGTGTTGTCTGTTAGCCATGCAGAAAAGTAACCTGTGTTGTTAAAAGACAGGAAAACATCTGTGATAAATTATTTTTCCTTTAGAGTGTTTGCCTATTTTGTCATTTGGTTTTGTTTAATTGCAGCGCAGAAGAATTGATAGTTACATTTGTATGCCAGAAAATTCTTCTTATTGCTCTTCTTATTAAGGACAGGGACAAGTGCAGCCTTTTAATTATAGCAGTGTTTTATTTTATGTTGCTGCTGCTTTTTCAGATGAATGCACTGGACACACTTGGTCAAACAGCGTTGCACAGGGCTGCGTTAGCAGGGCACTTGCAAACCTGCCGGCTGTTGCTGAGTTACGGCTCTGATCCCTCCATCATCTCTTTGCAAGGCTTCACAGCAGCACAGATGGGAAATGAAGCAGTGCAACAGATCTTAAGTGGTGGGTAAAAATAAAGGCTTGTGTATTTGAACTTTAGTTTCTCCCTTTACAGCTTTGAATCTTATTTCTTTTTCAATGCAAGAGACTTGCATTGTTTCCTCATCTCTCCTTTCTGCCATCAAGTGCACACAACTACAGTAGGTATTATGTAGTACTTGTCAGAAAATAAATAAGTAGCTCTACTCAGTTCAATGATTTTGTACAAATCGGGAAGAAGATAACCATCTTGTAGATTTAGAACATGCTGCTGTATAAGGAGATTGTAGGAAGGCACATGTAGGGAGTTTTGGGATTCTTTTGGTAACAAGTTCCAAGGGAACTGGAATATTGCTGAGCATGTAAGAAACCTTTTTCCCTGCATCAGCCAACCTGTTAGGTACTCTGTACTTCAGCAGTCACAAGCAGACTGTTACTGGCACAAAAACACTGATAGTTGTTGCTAAACTGCTTGAACTTTTACTTCAAATCCCTTGCTTATCCAGCAAAGAAAGGTTTTATTGTGAAAGTGGTCTGGATACTGCTGAGATAACAATTTGTTTATATCTTGCATTAAAAAGATGAATAGATGTTTGAAGAGAGTGCCACTATTTTTCATGTAAGTGCTTAAGGGTTTGAATCATCTTACCCATGTTACATTTGAATTTTTGCAAGTACAGAGAAGAATAATTGCATCAGTAGCTACTACAGAGCAAGTAACTCACCTTACAGTGAGATGTGCAGGTAGTCAAACAAAGGCAGATATCCAGATAGATGAGAAGACACATGGTAGCTAGAAACTCCGTTTCCTCAAGTGTTTCAACAGTATTGCCTTAGAACAGGACAAAACTAAGAAAAAACATTTTACAGCAGAGCAAGGAAGGACTGTTTTGAAGTGTATCCACTCCTGAGATGTAGTTGGTTACGTGGGTAGCGTTACCTGTTAAAATGTGCACATGTATGTGGATTGAGAGAGAAGAATGTTGGCAGAGCAATGTCAGCTCTAGATTCAAAATGCTCAAAAACTAAAGCTCCTTATTCATCCATTTTGGCAATATGAACTTGAACATCACAACCCCAGCTGCATTTTCGCAAGTAACAACAGACTGACTTCACCCCCCAAGTTTGGAAAATACTTTGAGCACAAGTTAATATAACTTAAATATCCTAAGTAATCCTAAACCATCTTTTTCCCTATGTAGAAAGTACACCTGTGCGCACATCCGATGTGGATTATCGGTTGTTAGAAGCGTCCAAAGCTGGAGACTTGGAAACTGTGAAGGTAGGTTTGAACAGTTCATGTCAATTTTCTACTTTGCATTGCTATGCAAGGCTTGTGGAAGCCTCTGCTACATGAGTTGTGGAAGCAGTGCCCAATGCATGGTAAATCATAAAAAATGGGAAGTCATGGATCTTTTTTTTTTCTTCTAGAAAGTAGTACCTTAAGATGTACTGAGGTGTGTTTCACTTGAGTTTTTCTGCCAGTCCTTCACACAGTTATGTCTGCAATGGACTCAGATGCGGCCATAATTCTTTGAAGCAGACCCTGTGATTCTCAGAATCACAGTTTAGTAGAAACAAGCCCTCAGGTGCATGATTCAATCAGATGGCAAGCAAACACTGTTAATAGGTAGCAGACTTCATATTTTAAACATCCTTAATCTGAAGGTAAAGGGTCAGGCCACAGAATCCCAACATCACAGGAAGGTTTGATCTTGTTTTTGCTACTTGGTCTGTGGACAAAACAGCCTGCAGATAGACTGTCGTGCATATTTTCCCACCTTGAACTTCAACATGATATATATTAATATTCAAACAGCAGCAGTTTTGTGCACCAGCAGCTCCTTTGACTGCTAAGCTAAATATTTCTAGTTCTCTGAAGGCAATATAGGCCGGAAATGATAATATAGCTGGAGAAAGTTACATGGCCTTGAACCTGGTACTTGATGATGTAGAGGTTCACCCTTTCTAATACAATAGGAACATCTTCACACTGCTTCCATCTTGTTTGTTAAAGAAGTACTTTCAGCTATAAATTTAGAGCCACTATTTTTTTAACTTTGCCTAAGTGGAAAGAAGTTTCGTGATACTTCAAAAAATTTGTATAATATAATAAGTGGATCAAATTTTGTGTTGGGGTCTTTGGGTAATTTAGTTTTTTTTCTTTTGGGTTTGCTTGTTTCATGTTTTGTTGTTGCTGTTTGGTTTTGCGGAGTTTGTTAGTTTTAGTTCTGTACTAGATTCTGGGTTCTTTTGTCTTCACAGCAACTTTGCAGCCCTCAGAATGTGAATTGCAGAGATCTGGAAGGTCGTCATTCAACACCACTGCACTTTGCTGCAGGGTATAACCGTGTATCAGTGGTGGAGTATCTCTTGCACCATGGAGCAGATGTGCATGCCAAAGATAAAGGGTACATTTCATTCCATGATATGTTCTGCTCTTCTCTATTAGTGTGAGACTTACATACCACCTCTTCATTTTGCTCCAGATTTCAGTGACCATCGTGTTTTTCTATTGAGAGTTTTTCTCTTCCCTTTTTGTTCTGCATTGTTCCTGTGCTATAGGTAGATGTATAGACCTTTACAGTATACTTTGCCTTCTGGAAAAGCCATTATCAAATGCATACCTGGCACTGTAATACATGACACTTCTTTTCCCCTTTTTGCCCATATCAGAGACTTTGTTTTGCTTAAGAGCAGCCTTTAACTTGTTTTAGTGATCTAAAATTAGTTTTGAATAAAATGGGGTAAAATACCAGGGTTATCTCTGGTCTTTTTTCTAATTCTGTTAGCTTTTATTATTAAGTTAGTTATTTTTTCAGTTAATATTCAGTTAAATTATATGAACCATTTACAGGTTTTGCATTAATTGTGAAGCAGCATGATTATGTTCGATCTTTTACTCCAATATATTAGTTCAGGGTGAGGGAGAATTAATTTCCAATACTGGATTTTCAGGCTTACCCTGGAAGAAGTGTTTGGGTATCTTTCTGTATCTATCAGATGTGCAGTACTTACTAATAATTGCACTTCAAACACAATTTATAGTGCTATGTCTTTCTTGACCTTTACTCAAATATCCAAACTCAGAACAACCATTAGTCTTGCAATTTAGTTTTTGTCTGTTATTAACAGCATTGAAATTGCTTGTGGAAGCTGTAACATTGGGGCTTGCTAAATATTTAAAAGTCTTGTGGATGAGAACTGAAGAAGGATAATTAAGTTTTAATTTATGTTTTAATAGAGAGAAATAAAGCCATGGAAACTGGAAGGACTGAAAGATAGCAGTAATGTCTGGTGAAAGTGGGAGTTTTATCTACTGATTGCATATAGGATTTTATTCTCTAGCTATTAATGCTTTCTCTTTGATTAGTGGCTTAGTACCCCTGCACAATGCCTGTTCTTATGGACACTACGAAGTGGCTGAACTCTTAGTGAGGCATGGTGCTTCTGTCAACGTGGCAGACCTGTGGAAATTCACTCCTCTACATGAAGCAGCAGCAAAAGGAAAATATGAAATCTGCAAACTGCTTTTAAAAGTATGTGCTGGAGTTCTCAGATGTGTCTTTAAATGCATATATATTTATTTTTTTCTGAAGATTAATTAATGCAAAATTAATTGCATTCAGTGAATTCTTTGTGGTATCTTTGAATCAATTTTCATCTTGCAATTGTCAGATGGTTTCTTGTGTAATATCATTGACTTAAAAAGAATCATCACTACAAGTACTGTTTCCAACACATGTATTAATACTGTTAGCCAAGTAGGACTAGACTCTGAAACTGGAAAAACCAGCTGAATTTGTGTAAAAATGAGAACTCCCTACCTTGGCCTGTCCATCCCTTTCTGAAACAGTTACTGCATTTAAGTTAATTTTGTTAATACTTATGCAAGAATGGGTTACAGAGCAATAACTAAGGGTGGGTCCTAAGTGCTGTTTGGTATGAGAGAAATTTAAAACTGTTATGTTAATGTATAATTTATCAAGCTCCTGGAGGAAATGCATGCTAATATACTCTGGCATAAATATTCATTATACTTAGAGGAAGAACCTGTAAAAAGCATGAGGTAATGTGAAGATGTTTCCAGTGAGAAACATGAGTTTGAGAAACTTCTTAACATAAGGTCAGATCCTGCCCTGGGAGGGTGAAAGGCGGTGCTAGAGTAGAATTTCTTGCCAATCCTATTTCCTCTTTTAGCCTTGCCTACTTATGTCCCTCTGAAGCACAAAACTTAAAACAGGAGAAAGTCAGAATATGGATAGTCTTAAAATCATGAGAATCTTCCCCAGCCACTTGTCATTTGCTGCTGCTATTCCCTCCTATATTATTAATTATTTCACTTGATTACCAAAAAAGCAGTCAGAGAGAGAAGCATGGTAGTTTGAAGCACATCTACAGCAGAAACCAGGAGATATTAAGAGATGTTTGTGGAGGAGGCATGGTGGTGGCCTGGAAGTAACAGCCTAATAGAGATGTTAGCTCAAGCTGTAGGAACACTCGTAATCTCTCAAGCACAGTATTGCGTTATAGACACTGGAGGTCTCTGGCCTTTTCTAAATTCCACAGGGAATTTAGCCATATTTTGTCTTCAGAGGATCCTGAATGGATGTACAACAGGAAATAGGAAAGTGCTGAAATTTTTTTTTTTTTTTAAATCACTCTTGCACAAGAGCTAAATATGCCCTTAAGGTGACACAGCTGTAAAGTCTCTGGGTGTCTGCGGATATGTGCTCACACTGCAGTTTACTGAGGGTTTCTCCTGCTCTGTCTCCTATGCCAGCTGGCAGTGCTGTCAGTTCTGCTGAGTTGTGGATGTTGAGCTTGACTCCTCTGGACTTGTGCTCCTTCTCTCCTGGTCCGCTTGAAGAAGGAAACAAAAATAAACAGGCATTTTGGAGAAATTGTCTTTTTTTGTCACCTTTCTTTGAAATTACCACCTTCATTTGTTTCTATGCCTTGGAAGGGGTCTCAGAAGATACTGCCTCTTCATTCAGATATTTATTTGGAGCATATTTGAATAGTTCTAATTTTGATGAGCTTTAAATTAAGGGATTTCAGGTCATATCTTGGAGAAGTCATTGCAGTCTAAAAAGCTTTGTGCAAAGAATGCTCTCTTCCTAAAAGAACCACAGATGTGGAACTAGTTCTGTGTAATAAATGCTCTGTCCCTTTCTGTCCATTGCTCTGTCTTTTACACCATGAACACAGTTGTACTGCTTCCAAATACAAAGCAGTTAATTCCGTCTGTTCTCCCCATCTCATTCCCCATGGCTCACATTAGCACAGCTTTGCCAGCAAGTCCAGTGGGAAATGGCAGGGTAGACTTGCTGGCAGGGATTGGACCACTGTGTTCAACTGTTCTGAAGAGGTCAGCCAGAGAACTGTAGCGCCAGCAGCTGCCTCTGCTTTATCTATCTTTGTTTTTTCCCACTGCTGCTGAGAGGGAACAGGGAAGGAGCTGTCCTCCCACAAAACTGACTGTGGACATGACTCACACCATATGCTCTATGTAGTTGTATGTTCTCCTTCTCATCCCCCTGTGCTCCAGTACTGTGTTCTTACCACTGCCTGATCTGCGTGTTTTACCAGCACAGATACACTACAGCAAGCATCCAACTCCACTTGTCCACCAAAATTTTTTTTCACTTTTTTGAAGACCTGTAAACTGCTTAAGATGGTGCTGTTATCTATTGGAAAGTGTAGAGAAGAGGATTTTTCTAGTTCCCTTCTGAAACAAGTGCCTTTCAATATCAGGGTGACATTTAATAGAACTCAGAGCCTGGCTTTGCTAGCTCAGAAGGTTGTGCTTAGGAAATACCTCTGCCAGCCATTTGATTCCTGCCAGTTTTCAGGAGAAGGGGAGGACTGGCAGCAAGGTACTTGCAGTTGGCTTTCCGTTCACACTGCTGTGACAGTTACACCGTGTGTAAGAAATAGCTAAATGCAGGAAATGCTCCTGAACATACTTCAGTTGCAAGTAGAGCAGGGACAGTTCTTGCAGAGGGCTGCCATTCTTGCCTGTGGAGTTGAGATTCACACAGCTGTGTTTCTGACTAGTGCTTTTAGGCCTCAACCTTCTGAATTTATTTTCATGTGCCTACTAATCTATACAATTGTTACTTTATTATGGTAGGTCAGCAAAATGCCATCGTTTCACAAAATAGTGACACTCTTATGTGCACTGCTCTGCCTGTGATTATGACAGTAGCGTTCTGCTTTGCTCTTTGCAGCATGGAGCTGATCCAACGAAAAAGAATCGAGATGGGAACACTCCTCTAGATTTGGTGAAAGAAGGGGACACAGATATCCAGGACTTACTGCGAGGAGATGCTGCCTTGCTAGATGCTGCCAAGAAGGGGTGCCTGGCACGAGTGCAGAAGCTGTGTACTCAAGAAAATATCAATTGCAGAGACACCCAGGGAAGAAATTCAACACCACTGCATCTTGCAGGTGGGTAACATGCCAGTTTTTGAAGGCTTGTATATTTATGGTAGGTCTACAGATGTAATTTGCCAAAATCAGGATTGGTATAGGAAGAGTTTCACAGAGAATTGTCCTATACAAAGAGTTAACTATGGCACCTGTATCAATTACTAGGGAAGAGGAACTTTTGCAGTTGAAAAATTGCCTTAGCTTTTCCGACTAATAGTTTTCTTTAGTTTAGCTCTCCTAATACCGAATTTCTTTTCCTGTGCTTTTTCTACAGCTGGTTACAACAATTTGGAAGTAGCTGAATACCTTCTTGAGCATGGTGCTGATGTTAATGCCCAGGACAAAGGAGGATTAATCCCCCTACACAATGCAGCATCCTATGGGGTAGGTGCAGGCAGTCTTGCCATAAGTAGAACAGCAAGGGACTCCTTAAAGTCATATCCAAAGCCAGTTATTTTGCAGCTGTTTTGCTATGAACATAGTTCTGGTTTTGATGGCATGAAATATTTGTTGGGTTAAGTTGCTGTTGTGAGTCCTGTTTGCAGTCCTGCACATTAAATAGGACACAGATTCAGGTGTGCTGTAGCAGTTAAATGCTGCAGTTCAGAAAGATCACTACAATGTCTGCAGGCAAGCAGATGCACAGGATTGAACAGTGTTAATCAGTGGGGTGATATTTGAAACAAAAAAGACCTCAAGTTGTCTCTGAAAGACGTAGATGGAAGGAAGAGAAAAATACCATGGGATCGTGTGCAGATGATGACAGGGAAGTGGAGGTGTGTTACAGCTGGTGTTTGGTGGGAATCTGTTGCTAGAGCTGAAGTGTTGAAGGACTACTGCGTTTGTAATGTGGTTGTCCTGCAGGGGGTGCAGTGGCAGATGCAAACCATTTTGGATGAGGCAGCCCCTCCTTCTTCTGTATAGGAGTAAGCATCTGTGTACTTACTGCACAGATGCCTAATAGATTGCTTATAAGCAGTTGTCAGTTGTGGATTGGGTGAGAAAGAAATCTCTTGTAAATAATTGTACAGAGACAGTGCTTGAGAAGCTCCTAGCACTGTGCTGACAGTCAGACAGAGGATGTGAAGCTCATGAAGTAATGGTTTTGATGGTCTGATGATTCCCTTTGTCTGTTACTTACCTGGCCCTGGCACAAGTGCAGCAAAATCTGGGAGAGGTGACCATAACAGAACCATAATTGCTTTTGTTTGAGAGCAAATGAGATAAAAAGTGCAGTGTTCACCTTGTTTTTAAAAAGAGCATCAATGGAACTCAATCTACACCGTATATATTGGTTCTTTATGCCACTCTGGGATCCCAGTGTCCCAAAGAGCAAAAAGCCTCAAATCCTGATGAAAGATTAGAAATGCAACACAGAATTCTTTTATGTTACAGGGTCCTAATACCAAGAAATATTGTGTATCAGCATCTGCCATAAGCATTAATTCCCAGGATGTTGCTAAGATATAGAGATAAATTCTGTTGGAAATACTGTGTTCTTTTTCTTTGGCATGAGAAACCAAAACACACATTTTACACAAAGCCAGAGCATTTCTTACTGGCATGGAGAAATGTCAGAGATTGGTTTTAGCCAATTATCATTTCTAAAAATTGTAATGCCAAATTAACCTGGTTGCCTTGCTTTCTCTAGGAAACATTAAAAAGGCAGTGTTTGATGCTTTTCCATCAGCTTATTTAGCTAAGAGTTGCTGTATACCTTTCCTGGCATCCCACACTTCTCTCTGAGCTGTCATCAGCCTGTTCAGATCTCTGTGATGGGAGGTAGAGAGGAGATGAGTACTGGATTCACAAGTTCATAGTTGTCAAGTTTCACAGGCTCTGCCTTTTCCTCACAAAGTTTCTTCAGTTCTCCCACCCAGCACTTCCTGCCGTGTGTCCCTCAATAGGGCTTTCTGTGGCAGAAAAATCACAGGAACAGCAATGGCTTTAAAAGTTTGGCAGAGAGGAAAAATAAAGTTGGCAGTATTTTCAAACCACACTTGTTCAGAGACCAAGCTGTTTTATTAGCGCTGCAAAGAGTCACTTAAATTGCCATTGAGGGGAAAAAAGAAATCCATTGGCAAGTCTTTGTGCTTCTGCTTACAATCTCAGTGTTTCATGCTCCTACCCACTCAATTTTACTACCTGCTTTTTTTTTCTTTGCTGTCTTGCACAAAAAAGATCTACTGGTTAGAGGCAGTAAAAAAATTCATTTGTCAGTTTTCTCTTTTTTTTAATTTGGGAGACTTCAAGGACAGGATATTGATGGAAGCATGGGGTTATAAGTTCATTACTTTTATAACCCATGTAAAACAGCTGTCCCTTGTAACACTCATAATTCATTTTATTGATTACAGTTCTCATAAAATATGATTGAAGATAGAATAGATCTGTGCTGCCACAGATGAGTTCAAAGTCTTGCAAGAAAGAAAGTACAACAAAAACTTCTGTGTACAGACAGGGATGGTTCAGTAGCACAACACACTGATCTTCAGAGCTTCTAGTATAGTGTCACAAAAGCTGCAGCCCTGTAAATCTACCAGTTCAAATTTGTCAAATTGTCAAATTTACCAGTTCAAATCGTGTCTGCTCCTGCAGCTGCCGCAAACTTCATGCTATGTACTTGGGGTGATTCAACAGAAATCTGATTCTGTGGTTGATCTCAATTCTTCATGTGCTGGTGAATGATCTGGTAGTGCACGGACACAGATGGCTGTAGAGCTGCAGTATAAATTGGTACCTGGAGAAGTGTGCTGCTCCTGTGACACAGGAGGCAGAATGAGTTACAGGAAAGAGAAACCACAAGAGTCTCTAGGCACCATTACCTCCAACATGAGAAAGGAGTATATGTTTTACCAGTGTTATGTTGATTAAGATGTTCTTGTGTTTTCCAGCATGTGGATATAGCAGCACTGTTGATCAAATATAATACATGTGTAAATGCAACAGATAAATGGGCATTCACACCTTTGCATGAAGCTGCACAAAAAGGAAGGACACAGCTCTGTGCTCTGCTGTTAGCTCATGGAGCAGATCCAACCATGAAGAACCAAGAGGGTCAGACACCGCTAGACCTGGCAACAGTAAGTTCATGTTAGCCAGCCACAGGCTGCTCTGGAGGATTTACTCTGCATATTAAATTAATTTCTATGGCTCCACAGCATCAGCAGTCCTCCACTTCCATTGTGCTGAGTTGGAGGGAAAAGAGCATCTCCTGAGTGCCTGTTTGTGGCTTTTTATGCATGGGTCCAGGCATTTTCCTTTGGCTGAGATCTTAGTGTGGCTTGTGATTTAAGGTTTGCTTCTCCTTAAGGATTCACTCCTGGGATCAATCTCCTCATTCCCAGAAATAAAACTGTCTGAAATGTCTCTGATGATGGTCAGTCTGTGTACTGTTGGTGATTATTTCTTTGAACCTAGGAGGAGCATCAGATGGGCCTTTAGAGGAGTGGGAATATTTAAGTGGATGATTGTGCTCAGTGCCTCCATATTACCTCAGTTCCTTTTTTTTATTAACTCCAAAACAACATGCCAAAGAATTCATTCTACCTCCAAAGATTTGTAGGTGGCTATCAAACTTTTTCTAAAACTGGCATCTGTAAACTTTCTTGTAAGTGGTGTCTGGTTGAGAAGTCTAATAAGGTTATATGAACATGTATGCCCCAGCTTAAACAATCTTGATGGAATAGATAATGCAACCAAATTGGATGCTGTGTCTGGTATCAGTGCAAGTATCTCTTAGTGTTATTGATTTATTTATGGAGAATTCAAGAAATATCCTCCAGAGTAATCTGAGCTCTAGAAAACTTGCTTTGTGATGAAGGATATGAAAATTACTTGATATCTCTGTGGGAAAATAAGGATGTCTTAATCATGTTCTACAAGAACTTTTAAAGAGGAAATTCTTGAAGATGAGGATATTGCTTAATTTAGTTGATAAAGGCTAAATCAAATTGTTAGCTAAGTTCATACTTATCCTGAGCTCCTATCCTTTTTTTTTCTATTCTAACCCTATGAGATGTGATTATAGCAAAAGTGGTGGTAGTCTTTCCACTGAAACCTTGTTCCAGTGCACCTGAAGTTGAGCCTGATAGAGATTAAGAAGTGGCATTTCCTGGCCTAGGTTCTGAAGGATTTCAAGTAAAGTTGCTGCATTGGTCTCCTTGGTTTTAACACCTGTAAAGTCATTGTGCCAGAAAGAAATTAGATGTACCTTCTTACATACCTTTAGAAATGGGGAGAACCTGATTTACCTATGTCTTGAGTGGTGAATCAAAATGTTGCAACCATGAATTTCCCTGTAACTGAAGTTGGCAGTTTTCTTTCTAATGGGGAAAAGATCAATCACTAAAAATTCTTTCCAGAGATCAGTGACTTGTGGTAGTAGGACCTCATGTTGGGTGTTCTTTCTGTTTTTCAGGCTGATGATATCCGAGCTTTGCTGATAGATGCGATGCCTCCAGAAGCTTTGCCTACGTGTTTCAAGCCTCAAGCTACTGTTGTTAGTGCCTCTGTGATCTCGCCAGCATCTACACCGTCCTGCCTCTCTGCTGCCAGCAGCATAGATAACCTCACGGGGCCACTGGCAGAGCTAGCCGTAGGAGGGGCATCCAATGCTGGGGATGGAGCAGCAGGAACTGACAGGAAGGAAGGAGAAGGTGCGTTTGCTGTTGGACAAGTTTACATTGCCAGAAGTACAGTAGTTTAGTATCAAAATAGGCCTTGGTTTATCTGAAAAGCGTTTCTGACTAGCCAGAAAGTAGTGTGCAGTTTGAACTGTTATCTGTATTTTAAAGTGTCCAATGCTTGTTAACTGTTCATCTGTGTTTGCTGTCAGCAATTAGGTCTGGCTACAAATGCAGATATGATCAGGTACTCAGATGTTCATTGACTTTATAAAGAAAATCCAATGAGAATTATTTTGATGAAGGAGTTCTGATTGTGATGGCTGGCGGATTTTGCTAAGGCTTTTCAAACCCTTTAGTTAGTATGTGGAGTCCATGCTTTAGGTCAGAATCTAAGGGGATCAGATCGCAAAAATACACCCACCCTTCTTTTCCTTCTCTTTGCAATATGAGCCTGTATTTGTCACAGATGGTTTGTGCTTTTAATAGATGATTCTGAAGAGGGAATGGTGAAGCTTTGCACAGAGCTTTGACACAATGGAAGTAGATTGTTTATTACAGACATAGACAAATTGATTGTAAAAAGAATCAGAGTTTGGAATTTTGAGAGAATCAGTGGTATTGCTTAATTTTTTTTTTTTAAGTTGGTTGGTTTGGTTTTTGGTACTTCAGATGTATAAGATACAAAGACTTGTTTCTTCTCTTACAGTTTCTGGTCTTGACATGAACATTACCCAGTTCCTAAAAAGCCTGGGTCTTGAACACCTTCGGGACATCTTTGAGACGGAACAGGTAAGTGGCAAGCTTCATCTCTGTTTGTGTGTTTAGGAGATAAATTAACCTAATAAATTCAAGTGACATTTTCATTTCCTAATTGAAAAAGGGAAGGAAAAAACCCACACTTCACATCTACAGAAAAACAAGCGTGTCCAAGTTTTGTTTCCGTTTTCTGCAAATGAATTGCCAGATACAATGTGGTAAAGTTGCAAAACCTATGAAAATACCTTTTCTTGTTGGATTCAGGTGTCAAGTAGCTTTCACTTATACATACACTGTGACTGCCAATTTGGCTTGTATTCTGAGAGTTATTTTGGACCTTGTGAACTTTGAACATGATGACTGTAATGAAGTTAGGTTGAAATGTCACCAGCGTTTGTCCTTGAGCAGTCTTGATAGCCAAACAAGCCTTTTACCACCTGTAGTGCTGAATGTGATATTTTGGTTAGATCTAGGAAACCCTCCAGTTTGACTATATGCTGAAATAAAAATCTGGCACAGGAGTAGTCACACTACAGAATGCAGAAGCTACATTTCCTATTTGGTTAGGACCATAGGATTAACTGGGTTTTGCCGGGCTAACTTTCAAATGGCATTGAGAGATAGGAGAAAAAAACCTGCAGATTTATCAGTAATTCACAATATATCAAAAGAGTACAACTAATGTAAGTTTCTCAAGCTTACGTTATGTTTTACAGCAGAAGTACCTGTAATGTATTTGTAGATCCTTTTATGTACCGTTTCTTAAGTTTAACATGTTGCAGTCAAATAGATCTGTTTACATGAGTGAGATGGATGTAGTGGTGGAAGTGAAAGGTACAAGTGCAAGAAACTGGATTTGATTATTATTTTTTCCTCTGGCCTCTGCTGCTAATCTTTTATTGAGGAATCAGGAAACAAAGGTTTAAAATGTCATGTGTTGCTTACAGTTCCAGCTGTTTCTATAAAATGTTCTAGGAGATGTCTCTTCAAAGATAAAATACCATGTAATTTTTTCCCTTCTGATCTATGAAGCATAAGCTCTTTCTTTAATTTGGGGCTGTTTCTATTCAGAAGGAAACCAACCTCAAACCAACCTATACTCTTCTCAGGTTTTCTTGTTATTTTTCATCCCTTCCTGTTGCCTAGCTGGTCTTGTTCTGCTTTTGCTTCCTTAACTCCTAACCTGTTAAGATCTTCCCCTGCTAATAAGATTTAACAGTACAAATCAGATTCAATATATTCATTATTTTGAAATCATCTAGCTCTTCATGTAAGTTTCTTTGTAGAAAAAACAAGCTCATGTTCTTTAAGCTTATTCTTTTAAGCTGGTTTTTCCAAGCACTATCTTCATGTGCACTTTTTCACCTTGGCTCATTATTAATAAGCTTGTAGAATATTAGTCTCTGCTTGTGTAGTGAAAATAATGAATTGTACAACTCTGTGAAACTTTGAATGCTTCAAAAGTACTCCCATATTTGTCCCAGCATTTCCATGCATCCCCCTTCTACCTAAGTAAAAATGTTTGTGAGCACCTTCTGTGAGAACCAGCTCTTGTTAACTGGTGTGAGAGAAGTAGAAGTTTTGCACAACTTCAGACTGTAGCAGCTGGGTATGGTCCTGTGATAGGGAGAGGTTTGCCAGAAGGTGGCAGCAAGTAGAAGTGAAGCAAAACATTAACTACCTTCACGCACTTGGTTGCACCATGAATACTTTGCAT
Organism: Pachycephala philippinensis; assembly: GCA_013397055.1. Lineage (NCBI taxonomy): Eukaryota > Metazoa > Chordata > Aves > Passeriformes > Pachycephala > Pachycephala philippinensis. Next base: position 264,146 of record VWZT01005131.1, on the reverse strand, counting down.
TTTCTGAAGTGATAGGTCTCCAGCCTTGAAAGTCAGGCCAGGTTTGGCAAGTGATTTTTGTGATCTTTCACCTTTCCAGATAACCCTGGATGTGTTGGCTGACATGGGGCATGAGGAGCTTAAAGAAATTGGGATCAATGCGTATGGACACCGCCACAAATTAATAAAGGGCGTGGAGAGACTTCTAGGAGGGCAGCAAGGTAAATATGACACTTTTACTGCTTAGTTTAAGTGTAGCACACAACAGGCTCCCATAAGTCACCCTCTCTAAGTGTAGGCGTTGTTACCCAGACTTGAAAGAATCTGAATGTCAGGAAAGTATATTTGCTGCAGACGTGGTGGCTGAGTGAGTTGTGATAGCTAAAGAATATATTAAGGAGATACCAGACCAAGTGATCACTTGCCTTTTCAGAGAACGGACACGCCTGAGACAGCTTTGGAAGCTGTGCCCATTTCTCAGGACCCTGTTTTACCCAGAGAGGAGCTTTCAGATTGATTTGCCCTATGTACCTACCCACAGGCCAGTTATATCCTGAAGGGTAGGCCTGATAGAGTTTTAGCTGCCCCATGCTTCTGAGATGTTTCTGTTGAAAGAGGAAGCAATAAAGGGCAATTATGTCCCACATGCATTTTTCTTTTCTCTTTTAAAGCCTCTGCTGCTAACGAAAGCACTTTTATCGTTTTGAGGTTATGCTTATGCCTTGTGTTTATTTTGCATTTCCTGCTGTACTGGGGTTGTGTAAGAAGAACAATGATGATGACGGATACAAATAGAGCCAGTATTGGTTTTTCCTGTTGATTTTTGCTCCTTTTCATTCCTTCTCTTTGCAGGTACCAATCCTTATTTGACTTTCCACTGTGTGAGTCAGGGGACCATTCTCCTTGACCTTGCTCCTGACGATAAGGAGTATCAGTCCGTAGAAGAGGAGGTAATCCAAATCCCTTTCTTAATGCTTCAGTGGCTCTTTATTTTTCTTTCCACTGATAGCCTGTCAGAGCTAAAGTGTGCAATACATGTTGAAAGTGCTAAAATAGGCTTTGGTGTATGAATTGCATAGATCTGAAATGAATTTTAGGGCTCTTCATTTGTCCTTTCATATAGGGCAGTGATTGAAATTATTTTGCTATGTCCTGCCAATTTTTTTAATAAGTGGTCTCTGCTCACTTAGTGTTATCCCAATTTTATTTTGTTGTGTTTTGGATCTTGTCTTGGATATTGTCTCGTAGGAAGGGTTTCCACAGCTTTCCGTAGATAGGTGGACCTGGGAAAATTAAAAGCTGCGTGTGAAGACCAAGGGATCAAGGTCTTGCAATTCTCTAGGCATTTTCTGTGAACCAGCTTGTTTTCTCTTGTCTCAGTGGCTTAGTTAATCTGTAACCCAGATAAACAGCTCTTGGATAATTGAGAATTGACTGTAATTTTGCCTCCCACACACACACACATGCTCTTTTATTTAAGTAAACTACAAGCACATACCATTTTGAAAGCAAAAATCATAACAGACAAGAGACTTCCTGAAGAGTTGTGTTTGGAAGAAACTCCATTTTACTTGCATTTGCTATTTGTGTCGTGTTCCTACACTATAGCACAGAAGTGTTTGGAGTCTTTTAAAAAGTCTAGATAATCAAGATTGCTGCCAGCTTACATGGGCATATTTTTTATTAGTAACTTCATAAACTGGAGTTTGTGCAGATCTTTTTTATAAACTTTTCTGAAAGAAAGGGTCACTTGTCTGTCATAGTAAATTGGAATATTTATTTGAACTGTTATGAAATATTGTTGCTGTAGCTATAAATAATTCTCTAAAAGACACAATGAAACAATTTCTGAGGGAATCAGAAATGCTCTGCTAATGACATAGGAGAATTTACAGTGCAGTTTTTTTTTCTTAATACTAAGAAATGTAAACTAAACTCACTAAAATCACATTTGTTATTACTTCAAAATTATCTTTGTATATTAATTTTCAAAGATTTTTTTTTGTAATATTAAGCAGGTTTTCTAGTTGTATATCATTTTGATAGCAAGTGCCATTATTCTCCTTTGTCTTATGTGGATTTTTATTAAAAGATTGGATAATTGCATCATCCAACTTCTCTGTTGTGGAACAGCATAACGTGTTGGGTGCTTGAGAAATTAGGGTATACCTCAGTTTAAAATAGAGATTTTTTTTTTTTTTTTTACACCTTTTAATTAATTTTCCATGCAGATTGTCTGTTGTTGCCCATGATATACTGAGACACTGCATGGATACTTTGCCTTGCGAGCAAGGTTTATGTGCTGAACATCAGTTTTGGTTTTTTACGTAGATGCAAAGTACAATCCGGGAGCATCGGGATGGTGGAAATGCTGGTGGGATCTTCAACAGGTACAATGTCATCAGGGTAAGTTTCAAAACCTCACAATTCTATGTAGTAAAGTATGTTAGTATTTATGCCAGCGGGCAGAATCAGTTTAGTGGTTTGCCGTTTTATATTTAAAGTTCTTTGGTGAAATGATGTTCAGGGACAGAGTTAACACAAGTGCTAAAATGAATGCGTGCTCTGCCCAGGGAAGGAGGGAGAAGTGTCCACTTGGGCTCCTAAAGGAGTCTGAAGAACTGAGGTTGAAGACAGAGGTGGTGAAGAACCTGATTGAATTTCAGAGGCCTATAACTTCTGTATATGACCCTTGCAACAAAGATTTATTTTTTTTCTCAGTGTAGTCTTTTCTTACCTTTTTAAAGGAGATTAGGGGGGAGGCTGTGAAAGGATGATCATGACTTCTAATAAGAAGTTTCTATCTCCCTATTCAACTTCCCAGCTTGACACCACCTCCTTTGCCCTTGCCAATTAGAAAAATACCTTTTACAAGCTGTGGCATTCCAGAAAACAGTGTTGACTTTCTGAGGGAAAGTACACTCTGTGGTTTCTTTTTTTGGGGAGAAGGAAATAGAGGGAATCAGAGCAGAACTTGGTTTCTGAGCTCCAGCAAACCTGTGCTGCCCGTCTCTTTGAAAAGTAAGCCTGTGCAGAGCCTTTGCAACTTGATCCAATAGATCATGTGTCCTGAAGTAAACTCTGCCTCCATCCTACTCCCAACCAAAGGTGAAATTCACTTCACAGAAACCACAGTGGTATTAGAGCATGTGGCTGAAGTGATATAGATAGATTAAACAGCACATCTCCTTATTTTTTTCCTCAAAAGTTGGTTCTTTTCATAAAAAATAAACCTAAACTATACAGCAAGTTTCAAAGAGCTAGACAAGATCCATCAGCAGAGCTCAAAGCAGAGAGGGAAGGAGTTTAACACTGTTTGTAGTTCTTTGTGGTACTGCAGGCTCTGAGAGAAGAAGCCTGAAAGTTGTCCTTAAGCCTGAGAACTTAGGCTGCAGTTTCACCGTAGTTCTAACCATTTGTGTGTGCTACAGAGTTCTTTGAGAGACTTCAGCCTTGCGCGCAGAACAGCCATGGGGCTTCTTTATAGCATTCGTGTGTCTTGCCATCAGTTTTGCTGTCAAATTAATGTGAACTCCGTTAAACGGTATTTCATTTCAATTGCAATTCAAATCTGAGAGATTGAAATGTTTTGGTAACAGCAAGGTTGGATCTGTTGTTCTACTGCAGATTCAAAAGGTAGTGAACAAGAAGTTGCGGGAGAGATTCTGTCACAGACAGAAGGAGGTCTCAGAGGAGAATCATAATCATCACAATGAGCGCATGTTGTTTCACGGTAAGGAAGTAGCGTCTCTTTGTATGTAGTGGTATTCAACAAAAAAACCCCAAACCTTGCAAGGACCCACAGGCAATGTTATTGTCGCTGTGTCACCGTCTTATGCAAGTAATTGTGTTTCTACACTAGAAATGCAGGGGTGCACTGGGGGTGTGGGGGTAGTGGAGTTTTCTGTGTGGTTACTGCAATCCAAAAAGCTACACTAGATAAGAAATACTTTTATTATGTTTCATTTTTTTAAGAAAAAGGAAGGTTTTTTGCTAAGCCGTATCTTAGTCATTTCCAGTAAAGCTTCTGGATGATGTTACATTGCTGTGAGAAAGACTCGGTGTCTTCTAAATGAGGGGAGCAGCACACAATAGAAGTGTTTTACCCTGGTGCTTCAGGCAAGCATCAGGGAAAGGAATCAAAATCAACCATGAGTTTCAGCAAGATTGCTCTAGAAATGCCTACAAATGACAATTGCCTGAAGGTCCTTCTGCCCTAGATTCTTCTATGATTCTGCATAGGAAATTGGATTTGGCTATGATTGTCCTGACACCTTGCCCCACCTTAACCAGTACTGACTCCTGGAGAAGGTGTGCATTGACAAGATAAATTGCACTGAAATGTGAGTGGGGGGAAAGCCATTTAATGAGATCTGTGAAATGAGTAAGAAATGAGTCACACGTGGGATTTTGGTATATAATGATAAATCCCACACATCACTGCATCCTGCTGGGTGTCGCCCCCTTCCAGCTGACTGAGCACACTTTCTGGTATTTAATGGTCTATTTGAGGCAGATGAACTCCTCTTGACATTGAGTCTTGTATTACTATACAACTTAACAAGTATGTATCTTGTTGTGTCACTGTTCTAGGGTCTCCTTTTATTAATGCTATCATTCACAAAGGATTTGATGAAAGGCATGCATACATTGGAGGAATGTTTGGAGCTGGAATTTACTTCGCTGAGAACTCCTCAAAAAGCAACCAATACGTGTACGGAATAGGGGGAGGAACAGGCTGTCCCACACACAAAGACAGGTCCTGTTACATCTGCCACAGGTATGAGTCCAGCAGAGTTCCCTGCACATAATTCTGGCTGTCCTGGTTTTTATGATCCTGGCACAGGGTGACCTGCAGGGACAGAATGGCCACTTGAGCTTGGTCCTGGCCGGAAAAATGCAGTTTTCCATTTGTCAGGGCTGAACAAAAACGAGCATAAGTGCAGCAAGTCCCACAGGAAGGTCAAAAATTACATGTAAGCATGCAGTGAGTATAAATCAAAGTGAGCTGTGGCTCAGGAAAGAGGCTTGAAACAGCAAGTTTGAAAATGAAGAGTCAGGGAAAAAGAGCAAATTAACTCCAGGCAATCTCAGGACAAAACTGCAGTGCAAAGTGGTGGTCAGCAGTACCGTGTTGAACTATGGATCAGATAATTTTGGAGGTAGCGAACAGGACTTAATCACAGCTTTGTTTTGTCCCGGAGTAGATCAATGCGTTTCTCACACTTTGACACCTGTTCATTCCCTGCTGGTAGAAACACAGCGAGTTTCAGCTTCTTTCAACAGCTCTGTATAAAATGAACTAGAACAGGCCTCCATGTGAGGGCTAAACAAATTGTGTGTTTTCCCTTATGTGTGTCACAAAAGATTTTTTATGACAGGTTTTATACAGTCTTAGAACTGGTTTCTGAAAGTGTTTCTCTAAAAATGCCTTGAGAAATTAATTGTAATGACATAAAAGACTGAAATCATTCTGGAAGCATTCGGCTCCTAGTAAGATGTTTGAAAATGATATTCTCTTTTTTCATTTTAGACAAATGCTCTTCTGTAGAGTGACCCTTGGAAAATCCTTTCTTCAGTTCAGCACAATGAAAATGGCTCACGCCCCTCCCGGGCACCATTCTGTTATCGGCAGGCCAAGTGTGAATGGACTTGCATACGCCGAGTATGTTATCTACAGAGGAGAACAGGTAGGTGGGTCAGCAAGGACTGCCTTTATGGAAGGACAGAGCTTGGAGCTGGAGATGGGGTGTGGCTGGTTTCCAAGTGTGCTGTGATAACCCTGCTGATTAGGTGTTTGTTTTTTTTTCTCGTTTACGCAGGGAAATAAACTGAACTGTATCTAGACAGCAAATGCTACTCCTACCCACTGATCTGCTCTGATTTATACCATGCAGAATTGCCTAGTTTCCACTGTGCAGCACTGATGGAGTCTGTTAAGAATTGTAGTTTCTCTCAGGAAGCTCTCTTTCTCCCATTGCATTTTGCTGGCATTACTGCAGTATCAAGGTCACATGCATTTCTGGGACTCTAGTACATCTTGAGGATTCTGGGCTTTTTTACCTGTAGATTCCTAGCAGTGACAGAGACTACCCTTAAATGGCAGCTGGAATAGCACAGCAATCTTCAAAAGTTGATTTTTAATCTGAATAACTCAGCTAGACCCTGACTCTAGAAAAGTGTTTTGCTTAGTACCATGGATGGCTCCCAGATCACCTGATGAAACTGAATAACCACAAGTCTGTGGGACCTGATGACAAACATCCCAGGTCCTGAGGGAGCAGGCTGATGGTGTTGCCAAGCCACTCTCCATCATACCCTGAGATTATCTCGGTTGGTTGGAGCATGCTGCTAATAATACCAAGATCATGGGTTTGAGCCCTGTATGGGCCATTCATTTAAGAGTTGGACTTGATGATCCTTGCAGGTCCCTTCCAACTCCAAATATTCTGTGGTTCTGTGATATATGAAAAGTCATGGCAGTCAGGCAAGGACTCCAGTGACTGGAAAAAGGGAAACATCACTCGTATTTTTTAAAAGGGGAGAAAAGTAGACACAAGGGACCTACATATAGGTGAGCCTCACCTCTGTGCCTGGGAAGATCATGGAACAGATCCTCATGGAAGGCACATGCAAGACCAGGAGGTGATTCAAGACAGCCAGCACAGCTTCAGCAAGCACAGATTGTGCCTGACCAGTCAGGTGACCTTCCATCATAGAGTGGCAATGATGGTTGACAAGGGAAGAAGGACCAATGTCACCTACTTGTCATGTCCCACATGACATCCTTATCTCCAGCTTTGAAGGCTAGACTATTTGGAGGATAAGGAATTGGCTGGATGGACACAGGCAGAGATTTGTGGTCAATAGTGTCCAGGTGAAGGCTCACGATGAGAGGTGTCCCTCAGGACTTTGTCTTGGGACCAGTGCTCTTTAATATCTCTGTGAATGATGCAAACAGTGAGATGGAGTGAACTCCCAGCAAGTCTGCTTATTAATTCTTTATTCAGAAGGTAAGGAGGTCCTAGAACAGGTTGCCTAGAGAAGCTTTGGATGCTCCATTCTGGCAAGTTTTCAAGGCCAGGCTGGATGGGACATTGAGCAACCCGCTCTAGTGGAAGGTGTCCTTGCCAATAGCAGGGGGCCTTGGACCAGATGATCTTTAAAGATCCCTCATATCCAAACCATTCTATGATTCTAAAATAAGATTATAAAATAAGTTTAGGTTCAAAGGAACCTTGGGGAGGTCACATTGGCCAGCCTCTTGTTCACGTTGAATCCAGGCCAGATTGTTGAGGGCTTTGTTTGACCAGGCAGGTCTTGGAGGCTTCAGCAAATTGCGTTTCACAGCCTCCTACAGCAGCTTTGATTACTTATCCTCAGAGTAAAATAGTATGTTCTTTGTATCCAATAGAAAGCTTCCCTGTTTTAATTAATCTCATTCTCCTGCTGTGCATCACAGAACAGAGTCTGGCTGTTTTCTCAATAGCCTTCCATACATAATGCAAGATTGCTATGAGGTCCCACAAAGCCTTCTCTTTTCTGAACTAAACAAGCCCATCTCTCTCAGCCTCTTCTTGTTTATCCTGTTCTCTCTCCCCCTGACTATCTTATTGGTCCTTTGCTGAACTTGGCTCCAGCTTGTTGGCATCTTTCTTGTATTGGAGGACTTAAAAGTTGTATGTGGTTTTCTAGATGTGGTCAAGTGAGTACTGAATAAACAGCAGTCACTGCTACACCTGATGACTTACCACAGGATGCTCATAGACTTTATTGCTGCTGGGACACACTATTGATTCTGCTTTAGCTTGCTGTCACCCAGGGACCCCATCACCTTTTCAGCTGTGAGTGGCTTCTCATCCTGCAGTGTTACAAGGAATTCATCTCAGGTGCCTTTGCCCTTGCTGGATTACACAAGGCTTCTGTAGGTCCAGTCTCCTCTCATCTGTCAAGGTTCCTCTGAATGGGGCCCTGCCCTCCATCAACTTTAGCTTTGTTCTGGGACTGAACTGGCTACCAGCTGTCTTCAAGAAACACTGGATAGATGGACAGGTGACTGTCTGGGTTATGTGCTTTGTGTGGGCCAAGTATTTTACTGCCAGTAAAGGCATTTGCAGGTTACATCACAAGTTATTGACCCTTTTGAGGTCAGACTTTATCAGTCATCCGAGATTTTTGAGTAACTTAACAGGCACTGACCAATTTGTAGGATTAGCTAACAAGGGGAGTAACTCTGAATTCCTGGTGCACACAATTTCTGGCAGTGTCTGTGTGGAAGAAACATCTTTCCTTCTACTTGTGTATTAACCAAGGTGATAAGTATGTCCAGCAGTTCTACTTAGTGCTGGCTAGGTTTGAAATCCCTTTTTTCTTGCATGCTGTGAACATAGATCTGATTCTTGTGCTGTCCTTCTGGGTCATTGTTTAGTGAAATGCAGAAACTGGAACTTGCTGAGTTACCTTTGCATAAACTAGGAGTTTTTTTGTTATTTTACTTCCAGGCATACCCAGAATATCTCATTACATACCAGATTGTGAAACCAGAAGCTCCCTCACAGACAGCAACAGCAGCAGAACAAAAGACCTAGTAGCTTCAGAGCAGTGAAGAAGGATGTGACTTCAATCTTGGACTGGATGGATACGTGTTTCAGAAAATCAGTATCACATAAAATTCTTAACAACCTGGAAATAAGCTGTATGTCTTTTATAAAGCATTGCTGTCTTGATGAATATGATATGAGTAACTCTTGCATACTCGACTGCTACTGTTCCTCTTGAGGAAAGTTTACAAGGGACTGCCTTTTAATAACATATCTCAGGCTCCTAGTCTCTGCAGTTACCATGTGTAAAATAATACTGTTTTGATCTAGACCTTGGGAACATTATTGTGCAAATGGAAATCTTTACTGGTGCCATCTCACATGTTAAAATTTCAGACACTACTTTTCTAGTTATTTTATTTGCAGATAAATTGCATTAAGCCCATCATTTTCTTTTCAGCGTACACCATTCATTTCCTGTTTTCAAGAGATCCTATTTATTCTCCTTTTGTATTCTGAAGTTGAGCCAGAACCTTCTTGAAGATATTTTGCACAAAGTCAAGTAGACTAAAATCGTTAACAATGCAATATAAATTTCATCTGAGGAGGGGCTAGGTCAAGTTCTTCAATACAGGGGGTTTTTTGCACACCTCTGAGCAAACAATAACATGAGTGAGTGTAATAGAGTGGAAACAAACCATGTCAGTTTGCTGCTTTGTCTGTGTGAGTTTTCTGGGGGAAGCCCTGGGAAGAGTTTGCAATGATAAAACCAGCTATTGTGCTTGGAAGAACTTCAGGAAACAGGTCCATGCCCTCTGCTGGCATCTCTAAAAGAACATTTTATAAGGCTCCTGTTAAGTACATGCAGCTTGTGAAATGTTCTCCAGTTACAGCAGTGTATGGTTTTGCTGGGAGAAGCGGGTGAAAAGTCAGAAGACTTCATACAGGAGGGTGTATCTAGTTCGTGTCCCTCTGTAAGATGAGACCCAGTAAATGGGTTTCAGGCTGGTAAGGGAGAGTGTATTACAGCAGCTTCCTGTCATATCTTTGTGTGTGACATCACAGTTGAAGAGCTTAAGGGATTTACAAAATAATTTTTTTAAATATCGATTTTACATTTTGATGAGAACAAAATTTTAAAGTATCGGTTGGCAAGCGGGTTTGTTTGCAGGTATACCAGAGAACAAAGCTAGGGTTTATTCACTTAATACCCTTCTTCCCAAATTCCCAGGTTTATTTTGCTGGGTAGGAGAAAGTTATTTTTAAGCGTTGCATAGCACAGCATCAAACAGTTTCAAAAGTCCCCCTCATGGTGGATATGGATTTAACAAAAGTAGAAACTGTTGCTTTTTTGTAGTGTTTTACAGTTTCAGAGAAGGTTGAAGATCAAGACCTGTTAATTTTTTTCCTAACAACCAATACCAGGAGATGTGCTTCAGTGTTGACCATGTAACAAATGGAGGAAAACTGTTCCTTTGGACACAACACGCTGTACATTTCCCTATGAACCAGCACTATTTGGTATCTGACGATCCAGTTTATGCATTCAGGTTTTATCCCCCTTAAAGCAAGGAAGCAACAGAATAGTGTGCTTTCAGTTCATAAAAATATACATGCTCCCCACAAGTGGGATTTTGCTAAAATGTTTGTATAAAACAGACTTAAACCTGAAGAGCTTTTCACTTGCAGCATTAAACACAACATTTTTATTTTTAACGTTAAGGCATTAATGTTGAAGCAAGTCATCCTCACGAGAAATTTTACCCACTGTAAAATCAGTCATTTGATGCAATATGGCTACCTGAACATCATCTGTTTGTAATATCTCTAAAGAAAACCTTAGAAATAGCAATACTGCAACAGAACTTGAACTCTGAGTTTTACTTTTCTTGAGCTGACAGTGGATGTATGGTTCTCGCTTCGTTCTGTGACCTGATTAAATATGTAGCTTTGAAGTCCCATCCAGGCTCTAGCCTAGTTGTCCTTTTAAACAAATTTCATTGATAAAATTGGGTGCTTGTATTTTGGCTACTTGTTTCATAGTGTTAGGATTGCAAAGATCACCACTAGGCTTTGAAGCTTTGTATTCACCGTTTAAGTTTGGGGTTTGTTTTTCATTTAGTTAATGATGGAGTGAGGGGATGTGCGTATCTGCACTAGGGTTTCAGATAGCAGCCAGAGCGAGTGCTGCTCTCCATCCTCAGTTAGACATAGTTTTAAATGGTGAAACAGCTGTGCTGCTTAGGTGAGCAAAATGGTTAATGTGGGCGTGAAAGTTAAAAGCTTTACATCTTTCAAAAACAAGAACAAATCTAAAAAGAAAAACCCCACCAAGCCCACACCAGATGCTGTTCTTGCTTGTTGTTTCCTACGTGTTGGTTGAACTAATGGCTAGTCTGGATTCATTTTGCAGCCTGGAACTTCTAGAGGATAAAAATAGCCTGGAGGAGACTGAGGGGAGACCTCATTGGGGTCTTCAACATCCTCACGAGAAGAAGTGGAGGGGCAGGTACCAATATCTTTGCTCCTGTGGCCAGTAACAAGACTGGAGGAAACGGCATGAAGCTGAGGGAGGGGAGATTTATTGGATGTAAGGAAAAGGATTTTCACCCAGAGGGTGGTTGGGCACTGGAACAGGCTCCCCAAGGCAGTGGTCACAGCACCAAGCCTGATGGAGTTCAAGGAGCATTTGGACAATGCTCTCAGGCACATGGTGTGACTCTTGGGGTGTCCTGTGCCGGGAGTTGGACTCAATGATCCTGATGGATCCCTTCCAACTCAGTATATTCTGTGATTCTACTTTCCAGTATCTTTGAACTGCCAGTGTTAATGTTTCTGATGTTCTGTGCAGAGTAAAGGTGCTGTGTGAGGAAATCATTTTGCAGTGGTTTTTGTCTTGTAATGACGTGATCTCATATCCATTTGTGGCCAGACACAGAGGAATACCCAGGCCTGATGATGCACCTGTGTGTTGTAGAAACCTGTGCAGGAGTAGTGTATGTTGTTGTAGCTCCTCTCACAGCTCAAAACAAAGTGAGGATCTGCCCATCAATATCAAAGTTACCCGTGAAAAACCTGGTTGTGGTTTTGGTGGTAGAGCTGCATTTGGCAGGTTGTTAACGGTACAGATGCTGCTGCTTTGGCTGGGGGAGTTAGCTACAATGGGACTTTAAAAATGCCATGACCCCATAACCAGGCAGTTGCTGCCTCCTGAGAAATGAAGTTTTTGACCTCCTGAGAAGAGCAGTCTCCTGATACTGGGATGCTCATTTGCAGCATTGGATCACCAGTGGAAGCACAGTAGGAGCTGAGGACGTAAGAACACTCTGGGCTGGGCACTCAGGCCTGGGAGACCAGGGGCTGAACTCGGTGTCTGTCTGTTGGCGCAAGGGACAATGTGTCTCTCAGGCCTGTTGATTTTTGTCAGTGTCCCTTTGAGGCAGCATTTTGAAACTTCTGTGTAGTTTTGTGACAGGACCTTAATAGGCAAAACAGAAAGAAAAGTCACCATCTAACAAAGGAGGGGGGGTTCTGCTCTCCGTTGCTGAAACTGTTTCCATGAGACCGATGACTTAGATACCTGGTGCAGAGTGACATTGCAGTCTGAATGCTGTCAACAGAACTTTTGTTAGGATTAAAAGCAGACAGTACAGTACCTTAATATAAGGTATATTTTATTTTCTCATTTTTATCTACCAGTTGTGTTTGATCCCAGCTCCACAGAGACTGTTATAAACCTCTTCTACTAGTTCCACCATGTTGCAGTTACTATTGGTTTTCTAACCTCTGTTTCGAGTGCTTGCATGTGATGCAATTGAATCCCACTGCATTATGTAGCAGGAATTTATTTTGCCTGCAGACTTGAACTTTGCTTGTTTGTTATGGGAGTACCCCAAAAGAAAATTCTACACTGAAGCAAAAAGAAAACCCTGCAAAATGTTGTGCACTGTTGGCTTTGGTGGGCAGCAGACACAGAAAAGGCGTGTGGTATATGGGAGGGAGTAGCTCCTGGAGAAGGGCGCTTTCTTGGCTCTGGAAACCAGCTGTTCCTACTGTTGTAGGTTAGAGGAGGTGTCTGCCCCCTGTGAATGTGTGAGGTGCTGAGGGGTGCAAACGTGTTGTGCCACTGCGTGGCCTGTGAGAGCTACTTAAGACAGTGGCAAATCTCAAAAAAGCCTCCTGCATCCCTGCAGTGACGTCAGAGTTTCTGCACAGTTCATGCACTGCTTGCCATTTCCATATGGGACTGTTAACAGAAATTGCCCTGGACAGGTTTTTCCAAGATGGGTAAAAGGAAGGGTCAAGCCACAAAACAGATTAGTTTGAACATTGCTAATCATTCTCAGAAGCTGAATGTCAGGAAATTTGTGAATTTCTTTTCAGTGGGATTTCTCTGTTTCCATGCTGCTTTGCCACAAAAGTCTAGCTCAGAAATCTAAAATGACGTGCATCTAATGCATGCTTCAGTTATGTTAAGCTGAGTGTTTGTGCAGCATTGTAAGCTATGCTGCAGCCCAGATAGGGAAGATCTGGGAAAAGAGATTCAGTTCTTGCCTGATGTAGCAAGTGGCTTGTGAACCTCCACAGACTTGAATCCATTGGTGATCAGAGGTGGTGGCTTGGCACAGTCCAGAGCATGTTCTCCTGGTCTTTCAGAGTGGCAGGACACGTGTGTAGAGATGGAGTGGCAGTCTTCCCACCTCTCTGAACACAGAGTAGATGTGAAACCCAGGGGATTGGGGAACACTGTATGGGTGTTAAAATCTCTGAAGCGAGGTGAATAAGCCTGGGAATCTGTAGGGGACATGGGAAGCAGATGCATTTCCATTACACTGACACATATGCCTGTCAAGTCGCATTATCTGACTGGTTTTGATGTATCGGTCTTGCTGAACCTGTTGGTGGCAAGTTTTAGTGCTGGTCCCGTTAATTACTAATGTAGATTATTAGAGTCTCTGTTATTACAAGATAATTTTGACACTTTCTTAACATCTGCAGAATTTGCTTCAGCTTTGGAAATTGAAATGGGGATTTTCTGTGCTGCAGTCCCATGAGCTTGTGCTTTGTCATTCCTAATTGCTTTCTCTGGCAACCCAGATGGCAATGTAGCTGGGGGTTGAATTTCTAGACTCTTTTTGTGTATCTTGTTTTCATAACTAGCCCTGTATGTGTCCTCTCTTGGTTGCTAATTACCTGGAGCTGGGATATCATTTATTTATTTTTTCTTTTACCTTCTCTCTCAAAGTTGAAGACGATGGGCAGGTTCTCAGCCTACCTACACGGTGGACTTTAGGTAACATCTATAACAACTGAGTTTGATCTATAAATGTGCTTGGCTAAATGTCTGATCTGCAATACTTGTAATAGTTTAAAAGTCAATAAATACATTTTTAACAGTTGCTCTGTGAAAATGGACTGTGTGCACAACCTGCTGTTTGTCTTGGTCTTAGGACAAATTTGCTCCAGCCAAACTGTTGAAAACACTTTTTATTTTTATTTTCTCCAAACAATGTTTTCTCCCTCCCTCAGGCAATAAATAAAAAGTTAATTTCTAGAAAAAAAAAAAAAAGAAGAACAAAACCATACATATGTACATCAGCCACACAGGCATCTTGTGTGTTGGATTGGAGTGGAGGGAAGGACAGAGGTAGGGTGGGAAATAAGGCTCCAGGTGGGTTGAAGATGAGGCGTTTTCAAGGCTTGGACCAAAAGCTGCAGAAATGTTGCACGGGTGAACAAGACTCAGCACAGGAAAAGGGCTGGTCATGAGGTGGGAGAAGCTTGAAAATGCTGGATGGATGACACCTCTGGGCCAGCCTGTCCTCTACCCCGCAGCTTCTCTCTTCCATTACAGCCCACCCCTGTCCCATCCTGCTGCTTTTGGAAGAAGAGCAGCAGTGGGACCGGTGGAGAGGCAACTGAAGAGAGTAATCAAAAGCAGCCCAGACTGCTGCCCCCACCACTTCTTTCTCATCTTAAAGCCACTGGAGATTGGACCTAAGTTCTGTAGAAACCAGTGATCCACCGAGGCAAGAAAAGAGGCATTTCAGACTGCATCTCTCCCTCCAAACCGCTTCCCAACCACACAGATTTCTCTCCCCCACTGGAATGGGCTCAGGTGATGACTTGGCAGGTGCCTGCCAGCTCCTGCCTCATCTCCCCAGCCACTGGCAGGGCTGAGGTTGAGTGCACGCAGCCCTGTGCTACCACTGCTGCTCACCCCAAGGCCCTGCCTGCAGCTCTGCTTGTCCGAAGTGTACCTGGCTCAGGTAAGCAGCGCCCACCACACACGCACAGATCTCTCTCCAAGGGGCAAGGCTGCTGCACAATAAAAACAGGGTGTGCTCCCTTGTCAGCCTTGATGAGCTGGGGGCAGAAACATGGGGAGAAGGGGAGGTGTAAAAAAACAAGACAGTAAAATGGGGATGGAAACATGAAGACCAGGCACTTGAGGAAACTCAGTACACTATTCTTTTTCCTCCCCCAAAGAGCCTGGACAATGTCAAGGTTTGTGGCTTTTACAACTTCCGTGCTTTCAAAACATAACAATAAAAAGCAAACAAACCAAGATGAGGTAAGAAATCTCTCTACGAAAAAGATGTTGAGTCCAGGGTGAATGGCAGTGTCCGGCACTATTGCTTAACATCACAGGGCTCCACGCCCCCTGCACGCCTGGCACTACCTGCCCGGCTGGCCTCGGCCCCGAGCTAACAGCTGGGCGACGTGGTGATGGGGCTGTGCAGGTAGGGGAGGCTGCTGGGGGTGGCATGGACACCGACAGACACGGGGAAGCTGAAGACAAACTGTGAGGTGGGGGTGGAGGTGGCCTTGCCCCGCTCCCGCAGCGTCCCCGAGGGGCTGACGGCTTCCACTGCGTATGAAGTGGCCAACACCTGCGACTCGAACTGCAGCAGCTGCCCCATGAAGCTGAAGTTGGGGGAGATGATGCTCCGGCGCTGCTTGACAAACTCGAAGGCCTCCTCTAGCTTGACACGCTTCTTCATCATCAGGTAGGCCAAGCAGATGGTGGCTGAGCGGGAGATGCCAGCCTGGCAGTGCACCAGGACCCGGCCACAGCACTCCTTCACCGAGTCTGGAGGGCAACAGGGGTGAGACGTGAGACCCACACCCTTCCACCACAGCCCAGCCTGTCACCAAACCTCCCACCAGTGCCACCAAGGGACACACCATCTCTGCACAGGCACCCACCAATGTACTCAATCGCCTCCATGAACCAGGAGCTGATGTCAGCTTTGTGGTTATCCTCCACAGGGATACACTTGTACTGGTAGTGCCCCTCGAAGTGGTTGGGGCAGTCTGAGGAGACGTTCAGCAGGGCTGTGATGCCCAGTGCATCAAGCATGTCCCGCCGGGCCGCGTGGTAGGCACTGCCAAGGTAGAGGAAGGGAAGAATTTCCACAGGCCCACCCTGTTACAGAGAAAAACAACAGATATGGGGTTGACCAGGGGACAGTGGCAGGCAGGACACACATCCAGATGGCTTGGAAACACTGAGCTGTGCCGCAACCTGGCACCTGATCCAGGGCCCTCAGAAGAGGGAGCAGAGGCTGCCTTCCTGAGGTGTTGAACCTACTTCAGCGCCTCCCTCTCTTTGTCCTGCTCAGAAACAGGCAGGTGTGGGTTACCAGGATTTGGGCTTGTCCACTCTTCGGAGCACAAAAACACCCTGGGATTAGGAGGACCCCCATGCTTTCCCATGAGAGGAAAGGAAGCAGGGCTCTGGCTCCACAGGCCCCAGCTGAGGGAGAATAGAGAGACTCCCGTGGGAGCAGGTTGCAATGCTGGAAGAGCAGTCAAAATAGTTAAGCACTGGGCTTCTAGACATACCTGGTCATGAAAGGGGGTCCCACAGGAACTGCAGCCCAAATCCAGGGGCTCAGCGCTGGTGGGGGGTGACACATTGCTCAGGGACTTGGTTTTTGCACAGAATTCAGGATACTCCGAGGAGAAGCGCTCATAGCCCCCTGCAAGAAGAGAAGCACAAAGTGTTATCCCAGATGGCTTTCATAGGACTTCAGAACGGCACAGCTGGAGATGCCCTTGGCCACTAGATGATGCTGCAGTGATGGAGAGTGGCCCCCTGCCCCAGGAGGAGCAGTCAGGCTCCTGGCAGCAAGGGGGGAATCCCTGAGGCCCCACCACTCCCTTGGAGCAAGAGCACTAAGAGCAGTGATCTTGGCCGCCAAAGTCTCCGGTCCAGGGTTTAGGCCTCTGCCTACTGCTGGCCAAAACCCCAGACTGAGGCCAAGGTTGCTCTCCGAGACAATGAAGAGAGGATTTATTGCCAGCATACTCAGACTTAAATGGGAAAAGCTGCTCCGAGGCTAAAGACTGTTGAGTTCTCATCTTCCCTTGACAGATCATTTTGTCGCAAAACACAGACAGGTCTCCCTTTCCCAGCTTGACCCTCCAGCTCAGAGCTCCCAAAACAACTGACCAGGAAAGCCCTGGCTCTGGCCAGGTATAGCCAAGCTGACCCCACAGCCAAGCTGCCCTCAGAGAGAGGTGTCTGCTCCCTCCCACGGACAGAGGTGCAAGCTGAACATGGAGCAGCTCGTTCCTCTGACCTTCTGCCAGGGGGTAAGCACAGGGGACGTCAGGACTTCGTCATGGCGAAACAAGAGCAAACCCCACTGAGTTCCCAGGACAGGGAAACTGCAGTGTTGGCTGCCAATAAACACTTCTGGTGAGATTTCCTTCTCTCATTCAAATCCAATCAACAACCCTGACATCCTCGTAGGGTCTGACTTTGAGCCTCAAAATCAACGAAAATCAAGTAAGTATTTTACTATCACCACAGGACTCCAGCTAGACCAAGCCCTAACTCCCAGGATGGTTCCTGAAGACTCAAACCAACTGCAGGACCTAAGCCTGCAGATTTTGGCTTACCAGAGCATACAGCAGGACACATCTTTCTTATCCAACCTTAGCTCTGAGACTGCCCTGAACAAAGCTGGAGATACTCAAGACCAATGGATGCAAGCATCTCAAGCAACCTGGGAAACCCTAGGCAGCTAGAGCCCGATACTGCCAGCATCCCAATGTCCTCTCTGGTTTCCTCCCCCTGCAAAAGGAAGGGCTCTCGTACCTTAAAGCAGAACCGTGCAGATGCATCACTGCATTTGCATTGTCCCTCCCACGCAGCTAGGACAGTTTGCAGAGGCTGCATTTCCCTGGCCTGACATGCCTTTACAGTCCTACTGCTTCGATTTGAAAGAGCATCCAAAACCAAGAGCCCTTGTTAGACAACTTCCAGGGATCTGGTCCTAAAATCCCTGGGTCTACTACATCACACTTCAGTGGTGATCGCACCATGAGAGGGAAATGCTGTCCAGGGTGATGGGCAGAAACATCTTGGAAAGAATGTTTCTTGGAAAGAAAAAGAGACCTTTTCAAATGTTTCTCTTCGATGAATCTCATCAGATTTAATGCCCGTTGAGCCAAGCACCACATCCAGCAGCTCCTGGCTGCGCACACCGGCCCTGCCCGGCGCAGGAGCCAGGCAGAGCAGAAGCCCATAGCCAAGCAACTCCCAGCCAGGCTCTTTCACAGGGAACCTGGCAGCCTGACCTGCACCAAACACATCTGGATCTTCATTGTGACCTGCACCCAACAAATGTGCATTTGGGCACACACAGCTCTGGGTTAGTGCAGCTCTCATGGAATCAGAGCAAGATCATTTTAGTAGCTCTGTGGTACGCAAGGAAGGAGACTGTAGTGCTGAGACTGAGTCTCTTGGAGCCCGTTCCTTAAAAGGGCTCCCATTCCAACCAACCTCCCACGAGAACCACAGAGGCACTAGAAGCTCTCAGCTGACAAAGGCCACCCTTGAAGCAGAGCAGCATTTCCTGCCACATGCGTGGCTCCAGCACCACGCTGGCTCACGGTGAAGGAGCCTGCTCCTGAGCAAGCCCTTGCTGTGCAGGCACTCCCGCAGCAGCACATCGTATCGTATCCTTGGAACAGCTCCTGCTGCTTTTATTGTATCTAGTACAACTCAAGTGCTAGTTCCTCCATCTATCAAGCCTCTTAATGGATTTGCTACTCTGCATACACATCCTCACCCCTGCTGTAAGTAAACCAAGGAATAAATTGACTCTCAGGCTGTAAACAAAAAAGAAAAAGCCCCACAGAGCTCATCCAGGAACCCCAGCTGAGCATCCCCCGCCCCTAAATCATCTCAAGGCAATTCTCAGGACCAGCAGCTCCAAATGTGCACAGCTTCTCATTTAATACACGGCAGAGGAGGGAAGCCCTGATCCCTCCTGTGGTCGCAAAAGGAGCACAGAGGTACCCCCGCGTTTTCTGCCCGCTGCAAAGCGACATCGGCGTGACAGCAGGTATTTGACCCTGCACAAACACCTCCTCTGCACCGTGGGGCTGGGGATGAACTCAAACAAAGCGTGGGGGGATTTCCCCACACACACTCACTTCCCTCCGGTCCCAGGCAGGGGCACGGGGCCCGCTCGACGCCCCAGAGCCGGCTCAGACCGCCCGGGCACCCACGCGCGGGGCTGACGGCGGCGCTGCGACCGTCCCGGGACCCCAGCTCCGGGGCAGCCCGGCCCCGGTGCCTGCGGTCCCCCAGCCCTCCCGCCGGCTCCCAACTTGTGGCAGGACCGCGGGAGGCGGGAGAAGGGAGCACGCTGCCCGGGGCGCGGCGCGGCCGGACCCCCGTTCCCGAGCGGGGGCAGTCGCCCGCGGCCGCGTCCCCGCCGTCACTCCCGGTGCCCCCGCCGTCACTCCCGGTGCCCGCCGCC
>VWZT01005131.1:118661-244353 GCA_013397055.1 Pachycephala philippinensis | reverse complement strand
CGCGGGTTGTGAATGGGGGACAGCGGCGGGCCGCGCCGCGCCTTTGTCACCGCGGGGCAGCGCGCTGTCACCCCCGCCGGGACCCCTCCGGGTCACACGCGCTGCGGGGCACACGCACGTGCACACGCGCGTGTGCGCGCACCCCTGGGCACACGCGCAGTTGCACGTGCTGCGGGGCGCGTGCCCGTGGACACACACACAGACACACACACAGACACACACACACACACTCAGGCACACGCACACATGGCCGGGCACACGCTGCGCACATTCCTCTTCCTTTGTCCCATTGCGCCTGTTTTGTTTGGACTGCTTGCGCTGCGGCGGGGGAGTGGGGGGCGGCACTAAGCGGGGCCCGCTGTCAGCTCTGCAGGGTCCCTCTGGGTCCTTCTGACTACATATCTGCCACGGCCACGCTTCCCCTGCCAGAAAATGGCATCTCATTAGCGCAGAGCCTTAAAAACACTACAGCACCCTGCCTGTGAAGCGACTCTGTGGAGGGGGCTCTTCGATTTAATTCCTCACATAGAGGAGCTCTATTTTCTGCTAAAAGCTTAAGGAGTAAATGCACAGCCCTCAAGTGTCCCAGGAAGGTCTCCCCATAACCACCACCCAAACACCGAGCAATCATTTCACCCCAAAGTCCCCCTTTGGACTGCTTTCAAACAGAAGCAGCGCCGCAAACCACAATGCCAGCAACCGTGCTCGGGGCATTTCCTGCAAACGGATGCCGGCCAGTCCCGGCTGAGTGTGCCTCAGAGACCTGAAGGTGTTCAGCTATCCCGATGTGGACCTGGATGTGGTGGGTGTAAGGTTAGGGGCCCAGTGGTTATTCAAGCCCATCTGCCCCGTCACTGTTTTTCACAGAGCGCAGCACTTGGACAGGCAGCTTGGCTTCCCCTCCCCTGCGTGCCCGGCCGCTGTTTGCTCGGGCACGGCAGGGAAACACCTTGCTGTGTGCACCTCCCTGGGAGGAATCCAGCCTACCACGCACGTTCAAGACCTACAGCTGGTGACACTTGTGCATCCCGCTGCTACCTCTCCTTTACCCTCTGCTCTCTGACCGCGGTTGGATTCTCCCCTCGGTCTGAGTCAGCCTGATCTTTGCACCTGTGGCTTTTGTGTGCTGTGCCAACCCTTTGCCAGCCAAGTGGAATCAGATGAGCTGTGGGGGAAACATAGCTGCCATTTGTGTAATACACTCCACTCCAGGAATGCATTAGAGCCTGTTGCCTAATACAACAGGGGTGGAAGGCTAACCGTCTCCCATTCCAACCTGCATCGAACAGAAGGATAGCAAAACCCTATTTCTACTGAAGTAAAGCAGACTCTGGGTGGCCAGTGACATGCCAGAGACATCCTTTCTTCCTTTGGAGAATGCTGTCAGACACAAAAAACTCAAACTGAGAATCTGATTACAAACTAATTGAAAACTATTCTCTCATACCAACAATACTTGAACTGAACTTGGATCATCAAAATGTCTTAAAAAGTTTTGCTCAAGACCTGATGCCAAAATATGCTGTTTCCTTTGTTCCTCTTGGGCAGATGTTGGCCACCACCATGTGATGAGCTAGCCTGCAGTCTCCAATGCCTTCTGCACTATTCAATCTTACTTTTACACTAAAATTGGATAACCAAGGGCACAACGTGTATGTCCTTGGACGCAGGCCCATCATCCTAATTCTTCCCTCTCTGGCCAGGCATGTGACTGGGCCAAACTGATCTGAGGTGGGAAAGGAAGGCAATATTGTCATGGGTACAGGAAGGGGCATTTGGGCTGATGTCCCTGGATGTTTGCAAGAGCACTGATGGAGGATATTATTTCAGGGTGGAGTGTGGAAGGATGTGTGTGCATGAGCGTCTGGTGGAGATTTTCGAGTCTTTCCATGTGCCTGAACACTGTCCCCACTCTTCATCCCTTCCTGCTGTCTGTCTAGATGTGGCAGGTTCTTGGCTCTTTCTTCCTGGAAAATAAACTGCACCCAGCCAGGCTGCAGGAATACCACAGTGCAGCCACACCGGGCATTGTCACGGCTGTGCTCCTGGCTGGTCACCTCTGGAGCTGCTGCTGTGCTGGGGATGGTGGCTCACAGATAGCTGCCAGTGGAGAAATTGAAACCAAAGGTGAAAGTGCCCAAAATGAACCAAGTCAATGCCACCCTGGCCAGGATACACCAGTGGAGGAGAAGAGCGATCTCCCTCACTGCAGTTAGCTCAAGAGGAGATCTAATTAGCTTTATTTATGGAGGTGTTAAAATGGGAGTCACCAAAAGTGCTTGCAAGGCAGAAGCCACAAGGCAAAAGAAGTAGCACAATTACGTGGGGTGGAGGGGCAGGGTGTAGGGAAAGGGCTGGGGAGAGGGGGTGGGGATGGGAGAAGACCACACAGCTTCACGTCCTGCCTTTGTAAACCCAGAGAAGTGTGAAAGCTAATATTCCTGTCAAACAGCATCCGTATGGTGCAAACTGAAATATATCCCGCTGGAAAACAAACCACCAAAAGAAAAGAGGGAGAGAGAGCAAGAGACATTCATTTCCTTTACAGCAGAGTCAAGGAATCATCTTTTATAGGGCCCTGGCCAGAAGAGGCAATTGTTGAAAGAGGCTGAAGGGAAATGAATTGTCAAAGGAGGCACATATTTGGATGATTAAATGTCAATATGTACCTTGAATTAAGAAACAGGAATTTACACCTCATCTCACTGTGGCAGTGAAAACCAAATTAGAGTCAGACTGTAAATTTGCCAGCCAATAGATAACAATTTGTTTGGCTACCTAAAGGCTTTTTCTGCCCAGAGAAATGCTGAAGCATAAGTTCCCCTGGGTGGGCAATAGCTGCTGTGGGCAGCTCTAAGCTGCTGAGCTCTGCGAGCCCTCTGGGCTTCCCTGGCTCTGCTCCCCTGGCTCCTGGTCCCAGTGTGCACTCATGGAGTCCTGGTGTGCTGTGTCACACTGCAGCTCTCAGCTACCTGACAGATGTGCCTGCCTCTGTGCCACTGGCCAGGAACACTGGCCAGGATTTGTTATGCTGGAGTTTTCCCGAGAGCTGGACTCCCTCCATCCTCCTGGCCAGCCAGTCAGTGGCTGTATGGCTGTGGGTGGACACAGCACAGAGCTGCAGCCTCACTGCTCTTGGCACGTGAGAGAAGTTGCAGCGTAAAGATGCTACCACCTTTCCCTGGCAGCTCCCAGCAGTTGGCCAAAGGGTTGAGTGGTTTGCCCCGGCATGTGCAGGGAGCCTTTGGCAGAAATGAAAGGCAGAATCGAGGTCTTAGCAGCTTGCAAGTCTGCACTTACCAACAAAACCCATCCCTCCCGGAGTGCCACAGGGGCATGGCTCCCTTCTATCCTCATGCAGCACCTTACGGTTCTCCTCTCATGCAAGCTCCCTTCCTCACAGCTTTCCAGGCTGGGGAATGCGCCCTCCTGTCCACAAAGGGAAGTGCAGCAGTGAAAGAGTTAAGAGATTCATGTTAATAAATTCAGGCTGTCTTTTCCTCTAGGGCATATTTACATATTAATGGAGGGGAATTGTAATGAACCTGTCTAGGGAGGCTAAAGGGGAAATTATGCAAGGTTGGCTGAGAAGGTGGAGGAGGGGAAAATGTTCATTTTCAGTGCTTTCCAACCCCTCAGCTGCAAAAGCATGTGACCAACCTAGGCTCCAGGGCAGCGCCTTGCCTGGCACGGGACACCCCCGGGAGAGAATGGAGTACCGGAGGGCAGGTAGCTATTCGGACCCACCTGCATCCCTTCCCTTCCACATAGCTAAGTTTCACACTGACCCAGATCTTATTTTAAGCCCAGGGTCACAACAGCATATTTCAGCAAGCATGTCCCAAATCATCACCCCATCCTCCAAGGCATCCAGAGAAAATGCAGCTCTTGGTGGTCAGTCACAAGAGCAGCTCATCCACAACTGGTTTGCAGCAATCTCTCAGGGCTTTTCAACAACACTGTGTGTGCTTGGTGCAAGAGGCAAGGGAGCCAGGGAAGGGGATTTGTCCCAGGCTGGGCTGAAGTGCCTCCCTATCCCATCCCTGCTCTTTCACACCAGGCTGCTTGAACCTTGCCACAATCTTTGTTGCCTCAAGCCCCTCAAAGCTCTCTGCATGCCAGCCCAAAGGTGTTTGACAGCATGTGAAAAATGCCAGGAGCTCTGCCAGGTCTGCTTTCTCTGCTCGCTGCTGAGGCCTCAGTGTGTAATCCCCACTCCAGCGCACTGCCCTACAGATTTTATCTCAAGAAGAACAAATAATCTGTTGCTTTTGCCCTGCAATATCAGATAGAGCTATAAATCACTAGATAGGAGACTAATTAAAGGGCTCCTGATCTGATTTAGATTGGAAGATGGAAAATTCAGCCTTTATTCCTGAAAGCAAAGGAGCACTTCTTCAGAACAGCAATGGGTGCTCCATGTACCTCAGTAGCTACAAATGATTTATGCCCATGCAAATGAGATCAGGGCAGGACCCACTCAAATTAGCAGGATAGGAAGTGGCTTGCAGATTTTCTGCTGCAGATTTGGTTTCCCCTCTGTCTCACCTCTCTGCTTTTTGCCACCGCTTCATCTCTGCTTGTAAAAGCCAGCACAGCTCCAGTTACTCTGGGTGAGAAACGTGAGGTCTGATCCAGCATGGTCAGTGAATGGGAGCAAGATTTTAAGAAGATCAATGGCTTCTGCTAGGGAAGAGTTGTTCTGCAACAGACCTAAATGCTGCCTGCAGAAACAGGGAACCTTCCAAAATCCTTGCTGGTTTTTTTTGACCTTCCTGGTTTTGGCAGGAAGCGTGAGGGGAGGGTTTGGAGGTCAGCTGCTGGGGGGGCTCCTGAGGACTGGCTGGTAGGTAAGGGCATGCAGAACTGATGCATCACTCCCCCTCTGAAGGACTTAGGAGCCCAATGTTCCCACAGGCGAGGCAGACTTGCCCCTCAATATCACACCTCCATAGCAGCAGGCCCCCGAGACCAGCCCTGATACGGGTCCCAGCAGGCGCAGAGCCAGCCTGGCTGTCCCCTGGGCACAGCATCTTCCAGCACGTGCTTCAGGCTGGGGGGTGGTTGGTTGGATGCAGGGTGGTTGCTGAATGTTTCTGCAGCCTTGGTGGACCAGGGTAACCCACACTGGGAAGCTGCTTCCTGACATAAGAATCTGCATGTGCTATCCTTAACATTTTGTCATATTTTAATACAAATGTGGTGCTGTGCCAGCTGTCAGACCCCATCAGCATCCTCTGCCCAACCCCTTCCATCTCCTGCCTTCCACAAAAACCCTGAAGCTTTCCCCATTCCAGGTGTCAGGACACACATGGTCTCCAGTCATGTTATTACAACCAAGGATTATAAAGCAGATGTATGTGAGGTGGATAAAATAGGCACATGGGTCCCTTAATCCCAGAATTTTAAGTGCCATGGGGATTAGTTTTATATCTTTGGCTGCAGGATTTGGGGATGCAGCAGAGCCAGAGAAGTGAATCTGTGAAAGCAAGTTGATCCCCTCCTCTCAGTTTGCTCTAAGACAAACACAGTGTTAGGGATCTGCTTTGAAAACGAGATTGAAGCTGGTAAGGGATGTGGCATTTTAACCTTTAACATAGCCTGTGACATTTTGCCTTTAACATACACTATATCCTCCATGGCTGTGAAGCCAGGGATCACTCCTGAAAGCTCTCCAGCCCTGGTGCAGCATTTAGCATGGGCATAGAGATCCTAGCAGCTGCCTTCTTTGGGGACATCACTGTTTGCAAGTTGAAAGAGAAATGCCTCGCTTGAATTTCCCAGTGTTTGGTTAAGCATCCGGCCTCAGTGATAGGATTGAAGCTGAGCTTTGAATGACGTTTTTTGCTAGGAAGAAAGGGCTGGGGAAGAGACATTTCTCCCTTGGGCTTAAGATCATAAATAAGGCAGTGTTATGTAAGTGTGACTATAACCTATTTATACATAGTGTCAGACTCATACACTCAGGCTATGAATGACAAATCTCCCACTAATTTTTATGAATGTAACAGTCGTACCTGTATGAGTTTTGAAACAGCAGTGGAAATGCAGGTTGTTCTGTACCAGCAGTAACTGGGACACCCCTCCAAGTTACACTGAGGGAGGGATGACTTGTGTCTGGCACTTCTTCTTGTACAGACACAAAGGGTGCAGTTGGCTTCAGGCAGCTCCCTTGTACCCGTTCCTGATCCCAAGACCCAAGTGGCAGGCACATGGGGAATGGAAACCTACTGCTTTTCCTGGGACAATCCCGGTCTCTTATCTCTCAAGCAGTGGGCTGGGTGGGAGCTGGGCTCCTTAAAAACTCTTTCAACAGGATTGTGCCCTGTTGTGAGGTGTGGAGATGCTGAGGGTTCACCCAGGTGGCAGGACATGGGAACCAAAATGTTGTCTGGTGAGGTCAAACCCACATGAGGAGCACCAGCTCGCATGAGGTGTTAATCAGGGAAACACCTTGCTGCGGGACCCTGTGCGTGCTCTGAGTTTACAGGGCGTCAAAAGTAAAAGGATAAATTACTGGAAGTAAAGCACATGGGTGGTTACTGAACACAGGGAGATTGCTGAGCTGGAACTGTTCAGAGGCCAGAAGCTGAACTCCTTCTGGCACACACTTGTACCGTTCCTGTGTGTCTGTCCCTGTTGCTGAGCAGAGGGGTTAGAACCAAAGTGGCCTCACATAGGTCAAAGCCTTAGCTGTGTGTGTCTAACTTGGTTGGAATGGCCTGATGCCTGCCTGGGACCAAGGCAATGGCAACTGTATATAAAAAAATCAAAGGAATATTTATACCCAGAAATTACTCCTGAGGCACAGGGAGTCAGTCATCGTAATTGTGACAAGACAAAACCCCAATTCAGCTTCAAGTTTAAAGACAGGCTTTTTCCTTCTCCATTTTCTCCCAGTCTGGGCTCTGCCTTGAGCGCTGTCTCAGCACAGCAGACAATCACACATCCCTCATGGGCCCTGTGCCAGCAGCTATGGACCCCAGAGACCTGAGCATCACAGCCATCCACAGGAGGCTGTGGCAAGAGGAGAAAGTCTGAAATCCCTGTGGGGCTTCTTTGTGCCTCTGGTTAATCTCCCTTCTCTGCTCTACAGATGATCTCAGCTCCCGCTGCGACCTGATCACACAAATCTGGCAGGGACACGTGGCCCTGGCTTGTCGTGTCCTGCTGTCCCCTGCCGGAGATGAGGCAGCCACAGGGTCAAGTGTGGATGGCCCAGGGGGTCAGAAGTGACCGCAGCTGCCGTGATTTTTTCCTAGACACCCCCAGCAGAGCCCTGTGACTGATTCACCTCCTGTCTTGGTGCATCAGGCATTGACTCACACCCAAAAATACATCAGATGATTGTGTCCGTGAAGGTCTTCATGGACTTTGCCCCAGGCATCCCCACTGAACTTTAAAGCTGGGCCCTCTTTGAGAGGTGGAACAGATGGGAGACCTTTACTGGCGATGCTCTGTGCTGCCAGAGGAACATGAAATGAGGCTGGACAACTCTCTCAGCCTCCTTCAATTCACTTCTCAGTGGCTTCCTGTGCCAGTGTGAGGTCTGTCTTGTTAAAAAAAAAAAAAGGCCTTATCTGAGAAAGGCCTGATCCTGCTGCCTTTGCCTTGGTAGTTCCATCAGGGACAGAGGGAAGGAGCAGAGACCTCAGGCTTTCAGGCTGCTGCCAAACATATGCTCTCAGGGCTGAAATCAACTTCTACAGCAGTTGGCATGCAGATAGGCACATGTCACAGCCTCACTGGCAAGAGTTTATGCCCTTGAAAATCTCTCCCAGAAGCTCACTTTTTCTGCACTCTACTTTGCCCAATGGGTTCAATAAAGGGAAAAGAAAACCCCGGCAGAACAGGAAACACTCTGACAGACTACTTGCCAGCCAGAGCCCGTCGCTTACCTGGTGACTCTCTGAGCAAGCCACCCCAGGAGTGTTGCCAAGCACCAGCAGCAGAAATCCAGAAAAAAACCAGTGAAGACAGTAAGTAGTAGAACAGCAGGAACAGTAAAACTGTGTGCTAAATAGGGGCATTTCAGAGATGTCCTATCCAGTCCAATAACATGGGGAGCACTCAAAGGATGTTCGTACTCCAGCCATAATAAAGAGATGTATAAAGTCCAGCTGGATCAATGACCTGGCTGCAAGGGCAACTCACCTGCTTCAGGCAACCTGGAAACAGCATGAACCTGAGCAAGTGAGCCAGTGCTTCCCAGGCGGCTCTTCCCATCTTGTGCAATGTGCCTGGGGGACTTCCTGAGCCAGCGCTGGGATCTGTGCCCCTAATAACCCCTAATAGGTATTTCCTCCATGAATAGACCTGGGTACTTTTTGAACTCATGCAAATGTTCAGCATCAACAGCATCCTGCAGCGAGGAGTTCCACGGCTTCATTATGCCAGAGCCACTTCCTTGGGCTTGCTTTGAACCTGCCACCCCCTTGTTTCACTGCTCCTCTCCATTTCTGTCCTGGAAAAGATCGTCTTCTCAAACCCATCTCCTCTCAGCTACGGGAGCAGAAGCAATGGCATCTTACTTGCTGCCCTGTTTGGGGACCTAACAGTATGGCACTGAATTACCTAGTAAGATCAAAGTGTAATTCTGCCCAACAGATTGAAAAGTATTTCTCTTTTGCAGGGCAACTCGCTTTGTCACACGAAGGATGCATTGATCTGTTTCAACTCAGCGTTTGTAGACTGCTCTTCTCCATCAAGACTTGCTACATAATTGTGTCAGGAGATCATCCGTGAGGGTGACAGTGTAGGGCACTGCGCTCTTCTCAGGGGATGAAAACGATTTGTGGCAGTGAGGGCTCCCCAGGTTGCTGGTCCTTCAAGCTCTGTCGTTCTGGGCCCTGAGCTCCAGCTCCGTGAGCTCATGGGGTGTAACATGATTCACGGAGAGGAAGTTGTGTTTTTGTAGAGTTTGGCATGACACGGGAGCCCATGCACGTTTGTGTTGGTCTGTGCTGCCAGCACACCTCACCAGGGGCTGATAATAAAGGGAGAGGTGGTCAAACAATCCCCTCTGAAGGCAAAGATGAATGAAAAGATAGGCTCTAGCAAGCTTTGTATAGGAGGCAAAATATAAGGGTGTGACAAGTCATGAACACACACAAATGGGAATGTCAGGTCCGGGGGTTGTTCTCACCTGTTTTCAGCATCACTGCCGTGAGTCCTCAATACACAGCTCCAGAGACAAGGCCATCTGTTTTGCCATGACAGCTGGCAGCTAGCAGAGGCCAGTGTGAATAATCTGCCTCCTCTGGAGCCAAACTTGCTAAGAAAAGCAATTTCAGCCATGTCAGATGAAAGCCACCTGCTGCCCCAGTCAAAGGCATGGCACGTGTGGGGACCATGGCACCAGGTTCTCCCAGCTTCCCACCACATCTCTCTTGTGCTGCAAGGCAGCAGGATCCTGGAACAGAGGAGGTTCCCAGTGACATCTCTTTTCACCCTTGCACTTTAGCAGGAAGAAGCTACAGTAGAGCTGTTTGCCCTGGATGAACTTTCCTTGTTTCTTTGGGGTTTTAAAAATTTTCTTCTGAAAAATGAAGGGTTTTCCCCTCTCTCTCTTTCAGAATGCCTGGTGTGAGCATTGCTCAGTGGTTGAAAGAGTGTCGTGAGTAATGGTACTGGGGGTGAGCAAAGACTGACATAGGAAATGAAGTGTGGAGAAGGAAGGGGTGCAGACAGTGTGGCCCCAGAGGCTCTCCAAAGGGCACAGCAATGGTGACAAAGTGCACAAAAGAGGAAGAAAAACAAAAAATGGGGAACTTCCAGCCCTCCACTGGGCATCCTCTGGGGAAGATACGCAAGACCAAGTCCCCAGAGCGAGTTACGCAGCAATGTCTGGCCAGCTGGTGGCTAGGGGTGTCACAGCTGCCTGCTCCAGTACTGTGCCACATCTGGAAGGCTTCTTGGGAGACACTGCTCTTGCTATACCACAAACCTGAACCCCCTTTGGCTGGTGTTGATCCCACATGCCTTGTTGCAAGGGGAGAGGGGTGGTCTGTAATCATGGGGACCCCTGGGGATGGCCCCCTCCTTCCCAATATTTGCTGGGCTTCCTCATGCAGAGAAAGGACCTGGCACCCCTTCTGGGAGACACAGCCCCAGCAGCTGCCTTTGCAACATCCTACGATCTGGGCATCCTTGGGGATGCTCTCCTGAATAGAGGAACACCCAGCTGGTGGGCCTGGCCCAGGTCTGAATGCACTGCTTGGAGAAGTTAATCTCAACTATAATTTCAAATGTTGCCATAAAAAGATGGCCAGACACTTTTTAAGACAAGTAGCCTTGAGACTATCCCAATGGAAATAGGAATTTTTGTGGGGGAGGGATGGGCCCATCTGCCAGCACCAGTGATGCCACCAGGAAGATTTGAAGATGGGAAACTGAGATAGTTTTCCCAGAAGCAAGGACCTCAACAAGGCTACCACCACATTAAGGGAACCGCATTAATCAGGATTTGTGCCTGGGGTCTCCCACTGAGGTAAAAGCCAAAGGTGCAGCTGCAACCCACGGCAGTCCACGCAGCCCCCTTGCACCATGTGTTGGTTTCAGTTCCACCCAAACTCCTCCTGGGCTGACCTGTGTCATTTAACCCAGAAGAGGAAAGGAAAATCTCCAACAGGAGGGTTTTTCGGAGCTGTCCCTTGTGTTTGTTTGGCCTCGTACAAACTCACTTTTACATGCAAGGAAAATTTCTCTAAATTTAGTCACAGAACTACCTTGCAGAAAAATTTTGAGGGCCACAATGGCATCTCTCCTGCAGACCTCCAGGGCCAAGGGAAAACCTGTCTGGCTTCCCTTCCCTGTATTTGGAGAGCAAATTGGCAGGGATATGCTTTTACTTCCTTACATGAGGGCTGGCCTCCCTCCTTCTGTGTGCTTGGGAAAATCTGCAAAGGTCTCAGGACAAAGCTGAGCTTTCTAATTCTCATCAAATCTGTTGTGATAATTTTCACCTTTTCCTTCCTGTGTTTCACATGTCCCTGTGAGCTTTGCTGCCCTGTCCTTCTGTCAGGACATTTCTTATAACTCTCATTCTTTTTTGCTGAGCAAACAGCAACAGACTGAGCCTGTTGGAAGAAAAACAGCTTTACCAAAGCATTGGGGACTGTAAAGAGCTTGGAAACACCAAAACCGTGAGGGCAGAGCATCCTTCTCCCTAGCAAAGTGCACCCAGGGCACGCAGCAAGCACTGACACGCATGTGCCCATTGTGTCAGGGTCTCATGGGGAAAGGGACTGGGATGAATGAGTAGTTTTAATTGTACACACAACTTTTTGCCCCAGTCTTGCCAACTGAGTGCTATTTTGGGGCACATACGTGCTTAAGCATCGCCGGCGCCTGTTGCATGGGGAGCAAAGGCATGCTTAGCCGGCATGGATTGGTTTTGCATTAGTCCATTTCCTTTTCCCTGACACAGGAGAAATTTGTCTTGCATTAGCGTTGTTTCCTACCCACTTGGAAAGGAAGAAGTGGGTGGTGGCCACATCCCCTTCCCTGAAGGCCGTCGCTGGTGCAAGGGGCCCTGGGATGTAGGGGAGGGAGCAGAGGGGGCCCAATTCCTCATGGCATCCACTCAGAGCATGTCAGACTCAGCTTTTAATCTGCCGTCACACAGCCAAGGGTCAGCCCTGTCTGCCACACAGCCTCTTCATCCTCATCTGACTGTCACAGCAGCACAGATTGCTCCTCACTGCCCAGCACTGCTGGCTGCAGACCTGCCCCCCCCCACCATCTCCTCCTTAGTATGAAATCCCTGGCAGGCAAAATGTCCTCTTTGTCCCTTTCTCCCCCAGAAGCTATGCCATCCTGCATTGCTCAGTGGGAAGTTTCCTGGCGTGACTGCAGGCACCAGCAGGGAGGTTGTGTAGCTGCTGTGGCCACTGGCCACGAGACACAAAGTCCCAGCAGGGAAGGCTGGCCAGGCTCGTGAATGACCGCTGCTTGCTTGAGGTAATGAGCAAATATTGTTAACAAGCAGCTGTAATCTCCTGGCTTTGTGTGCACTCCCCCCTGCTGTTCCGCACACAGAGGTGATGTCAGGGTGTCAGGGAAGATGTGTCCCTCCTTGACACCCTGTGTGCTTCCTCCCTGAGATCAGCAGAGATGTTCTCTGGGGCCACACCGGCCAGTAGTCCCTTTCCACCTTCCCTTGGCCCTGCAACCTCTGGGCCAGCATGTGGTGGTGTGGGGATGCATCTGTTTGAGCCCAGACACCCAGGCCAATTGAATGCCCCTCTCACTCACGTGTGGGGTAGGGGGGAAGGGGGCAAACCCTTCAACTCAAACAGATATTCAGCCTTCCTGGCATATTTAGGCCATAGACGCTCCCTCAGAGGGACAGTGCTCTTTGGCACTAAGGGCTGACTCCAGCATTATCATTTTGTTGACGGAAGAGATGTTAGGATTAGGGGCAGAGGAAAGAAAGGGTTGGAAACGTGCTCCATTTCCTAGAGACGGCTGCTTTTTTCTCCTCCCAAATTGCCCAGTCAACCACAAGATGAGTCACTGGTCTCCCGCATTTCCACCTGACCCACTTTTGGCTTGTCAGGGCTGACTGCAGAGCTTTTGTTTCTGGGATGCACATATGCACAGCCGTGGAACTGTGATGCTTTGGGCTTCTCCTGTGTGAAATAACATGGAAGCAGGGAAGCTTTTCAGCCCTGGGCTTCCCCTGAAGGCACAAAATTATGACCATCCCAGGCCACCATCATCTAGGCTCCGCTAGGAAGGTCCTGGGGGCCTTGCCAGAGCTCTGCAGGGAGCTTTGATCCCCAGCAGCTCCAAGCTGAGCCTGGAGGTCCGGGGCTGTGAGGCTGTTATCCCATAGTTAGGTTTCCCTCTGGGAAAAGCTGAAAGGAATAAACAGCAGATGGGACAGCTTGTTCTGCTTGCCTGCTAATGGGTTTCAGTAGGCTGTTCCCAATTTCATGCTTCAGTCTGTGAAAAGGTACTATCACAAGTCAGGATAGCCCAGAATAAAAGCACCTCAGAGGTGCTCAGGTAGCTGTGCCCACCAGGTTGCTGTTTTCCTCCTCAGTGCTGTGCCTGGCATGGACCTCTCCTTTTCCAAAACCAGGAGCAGCACTGTGTCAAACCACAGCTGAATTGGAGAGATGAGAAACACAGATTAGTGGCAGAAAGCAGAAATGGCATCCCAGGCACAGGAACAGCCCTGGGCAGCAGTATAAATAGTCATACGCTTGCTCCATTTTGTGCATGGTGGTGTCATTTTTTTCCACCACCCAAGGGAAATTCCCAGGGGTGAAATGTCCATCCCAATTGTATTTTCCAAGTCCAACTCATTGTACTTCCTCAGCCTTCACATCCTGAAGGATGTTCCAGGGGGCTTGCCTTGCAGGAAGTTCATGTCTTGCTTTCACCTCCGTTGCTGGCCAAAGGCATGGCTTGTTCCTCTGCCCTGAACTGTATTTGTGTGCCTGTCTCTCTCTGGCTCCTAGTGCAGAACCTCTGTGGCTGCTTGAAAGGGCCCCTGCCCGGCCTCTCGCACCTGCAGCCAGTCCCTGGCTTACTTGCCTCTCACCACGCTTTGTTGCAGTGTTTTAGGATCCCAGATTCAGCTAAGTGTCTCAACACCTCTAGCCAGTGGATATGGCCCTCATGGCTCAGGTGCAGGGCAGCAAAAAAGTCCAAGCCTACCCACAGGGCATGGTGGGATCTCAGGAAAAATCCACTAAGAGGGGCAGCAAAGGGGAAGGTCGTGCTTATTTGGCTGCTAAAGGTACAAGGAATAGTCTTTTTTTTTTTTTTTTTTGCAGCCTTAGGGCTGCAAAAGCCCCATTTGACTTAGTACCTATCCCACACATGGCAACATCCAGATTATCCCAGACCCAATTCTAGCTCCACTTGTTCTGAATGGAGGACATTTGGTGTTAGACTGAAAAACTTCCCTTAGGCAGCTGCCAACAGCTGTAGGAGGTCCATGTCCATGCACGGTCTGTTGTGTACCCCAAAGATGCTCACAGCCCCCCTCCAGCAGGACATCCATAAAGTGGCACCTTCTTTTGGCTGTCCCCCGCCCTTGGCAAACCCTGAGAGCAATGGCGCCAGCAAAAAAAATGATGCTGCTCCTGCCCACAGGCTGTAAAACGTGGGAGAATGAGCCCACACATCTCAGCGAGCGGCTTCCCAGGCATCTGACCACAGCGAGGGCTGAGGGCCGGGTGCTGATGAAATGGCCTGTTTATGTTTTCAGTGCACATGGCACTAATTACTGGTGTCTGTGCTCTAATCCATGCTCTGCGGGCAAGCTGGGAGGTGAGGCTGGGCACACCTGCCCGACGTGTGGGACCCAGCCCTGGCAGGGTCTGGCAGGGTGGTGAGGTGCCCGTGCTCCACATGTGCAAGGCACCCAACCTCTGTCTAGGCCCTGGTCATGTCCACCATCCTGTGCAGCAAAGCCACGCTGCCCAGCATGAGACCATCCAGAAGGTCATGCCAGGCCCTGTCCCCCAGATTCTGAAAGGATTTGGAGTGCCAGGGGTTTGCCTGTGCTGGAAACGTGCTGATCAAGGCAGGGCTGTGGCTAAACCCGTGCTGGAGCTGGCTGTACCCTGGCTCCCATCCGAAGAGGTGGCTCTCTTGGCCAAGGTACACTCCTCCACAAATGCTTACAATATTTGGCACTGGCTGAGTCCCTGACTCTCTGCGCCAAGATTTTGGGTGGTGTGACAGCTATTCGTTACACCCTGGGAAAGTGTAGACTGCAGACTGCATTTGTTTGGAAATCAGAGGTTGTTTATTCACCTCTTCCCATGATCATCTCTGACAAATGAGAAATGTTTCATGAGGCTTTTTCTCCTTTTTTTTTAATGGGAACTACAACTTCTGATGTGACATTTCTCAAATGTCAAATTTCTCAACCTAGTACCTCTGATAAACTGCAGCTACTTGCAGCCTCTTAAACTAAAAAGAACCAGGTCCTTTTCATGCCCTTCCCTCTGCCCCCAAGATCAGCTTGTGTTAAAGTCCGATCATATCCATTCTATTATTTTCTCTCCAGAGCAGGGCACACAGACTGCTGACGATGTTTCCTTCCCAGCCACAGCCTAACACTGTGCCCCATTGCTGATGTCCACAACTGGGAAACTCCTTCCCAGGTGACTTGCAAGGAAAAAATCCTCTCCTTGTTTCAGGACCTGAAAGTACATAGCAAAGTGTCTGCAGGAGGTGCAGATGTGCCCAGGGTCACTGACATACAAGCCACTGCACTCAGCCAGGTCTGGGAGCATTAATGAAGCTGCCCTGGATTTACACTGGCACAGCAGAACAAAATACAGCCTTTGATTAAAAAAGAAAGAAATCAAGGAAATCCCACATAAATACTATAGGTTTCAAAGGAAGATGATGGTTTTTCACTGGTGAGAAATAAAAAATTGTACTGAAAGTCAATTAAGTGAGCAAGTCGTATGCTTTTCTCCAGGCTTCAATTTGGGAATCACATCAATTCCCTAAATCTCCCTTTGGAAATGACTTTTAGCTCCACTGTTAAATAACATTACTGGAATTGCAATGAGAAGAAATCAGTGGAATTCACTGATATATAGACCTGCCAGAAGAGAATAGGGTTCATCTGAAAATGTGGTCATAATTCTTCTCTTTGCATTATTTCCCCGCTTCCTGCACTTTCCTGCTTCTCCCTTTGTACATTAGTAGTCCAGGCTGAAACCCTCAGCTCAGCTCAGCCCCCTCGATTGCAGCAGGAGTGAGGTGTCTCCACAGAGACAAGTCAAAGGGACACCCAAGAGGGGGACTGAGCAAAATTTGGGCTGAAGTCAACTCCTGGAGCTCTCCTCAGTCCATAGGGCATAGTTGTCAAATACCGAGCACCTCCTTGGCACAGGCTCCAGCCCCCAGCCGCTGGAGTGCACCCTGCCTGCCAGTGTCTCAGCTCACTCCACTCACCCCATCCTTGGGATGATGCCTGCAACACCCAGCCATTACTCATTTTTGGCAAGTAATTTAGCAGCCCCTGGTTGCTCGTAGTGCAGCGAACATCCTGTGAGTGCCAGAGGCGAGGGGGAGACCACAGGATGTGAAGTGCAGAGCTTATCAGAAATGCCCCCACAGGAAACACAGTGATGAATATAGAAACCTGATCAAACCGCAGCCGGAAATGGGCTGCTGAAGGCTCAGGGAGATGCTGAGCTCTCCTGTGACCTGCCAAATAGCTGTCTGCTTCCTTCCAACAAAATTAAAGGAGGGGCAACGCTATCTGAGCAGGAAAGTTGAACGCACATGGGAAGAAGGTGTCCAGCCCAGCAGAAGTGTGTGTGTGTGTGTACCTGCTTTTGCAGGAGCCTGCTGAATTTTAACCGTCCCTCATACACAAGCCAGCTGTGCTTCTTCACCAGCTGCTGGGTCAGATCCCCAAAATGGGAGGCTGTGAGTACACCTCCAGGGCTGGCCCCAGCCTCAAGGTGCTGCACCCCACTCCCACCCATCTCCCACAGCCTGTGCAGCTGCCTGGGCTCCTCCACGTGCCTGGGGCAGGACCCACTCGTGTTTGGCAGGGATGTTTGGAGTCGGTTCTGCCCCATAGTGGGTGTCAGCTGGTGACCTTCCAAGGCCAGTGCCTCGACAGACTCCAACAGGTGCATTGCTTATGGCTGAAACACAAAGAGTGGGACTGCCTGCAGGAATAACAGCCTCAGCTGGCAGGCTGGAGCGCCCCCCTACCATGCCCCTGCTCACTGAGTCTCTGCCTGACTCCACAAGTGGGATCTCCATCACAGCATCTTCAGTCCCAGCAGTTGCCACTGAACCAACCCATCTCATTTGCCCTGGGAGCCCTGGACTAGAAAGCAAAGGGGAAGGAGATGTCCTGGCAGTCTGGGCTCACAAGAGTCCATAATATGAAGCTTAAAATGTTCTCCCTCCCTGGGGATAGTCTGTTGGTGTTGAAATTCATTTGCATTAGCTATTTTAAGTGCTGGCCTCTTTCTCCAAAAAGCCCTGGAGCTGGAAAGTTTCTGGAGTTACCTCATGCACTGCTCCTCTCTGGCTCATGCCAGTTCCTAATACTTTCTGCCTCTCCAGTAAAACAAACAGGTTTTGCCTGCAGATCCCAACTTATCCATTGCATGCCACACAAACAGGTTGGCATTTGTCTTGCTTGCAGTGTTGTCTCTGCTTCAGCCATGGAGAGCCATGTAGTGAGCTTCCCCACTTATTCACCTGGGCCTAGTAATTAATCAGCTAGTAAGGGCAATGGTTAAATGGCACTCAGTACCATACACAGGCACATAATGGCACAATTAAATCTCCTGAAGAGATGTCAAATGACTTCCTTAAGGTAGCTGCTAAGCTCAGGCAGTTCAGAGAGTATTTAATACCAGATGCTAATGGGCTATGCTCAAATATAAGCCTGGGTTAATTAAATCGTGCCATATCAATCAAGAACGAACACAGCCTAGTTGGCATTTCCAGTTTATTGTTAATATGTGACCCCCAATCGGCCCAGAATTAATCAGTACAACCAATTATTCTGCCTCTGCCAGTGACACCAGAGCTCACCAGGCCCCCTCATGGCAGGCACAGACCAAACACAGGCTGCCTGGCCGGTGGGTGCTGCCTCTGTGCCCAGGAAAAGCAGAGTGTGGGGATGACAGAGACCTGCAGGGACTGCCCTCAGACCTAGAGCATGCTCTGGAGACAGGCACTTTCGCAGTGGGGAGGGGCTGGAGGGAGCCTATCTCACCTGGGGGAGCAGCAGGGGAGGAGGGCAACCAAGGGAATGCAGCAGAGGTGGGCGAAGTCCGTGTTCTGCCAGAGGATTTGAAGCCACGTGTCAGCAGGCCTTTCTACACGTTTGTTTCCCCATCTGCAATAAAATAAGTAAAATAGCACTTAGTTGCCTCATAGGGTGTGTGAGCTGTACTTAATTGATATGTGCAACCGATTTAAAGGTTCTGGGAACAGGGGAGAATTGAGAGGAGCTAAATGGTGCTCCTGCTCCTGCTGTGTCCTTGTGTGCTGCACCCTTCAAAGGGTGAAGTGTCCCATGTCACCACTTCCCTTTAGCAGTAACCCCCATTTTGAAGCCAGGCAGAGACAACCTGCCCTGTCTTGTCTTGAAACACCAGATCTCTTTGTAACCTTGACACACTGATCATCAACATGCAAGGGTCTGTGTTGACCCAGGGAGACAGGTGTGCTTTTTTAATGCAGAAAAACACTGCAAGCTAAGTTGTGTTTCAAAACAATGCACCTCAAGGCACCAGAGCAGTGGATTGGAGATGAAGCAAGAGAAAGTTGGAGGGAACCTGGGCTTACAGAGAGCTGCAGCTCTTTGCTCTGCTCTGCTGTCATGAGACAGTACAAATATATCACCATTCTTGGGATGTGGGTTTTAGTTTCCTTTGCATTGGTAATGTTACTCAAGAGTCACTTAAAATACAAAATAAGCACTCTTTTCTAGGTGTCGTGGTGTTCAGCCTGTTTGTTATCACTGCACTCCAAAGTGTGTTAGGACACCCTCTTTTTCCACGTGCTCCGTCTCCCTACCTTTCTGGATGATATAAAAGTCTAATTTTCCTTTGATTTTGTCTCATCCTGGCCTCCAGCAGCACCAAGCCCTCCCAGCATAGGCTGTCTAAGCCACCAGAGTTGCTGGCTGCAGGCATCCCTTCACCAGGCATTCCCTGAACATGCCAGCACCAAGTCTATATGCAGCAGAGCAGGCTCTGGTACGCCCACGTAAGATGGGCACAGAACTGTGTGCACAGGGACAAAACAGAGCTTTCGGGTGTCCTTGCTGTTCCTGCCCAAGAGAAAATACTTGCAGTGATAGACATCACTGGTGTGACAGCCACTGCAATAGTCTCATTGGGATGATGGCAGAGCTGCTCTGTGGGCTGGATGAAGTAACGACCGTAAAAGAATCCCGTAACAAGATAATGGGGCAAATGAACCAGGATTGCATCTGCCAGCTCCTTATGCTGCACGGAGCCACACAGTGACACATGGCTCCTCAGAGAGCAGCTGTGAACCTCAGAAGAAAGAGAGAAGAAGACAAAAGAAAGAGAAGGTGATGAAGAAAAATAAAATGAGCTGATTCAACTTAGAGCCATGCACAGGCAGAGTCAGTCCCTGCCACAGCATTGACTCAAAGATGAACAAGTGAAGGGACAGGGCTCCTGCCAATGCTCTCTTGCACCCAGCCACTCATCAGACTCAGGCAGGATACTCTTTTTACACATATGCAGGTAATTAATTCAGACCTCTGAAAAAAGTCATGGGAGACTTACTGCTCACTTAATTAAAGAAAATAAAATGCTTAGCCATGTCTAGAGATATGCAGGCACTGGTAAAGGCCCTTCAAGATAGAGAGCCCTCTCAATCATGTGAACTGTTGGTATAGGAGTCAATTCATCTCCGATTTTATGCTTCCTTCCCTTCAAACCCTGGGGCGTGCTATCCCTCTGTACCCTAGGATGGAAAACACAGCATGGGAAGAGATCTCAAGGCAGTACCCAGAAATTAGTGATGGCTGGTACCTCTAGGCTGCTGTTGTCTCCTAGGGCAGCAAAGCACAGATAGTTCAGCCTGTGTCTCAGGAAACCAGCAAAGCTCCATCTGTGGACATGGGGGACACTGAAGGCCACCTCACATGTCATAGGCAAGGGAAAGAGACCCAGCCACTGCCAGCCAGTGACTCATGCTCCTAAGACTGTTCAGATGAATCATCTGATGCAGATATCTGCTCCTCTGCATCAGCCACAACAGGACTTCAGCTGTCCTGCTCTGAGACACTGGCTCTTTGGTATTACCCATCTTATGTGAGACCTTTAGCAAGATCAAGTCTAGACTTACTAAGTGTCTGAGGAGCTACTGAAACCTGACCTTCCCCGCAGGCCTTCACACCAGTGTAAGGGTGTTGAGCCCTGGGCTGGGACAGAGGGTTTGTGATGTTAAAACAGCTTGGCTGAAGGTTTGCCTTTAGCACATCCCAGTTAAGCACCACCACTCTTGAGTGAAGGAGGGCTGCCTCGTGGATGGGACCTAGGCTGGGGGTGTTACTCAAGTTACAAGCCACATCGACGTGCCAGGGAAATGGGCCAGGAAGAGGTGGCTAATTTAACATCCTTCAGACCAGAAGAAAATTCATTCACTTAACCAACACTTTGCTTCCCATGCAAGCCTTCTTTGGAAGTTTATTATTAATGCAATTAAGCTGGCTTCTCTGGCTACAGCTGGGGTATCTCTACTGCTGCTCTGTGTTGCTCTGGGTCAGATAACAATATAAATAACCAGAGCTGGCTGAAATTAGAAGTCTTGGTTTGTTTGAGGGCAGCACTATGGCTTGCTGGGTGTTTTCAGGTAAGTCATACCCTCAGTCTTTACCTGACTTTCCCCATCCATCCAGTAAGGGCTCCTGCTCCAACTTCAGAATTGCACAGAGGCTGAGGGCTGTTCTCACATGAGGATTATCTTTTGACCTGCCCTTAGCAAGAAAAAGTTTCCAAACACTGGTTTTAAACTTCAGTGGGAGTTAGGCAGGAGCTCAGGGGGGCAGGATTCTCCTTGAGGTACAAGGTTGGCACATCAGCCTGGCCAGGGGACAGGAATAGGAAATCTGAACTGAAACTGAACATTTCTTGTTCTCCCTGCTATAGCTCATTCCATCTCTGACACTGTTTAGTCAGCACAGCAGTCACAAACCTTTTGGAAAAACAACTGAGTCATAAAAAAGAGAACCTAAAATCCCTAAAACTCAAGCCCACAAAATGCAGTTATCCTTGCACAGCTCGCTCAGGCTCTGGTAAAGGGCCTTGTGTCCCTTCCAATCTGACCCATTCTGTGATTCTGTGAAAATGAAGAGCAGCTGATAGATACATAATGTAACCAGTTAGAAAACCTCACAGAAGTTTCTTGCCATTTCAAGACATTAATCACAGGAGATACTACAGACACATTCAGCAGTATGGGTCCATTCTTTTCTCTGCAATTAAGAGAAATAAAAAAATGCAGGTAAACGGGGCCTGATCCTTGAAGGTGTCCCAAAGAAAGCCCCAAAAAGCTCATGTGGTTGATGAATCATCTTGAGTGACATGGTAAAGCCTCCTGAATTATACAAATGGATTAGGACTTACAACAAATTTTCTGTAAAACCATGCAACAGTTTATAAGATAATGAAAAGTCAGAGGAATTGTGTGGAGAGGAAGCCAGGAACATGGAGGACATCAATGTATTTAATAGAGGCCACCTGTGAATGCCAG
The DNA here is from genome assembly GCA_013397055.1 of Pachycephala philippinensis. Taxonomy (NCBI): domain Eukaryota; kingdom Metazoa; phylum Chordata; class Aves; order Passeriformes; genus Pachycephala; species Pachycephala philippinensis. Next base: position 223,104 of record VWZT01005131.1, on the reverse strand, counting down.
GCTGATCCTTTCAACATTAGAAAACCACCTTTTCCAAAGAGAATGGATATCTAGGCTTGTTGAGGAACCTCCTTCTAAGGCAGGTCTTTCCCTCTGCCTATCCTACTCCTGATGAGAGCAGGACGGGGTATTGCAGCAGCTCAGCCATGCACTTGGCACACAGTGCATTGCACGTAGTGTCCAGGGGTTGCTTGTAGCTGATGGCACCAACAATGTGTGAGGTTTGATCTGCAAAAAGAGGATTAAGCCATAATCGTAATCATTATCCTTATCAATGATTTCAAATCGTCTACCACGTACCTTTTCAATCTGCCATCAGCAAACCATGGATGTGACTACTCTGACTCATGTTACAGCTACGGTTATGGAGTCTGTAAGTGCTGTGACCCAAGAGGAGTCTCTGTATGGTCCCAGACACATGGCCCAGGAGCAGGGCTTCCTTCAGAAGGGATTGTTCTTAATAAAATGTTCCATCGCAATTCAATTTCCTTCATGGCTCGAAGATTGCCTCTTCTAGTACCTATAAATATTCTGGTGATCCTGTCCTTGACAAGCTCATTCCACAAGCTGATTGCTGTTGCAAAAGCTGGCTTAGGCAGTAAGACCACAAAAGGAAAAATTTTAGACTCAGAGCTATGCACAGTCTTAGCACTTGACTGAGTCACACTCACAGCGATGTCCAGATCCAAAGCTGGCAAAACTGATCAATTGTCTTAAATTTACTTCCCCTGCCATATAAAATTTATCTTGGACACAGCAGAGTTTCTTGTGTGTGTGCTTGTGGCTAATCTCTCAAAGGAGAGTGGGCAGGAGGAGTGCCACGGGGAGGAGCAGGCCTGGGCCTGTGCTCCTTGGCTCCCACGTTGATGAGGCGGATGGTGCAGGGGTCGGGAGAAGCAAATGACACTCACTGACAGCTCCCAAAGAAGGGACACCTTTGCACAGTGCATAGTTAGAGCATGGACACACTGAACCACAGGATGTTGTGCATGCTAAAAGCTCACACAAGTTCAAAGAGCAATTAGACAAATTCATGACAGAAAAATCCGTCAAGGGCTATTAATTGCGAAGACAGAGCCTCTGCTTCAGGAACTGCCTCAGTCGCACACACCTGGAGGCCAGGACAGTATCCTGGAATAGCACAAAGACATGCTAGCCCCATGCTTTTACTTCTTGCTAGGCATTTGTTTTCCAGCCCTTAGCAGAGAGGGGATGGATGGGCTGAGTAGTGCTGCTCTCAGGTCAATGTGTGGCTGTGAGATATTGACCTGGAAATACCACATACCTACACAGGACTTCCTGCCTCTACAGAAAAAAGGTAGCAATATCGTAAGAGTACCAACAAAATTGCACGGAAAAAATATTTCTTGTTTTCTTGGAGTGTATCTGTGAGCTCTATGGAAGTCCCCAGGAGCAAGATCTATTGCTAATGGGAGGAGGCAGAAAGCTATGCCATTTTGGCTGAACTGCCCCTCTGATTTGAAGGTACCACCCCTACCTCCTGTTGACTTTTTCTTCCCGGAGGCTAAAATGCACATGAATCATTAACAAGCTTGTAGAGTCCATGCGCGCTATCACAGCTTGCGTAATTAATCCTGAGCCAATGTGACTTGGAGAATTAATAAAGCTGCTGTTGCTGGGGTGGAAATTCCTGTTACCTGCAGCAGGGCTGGATTTGCTGTTCATCTGCATCTGCACATTTGCAGATGCCTGTGATCACAACAGCAGGAGTTATACACAGGGTATATCGATGGGGGGAAATATGCACGGAGCAGAAGAGAATGGGAAGAAATGCATCATGATCCACATTTTTAGTGGCTCTTCTGTCCAAGAAAGAGAGTTCAATATCACTCCTGCGCAGGAGATCAGGTTTGTCATGATGAGCTTGGGTGTCTGTGCACCACTTCTAGAGCCTGGGAAGAAATCTACAACACTTTGGTCTTTTGCTCTTTCTAGCTATTCCAGCTGATTTTTTTACTTAGCATCTTGTCTTAATCACCTTTATCTGAGAGATCCTTGTTGAGAGGAGCATTGAAAACTAGCCTGGATAAAAGGGAATAACTCTGTAATCCTAGGCAGCAGAGAAGTCCACGTCCTCTCATCTCCCTCCATTGTCCATCTGTACTCTGACACACAGCAAGTAGATGAGATGCTCAGGTTTTATCTGAGTTCCAGAGCTTGGTTTGTTTTCAGAATATTCAGCTGTGGAAGCAAGTTGCACATGCTCCAGACACTAAGTTTTATGCAAACCGCTTTTCAATATTTGGTCTGTGATTCCTCCAATACCATTGTCCAGGTGAGCTGTCTGCATCTGGCCTCCAGTGAATTTAAGACACTCCTGTTGTTGAATCTAAAAATCTGTCCACATCTGAAGACATCAAGACCCTGTTGACCATCTCCTCCTGGAGAGTAATTTTGTTAATTCCTGCTTGGTAGCTGCTAAGGAAAAGTCCTGGTCCTGCCAGTTATCTAGCCAGATATGAAAGGTCTCAGTAAAATGCTGAGGATCTGGGCTGGAAATGTTGAATTTGATTATACCCCTTCTCTCCCCATGTGTCTCGGGCACTAGGTTAGATGTCTGTAGCTTTTACTGATCTTCTGTTTGTTCTTCCTTGAGCATCAGCAGGCCCCTCCTTGTCCATGCAGCCAGAAAGCATGTCCAGCACTGGCCGAGCTGCTGTCCCCCTTCCCTGGGCACAGAGCCCACTGGTGCAACAGGAGCCATACATCCCTGCTTCTCACACCAAGGCAGCTCTTCTGCATCGAGGAGACCTTGTGTTTGCAGTGAGTGAGCAAGAAAGGAGTTATATAAATACAGTCACACAGCTTCCTTTCCCAACACAGGTTTCACAGACTCCTCAGTCACCATTTGCCAGATATGGTCTGTCCAGTCAAGCAGGAAGGTCTGAGTGTACACAACTATATGCTGTTTGAAGTACTCTTTTTTCTTTTTTCTTTTTCTTTTTTTAATACAATTTGGTTTCTTTTACAGTCAAAAGTGAAACCTGGGCTTGAACTATTGAAAAAACAGCACAGAAATGGAGAGCTTACAAAAAAACAGGGCAGTGAATCTTCTATCAGTGCTAGACTTCACACTGGTGTCTGGTAAATGATAGAAAAACTCCACAATATGTCCTGAGCAACTTTTTGCCCACCATCGAAGGAAGGAAAAATGTTATTTGTCCTAAACAGAGATGTGGTAAAAATAGAAATCGAATCCTAGGCCATATTTAGCATTTCAATTAAATGACCTCATTTTTAACAAGCGTACCTAGATGATTCACATTTTAGAAAAATCAGGCTATATACAGAGCTGTCCAAATGGGAAAATATAGCTTGCCCAGATAGAAGTGGAAGATTAAATGCATCCTGGGTTCAGATCTTTACACCACTGACCAGATTTCAGTGGTGGTCTCTCTGCCATTCCTTGCTTCTCCTTTTTCCAATAGATGTGGACTACAATCTACCTTGTGCTACAACAACTTCATAGCTCCTCTCCCCAAAGTTAAGAGAAAGGAGGTGAAAGGCAGCCCAGCCAGAGTTGTTAGATCTAGAAGAAAAGGGAACAGCACATGCCTGAGAGGCCAGCTGAGATCAGGGCAAAAACATCAAGTAGGACAAACACTGACAAGGTAGGAGGAAACAAATCTGCTGCAGGAGAGCAGGACAGTCCTGGATTGGGGCCTGGAGGCATGGTGGCATCTCCGTCCTTGGGGACCATCAGACCTGACCTGGCTGTGGGGGTGTGAGGGAGAGAGGGGCAGAGAGATCCCCAGATCTCCCTTCCCACCTAAACCCTCCGTAATTTTACAAACCTGTGAACTGCCCACATCTACCCCAAAGGATGGGGTTGAATGCACCAGAAAATGCTAGGAAGCAAAACTTTGGCCCTAAAATTATCACAGAAATGAGCTGTGGAAACAAAATGATTGTATTAGCAGACTGGCTTGAGCATTAGTGTAAGCCTATCATTCTGTCAGAATGGACAAATATTTCCTGCAGAGTTAATAGAGCTCTACTGGGTTGCTCTTAATAGTTGTTTATTTTATTTTTCACTGTTCATAATAAACCTCTGTGCATCTGAAAATAGCTCTCTCTAATTACTGTGTGAGTACCTGTGCATTATCAGTGTGCATGGGTGTATTTGTGTGTGCTGATGATACCTCAGGTATATGTAGAGGGCTACTCAGCTTCATTGAAAAATGTGTATTTACTAAGAAATCTGAAAGGTTTCTGGTTCACAAGAGTTTCACCAAATCCAAAACTGGGTTAGCACGTGATTGAAAACCTTGGCAGTCACTGCCAGATCCCTGCCTTTGGGACACGTGTACAACAGAAATCCTGCAAGGAAGGCAAGAGATAGTTGAATAGAAAAACCAGAAAATTTAGGAAAAAAAAGGCTTGCTGTGATTCACACCAAAATCAACTGTCAGAAAAATTACGTTTCCCCTGAACATGAAGCCTTGCTGTTCTTTCACAAAAGACTCCAGTCATATGCTCTGCCACCTCTCTCTTGAGATTTTTGTCACAAATTGCCCTCCTGATAAGATTCAAGATCCTGACACGTAAAATGAGACAAAAAAGATGGATATGGTGGGCTGGTGATTTCCAGCAATAAATCTTGGTGCTACATGAAAGTGTTAAGTAAAATGTGGCATGTCTTCTCAATGAACAAGTTGTTTTTCATTTTGGTTAAGACATTTCAGTTCATCGAGGCACCTGGACAACAGCTGGGTTGACTTAGAAGCAACACGTGCTCAAAACCAGGATTCAACCCAAAAGCAGTTAGGGGGTGGAATGACCCTGACAACAGACAAATTTGACTCAAAATTTTGCACAGAATTTGGTCAATGTAGAGAAAATCATAACTGGAGAAGGAAGATGGGTGAATGATCATCAGTCAGCAACAAACAGGGAGCATGGGTGTTTAATTGAAGGGGGACAAGATATTTTTAAAGGGATCCTGGCTGAACCCCACACTTTTATTTTTGACTAGTTGAGTGCAGCTGAAAAAGTAGTCATGGACAGATTTGCACCTCATGAATCCCTGGGAGACTATACCAGTGACTGCCCCCAGTCTGGGTAAAAGCAAATTAAAAGAAGTCAGGGCCAATTTACTTGAAGATATTTTCCAGGTCCGGCACTGTCTTCGGATGCATCAGAGGATTTTATCTCTAGGCCCACCTTTGAGCTAGACTACCCCCTTGGTGATGCAGCATCCATTGCATAGCATTAGAAGTGCTTCTTTCTTTCCACTGCCTTTTTACAGGTAACCATCTATGCTGGGATGTACAGCCACCTCTTTATTTTATCCAGGGGTGTCAGCTGCAGCATGTTTGCACCCTCCTGAACGCTTCAAAATGAAGGCCAGGACTGGAAAGAATGATGCCTGCTGAGAAATGTGGGACCAGATGACAACATTGTTCAATGTGGCCTTCGTTGTATTTTTTCTTGTCAGAATAAGAGGCATAAGGGTGATGTCAAAATGGATGACTTTTTCATGGGATAACTCTATCCAGCTCTGAAACACCCTTATTTCTGTCCAAAGTATCTCTGGCCTTTCTGCTGTAGCATCAACATTTCCTTCCCACTGAGAATATCCAGGATTTTTTTTGGAATTGCATGCATGGGACTGAGCGTGTGGGTCATATGTGCTGTCATTTGGTGATGGGGCAAGTCTGACAACGCCAGGGACACTGTTTCCTGTTTAACAAGTTTCTGTGTGTGCACTAGTGTACCTGTGAAAGAAAAGACAGAAACGTGATCCCAACTGTGGTGGTGCTGGACACCTTCCATCTCTGTAGCAGGCTGCAATGTGGGTCACAGGCTGCCTTACAAAAGCTCTCTCCTGCACTCTTTTCTCTGGCTGATGTGCTTTAAGCACCACCACTGCCAGATCACATTCTCAAAGCAAGCAGAGAAATACCAGGTCTGTGCAGCCAGCTCAGCATTCAGGATAGGTAACAGCATTCTTGTTCTGACTAGACTCAGGCAACTGAAAGCCAGAAAAATAAAAAATAAAGCAAGTGCCATCCAAGTCTCTATGATTCACAGGCAAACGCTGCTCAGTGCCACTGTGCTGCTGGCAGGGCAGCACAGAACCCATCATTTAGCCCCAAAACCTTCTCTAGTAAATCAGCAAAAGCGCAGGATGCCCAGCTAATGGCTCTACAAGGACAGGGTACCTGACAAGAAAGGATCTTTCAAAACAAAACCAGGATATTTGCTTAATATGGGACAACAGGAAGGTTTCTAAGTTTTAAAGGATGCAAACGGACAGAAAGAAAATCACTCCTTCACCTGCAGGAGTGGTTCCTCTGTGCCCAGCAAGAAGGCTAAACCCCTGCCTGGTGTGATGTTTCTCTTCCTTCTCACCAAACAAAAGAGGCTGAGCTGGTGTCAGCCTGTGCTGTGTGCATGTCTCGGTTCCCTGCACAGCCTGGAAAGGGCTGGCAGAGGAAACTCAGGGTCAGTTTCTTGCTCTCTCTCTCCCCCCTCCCAGTGCTGGAAAACCTGTCATCTTTTCAGGAAAGCCACTGAATGGAGATGAGGTGTTGGAAAGAAGAGACTGCCATGGGAGCACCAAACCCACAGAGATACAGCAGCTGGCTTGTTTTTCATGTAGACAAACAGCCACATGGGAGCTGACTGATGAGTTTGTAGGCATCTTGGAAATCCTCTTAGAATATGCCTACCAGTCTGGTCTCCTGAAATCCACCCGGCTGGAAGCACCCTCAAGCACTGCCCCACTTCCCATGGTGAACTGCTGCCACTGCCAGAGCACAGGTCAGAGCAGCAGCCATGCCCCAGCCCCAGGAATAAGGTGTTGGGGAGGCAAAGTGGAGATGAAATTTCCTCTGACCCATTCACGTTCACTGCAAGATGAGTGAAGGGAAGGCCCAGCCCTTTGTGAGCAGTTCCCCAACAATCTCAGCTTCTCAAATTTCATCCCTTGAGATCTACCACTGGCTGGTCCAAGCACTGCATCCTCTGCCACACAAAGATACATAAATCAGGCAATCAAGTGACATGACCCAGCTCACAGCTGGTACAGCAACTTGCTCTGGCCTGCACTTCATCGCAGAATGGTGTCGGGTCAGTTAAGCACCATTTCCCCTTTGTAAGTCTGTGCTGATTTCTCCTGACCACCTTCTTGTCCTTCATGAGCCTAGAAATTATTTCCAGGATTAGTTGAGGTGAGGCTGGCTGGCCTGTAGTTTGCCATATCTTCCTGAGGACAGGAGTGGCACTTGCTTTCTGCCAGTCTTGAGGAACTGCTCCCAGTTGCCATGATAGCTGACGCACTGAAGGTGGGGGAAGCAGTGGACAGGCCCTGGATGTCATGCTCAGCAGTTCCTCACCTCTTCACTGGTATTTCCTCAGCCAAATTACACCAAAAACCAGGGCTGCTGAGGTCTTACACAGTTTTGACCTCTGATACTGAGGATTTTCTTGCCCTGTGTGCTGCATTCTCTGGAAAGCAGAGACTGATGTGACACGCCACTCCAGGCTCTGCTAGGACAAAGTTTGCAGCTCATTAGAGCATGGGTTTGTCTTTAATTGACCCAGACACTTAAATTTAAACTCATACTTAAGGACATTACTGGATCTGGATCTAAGGGAGTGGGAGACATTGCCACTGTAAATGATCCCACTGCTTCTCCTGGCCACTTCTATGGTCTCTGTTCTGACCCACACTCCTGACTGCCCTTGTACACATGTGTGGCCCCCTCTGCAGAAATAAGAGCAGCACTTTAAACCTTTAAGGTAATTATTGGTTTAGCTTCAAAGCATATACACCCTGCCTAAAAGAAGAGTTTTGAGCTCACACCCAAAGCAAGAAAAGCCACATGGGGATCTCTGGAAGAGCTGGAGGAAAATATCTTTAAAAGCCTCAGGTTCTGAAAAGATGAATAAACATTGGAAGTCAGCTGTTTGGCATTCACTCTGGGCTCTCTCTGTGTTTTCTAAGTGCCTACCAGCCCCTGAGGATGAAGCAAAGGCTGACACATCTGGAGGGGTTGCTGAAATGACGAAGCTTTTACTTCTGCAGAGAATTACAAAGCTATGGCCATGGGGAAAACAATCATGGGAAGTTCAAAAAACAGAAAAAAACCCCACAAAATGTGTCAAGAAAACCCCCTTCTATTTTGTATTTTTCATGAACCACAATCCTACATATTACTGATTTTTTTTTTTTTAAATATATCCTCTCAATCCCATTATTGGGATCTACAGGTCACTGATAGACTTTACAATTCTCACTCCTCCCATCAAACCAAATCAAGGACCAAAGCCCAGTCCTACCCTGCAGAATTCCTGGATTGGACGGATATTTTGGATCTGAAAGCAGATCCATGGGCCACGGAGCCTGGCAGGTGTTGGCGGGTCTCCTCCGCATGCAGGGCAACACGTGAGGAACAACAGGGCCCTGCCAGGGCTGGGCGAGAGGGAAGGCATGTGGCAGAAGGACAGTCTCCGTGACCCATGTGGGTGGATTTGGCTCCTTTCTTTGGAAATGCTATCAACAGAGGCAGACACTCCCTCTGGATGCTACGAGCCAGGCTACCAAACCACCCTCATATGTACAACGTGGCTCTCTCTGCTTCTGCCAGCCAAAGGCTCCCATGGGCGATTCGCCAAGTATGGAGGGGACAGGAAGCAAAGGTGGCATTAGGGCCTTCAGTATTGGCTCTAGTCTGTGGGGCAGCAACCTCAAAAAACATGGAAAAAGAGAGATTTGGAGATACTTTTTACTCCCTGCCCCACTGGTGGATGATCTTGAAGGGATTTTGTACCCTCCTGCCAAAGAACTGGGAAGTCTTTGGGACATATCCCTGTACTACACAGCAGTGCCCAGATGCCCAATGTTCAGAGCAGCATCTGCCAGGATGAAGGTCTCTCAGGCCCCTCTGATCCCCCAGCTAGGATGTAACCTCACCTTGGTGATATAGCCAGCAACACATGTATTGAAAAGCCCCAGCAATTTTGCCCGTGGGAGACAGCAGTGATCGCCGGGGACAGGTGAGCGCATCCTTGTGTATTTGCTTTCTTTCTGAACCTAGTCATTAGAGAGGGTGTCACTTGCTTTCAGCTGACAGCAAGCAAGGCGTTGTTACAGGAGTCTTCTTTGCATGTCAGAACTTTCTCACGGTCAAAAGTGCTCCTGGGCATGGGAGGGGTAGAGGAGGGAGTGGTGCTGCCCTCTGAATGTATGTCTCATGCATTGAGGAAACACTCACACAAGCCAGGAGGAACAGGAACCCTGCTGAGGTGATTGCATCAGGTCCTTTACATCAGGATCTCACCAAAGCAGCCATTTCTGTATGTCTTTCTCTATCCTGACTTTCTTGTCTCACAATGAGGTGTGTTTTCCTGCCGATTTTACAAGCTCTGCTCCCTGCTTACGGGGCACCTTGTGTTTTGACTCGAATGAGCCTGCCAGGCCCCATGGTGCCATGGAAGCTGGTCTGCTTTGAGGTATTCCTGACATTTCAGAGCTATGGTAGCACCTTGCAGCTGATCTGGAGAGGGCAACTCCAAGGCACAACATGCAGCTCTCCCACTTCGGGGTGCCACACACTTAATCCCCCTCCAACAGCTCTTCTTGTTGCTCTGCTGTGAATCCTGAGAAGCTGTCCCTCTGTGGAGCCAACTCTTCTTTCCAAATTCTGCTGCATTGCTTCCGGGCTCTCCTCCCACCTTCCTTCAGCACAGCACACCTTTCTGGCCAGAATCCACCCAGTATCATCATTAGAAGGTTTGTTGATCCCCAGAATAACACCTGCACGTTCTTTAGCAAGCACTACATTTAGTTCATGGCTGTTTTTGCCCTACGTGTATTTTCACTGAGTCACACACTGCTTGCTGACTCACAGAAAGCATTGAGGTGGAAAGTGGCAAGAATGGTAGGATGCAGGCTGGATAGCCTCTCTCCCAATGGGAGGTGGATGAGGCTCATCTGTTTAGCTTAGAAAGAGACCACACGCCTCTACACGTATCCACATGGAAGGAAGGTTTCTGACAGTCGAGATTTGTAATTTTATAGGCAAACACAAAATGGAATCTGGAGGTTGGACATGGACAATGGACAAATGCAGGCTGAAAGAAGGGAGAAAGGTACACAATATATGAAATCTCAGAAGCTGCCCTGTCATGTACTTCTGATTAAATCTTCTTCCTTCCTTGTGTTCTGGGCAAACATTACTGTTTTACCAGAGAAATGGTTCCTGTGCTCTAAACCACTCCCAGAAGGGATGAGACACTTGCAAGACTCAGGGGACACCAACCCTACAGCCCTCCATCCACACAGGCATCACAGCTCTACCAGGAGTAAAGAAGAAAAACACCTCTGTCCATTCACATGTACAGAGGGGACTGGCAAACATTTTGTGGGGTTTGTCTGTGGCACTCCAACAGGGACAGGCCAGTCTGGTGCTGCTACTGCTCCCACAGTGCTCAGTCTGGGACGCTAACACTGTAGCATCCCTTGCAAGTTCCTTTCTGACAGGGTTTTGACAAGACAGGACAGCCTCCACCAGAACTTGGCTGGAGCCAAGACCAGATAAAGCAGGTGGAGTGATTTATCAAGCTGGAATAGCTATTTCATATTTCCTAGCTCAGCCCTTTTGCATGGCTTGCAGATATTCACCGTGGGTGTGTGTTTCAAAGTCCCCTGTGCTGCAGAATATCCATGCAGCTTTAAGAAGGCCCTTAATCAAAACATCAGAAGCAAAGCAGATGTAATTTCCCTGGCTAACCATGTTGGACCCTGAGGCCTCTGCAAAACTCTAGTGAAGTCCCTACGGCTTTTGGGATGAGTGAGGACCACGTTAGTGGCACTGAAGGGGTGACAGAGAGCTGTGAGATCTGCTGGCTGCACGTGTGTTTACCTCATTCATTCACATCTCACATGTAGGGAGCTGTGGATTCAATTAGAAAATAATACCCATTTGCAGTTGATTGCCTGAGACATCAGCTTTAATAGCAGCTGGAGAGAGTTAGACGCCTGAATTGGTTCTGAGCTGCACTTCCTAGTTATTACGCTTCTAATTATGGCAAACCTGCTATTTGTCAACAATGTTTTATCAAAGGTGGGGAGACACGACACTCATCTTTTGGGAGGTGGCTCAGACTTTCTATTAGGTATTACGCAAGATAGAGTCTGCCATAGACCTGTTTGCCTTTCAAAGAAGCATCTGAACCTTTCTTTTTGTGGCAATGAGGATGCGCAGAGAGCACGTGAGCTGTCAGTCTGGAAACTTCCTGGCATACGTGCTTCTCTTCTGATATACAGGGGCTTACACACGCTCCAACATCTTTTTCACTCCATCTGGACCAAATCTGTGAGAAGGTCTGTTCTAGAAGCCATTCAAACCTTCATTCCAATCAGGTCAGCAGACTGCTGTGAAATGGTCTAGAGGCCAGGACAGAACTTTGCTAATAGGTTATATGCGTGTAATGAGAGAGCAAGCAGTACTCCTTGTTCCTGCTGCAGCAATTCAGCATTGGTCAGTGGATCTCAGTAGCTTGGTCTTGGGGACGCCACAAGACACAACTTCTTCTGATGGAACTTGATTCAGAAGAGCTGCACTTGTCCCTTATAAGAGAGTCTGATATGCTCTGCCTGGTTTGATGTAGAATATGCAGCAGGAGCTCTCAGGCTGTCTAAGCCAGCCTCCTGCAGTCAGAGGCAACCACTGCAGTCATTCAGCCCTGATAGGAACACAGGGTTGCACTCCGTGGGCTACAAAGCAATTCCAATGCTCTTAAGCAAGCTTAAGATTGTCTACCAAACGAACCTACCCCAAAAGCAACATAAATCCCTACTCTAGGAAAACAGAAAGATGAAGGTTTTTGCCCGTGTCCTCAGTGCTAGCATCCATAGATGCATCATCATCCTCCATACTCAACCTCCAATGTTCAGGCAAGGTGTGTTTCACATCTTTCTTTCCAGCACTAACTCTGCTGGCCTTTTTCCTGCAGCAGTCCTTATTATGGACAGTGTCTCAGACACTGACAGAGCATATCTCAGGACATGCAAAAACATTTCCTTTTGGAACGTCCTTGGTAGTGTATCCCTCATTAACTTCATGATGAACAAGCAGCACACTTTGGCAGAGGGATATGAACAAGTCCATTGGTGATACTAGACTCTTTCAGAAAAAAGACAACAAAGATCCCCAGGAACTGGAGCTTCAAAATAGCAGCACTGACACTCCCCAGAAAGCTCTTCCATGGAGAACAAATGCCCTTCCTGTGAAAATCACAGGAACCAGTTCTGGTCAGGGCAGAGGCATAGTAAACAGCTTTCACCTTCCTGTGACCCTACTGCACATCATTGTAGCCCATGTGCAATATATTTGGGATATATAGTAATCCCACAAAGAGCAGATGACTATAAAACCAGAAAATAGCAAAAGGCATGTAGTTAAACTATAAGCTTAATTGTTAACATGTAATGAGGTCTCGTGGTATTTCCTACAACATCTGAAACCCTGAGGCCTCAGGATCCTGTGGCTCTAAAAAAATCTCAATACTTTACTCAAAATATCTCCAGAAGATAGATATTTCTTCCTACTTCATGAAAAAAACCTTGAGTTTGTTCTAAAGGCATTTGTTACCTCTTTTAGATCTGAATTTTTAGGATATAGTAATACATGAGCCATCTTGTTCATCAGCTGGATTTATGAGACTGAGCATTCTGTCTCCAGTTTCAAGGATGACTCCACATTGGGCGAAGCAGCTGATGTTGGCAGGAATGCAGGGCTGTGATTCAGGGGGACTGCAGTGGGCTGGAATACTGTGCCAGAAGGAACCTCACAAAGTTTAACCAAGGCAACGGCAGACTCCTACACCTGGGATGAAGTGGCCTTTTGGACCAGGACAGGCTGGGGGCTGGATGACTGGGAAGTAGCGCTGCAGAAAAGGGCCTGAGGGTCCTGACAAACAACAAGTTGAATGTGAGTCAGCAGTGTGCTTCCACTACGATGAAGCCCAACTGCTCCCTAGTTAACATTAGCAAAAGCACAGCCAGCAGACTGAGAGAAATTATTATTCCTCTCTGCTTCACACTGATAAAGGTGCATCTGAAATGCTGTGTCAAGACCTGAATCTCTTCGGTGCAAGAGAAGTTTGAATAAACTGGAGCAAGTCTGGCAGAGGCCACCAAGATGGTCAGGGCCTGTAGCACGTGCCATGTGAGGAGAGAAGCTGAAGGGCTGAGGGACTTGTCCTTGTTAAGCATGGAGAAGAATCTGACTCTTTCTTGTAATCCCTTATTCAGCAGGGACAGACAGCAGCTAGATCCCTCCCTTACACACATCTTCCTCTTCTTCAGGTTGAGCATTCCCAGCTCCCTCAGCACCTTCTTGTACATCATCTGCTTCTTCTCATATCCCAGCTGACTTCACCTGCCCTGCTTGCCAGCACTGCAGTTTGTGAATGTCACCACGGGGCAAAGAGCTGGGGACTAGGGTACAAGGGGAAGGGGAACAAATGAAATCATCAAGGAAGGCTGATGGCAGTCTGGCACCAGGGGCCCTTTGCTTTGCAGAAGCTGAGAGCTATGACTAAAAGAGTCAGAGAACCCACACTGCTTCCTCCAGCTCCATCACTGATGTGCACCCACACAAGCTGCCTCTCAGAAGACAGTGAGGTTTTTTTTCACTGTACTTCAGGCACACCATGAGCTATGACCAATCATTTGGACTGGAAGGCTGTTCTGCAATCCACTGCCTACTCTGGGGGATTAGAGTACCTAATGAGTCTCCTGCCTCTTCTAATTGTTGCCCCTATACAATTACTGAAAAACCTGCCTCAACATGACCCAATATTCTCTCCCCACACTTGCTAATTGCCACAGGTCCTTAGTGTTGTGCACGTGGCTATAGCTACTGGGAAATGTTCTCTTGCTCAGATAAAAATTGTAACACACGTATTTAAACTGGGTGGCTTTGTTTATTCGTTCAGCTAGAAAAAAAAATAGCTGAGGGAAGAGCCAGCTAAGCAAACAGCATTAGGTGAGGTGAGACACCAATGTTTTGTTTAGGCCTATGTCATGCAGTAGGGTCTAGAAGACATGTTCCTAGTGAGGGGCCCCAAAGGAAATCACTCCTAATTAACCCATCTGTGGTCTAAGAAGTGGCCCACTTTGGGATCCTGAGTATGGACTGTCTCCAAGAAAGCAACAAACTGTAGGTGTTAAGTTCCTCTGAATGAGCCTAAGGGATGGCTGAGCCTACTTGTGGCTGACAGCACTGGCGTGACTGAGAGAAGCTGGAATAAGTCCTCTGGGTCCAACACAGGTACTCCATTCATGGGTACCTCTATTAGGAATTGTTTGCCATGGCCCATTTGCATTCTATTTTGTCTACTGATCCCCCTGCCCGAATTTCTTAGACCTGGCTCTGACCAGTTGCCCCCTGAGGCTGAGAAGAGAGAAGCCACCTGAGATATATCCTCTTTCAGCATCTTCAGATGTTTTGCAGCCCTAGTGCTGAGTTAGGGGATTGAAACAGGGATGAGGTTCTTTGGTTTATACATTTAATTTTACTGAGGACAGTGATGAGAAAGGACAAGGACAGTAAATTCTTCACCTACAACAGATTTGCTGTTGGGGTGAGCCAAGTCCCTGAAAAGAGGGAAGAAGTTTACAGACACCACTTCCTACAATGCCCCCTTCTCATGAATAGTTATGTTGGCACCAAGCAGCAACCTTAAATTGCAGACCCCTGAATCCAGGTAGAATGACCCCCTCTCCTGGGCCTGCATCACGAGATTTATGTGAAACTAAATCCATCTCCTGTCTCTTTTTTTGTTTTGTTTTAATTTCATTCAAGCTTTCAAAGGAAAAACAGTCAACTCAGGTGTATCACCAGGTACCAAATATGTTTGTAAGTGCTCCATCCTAGAATCTTGCTCAGATTCATCTGAAAATTTCCTTCTACTCCCCTAACAATTCGGATACCGATCAGATTTGGTAGTACAAGTATGTGCAGAAGCACATATGTTTCAGATACTAAGAGGAAACAACCAAAAGATGCCTGTAAGAGGAATCACTGAATCTCCATTGCACATGGATATGAATCTGCCCTCTTTCTATTTCAGAGGATTGGCAACTTCTACACAACAGGCCACAAGCTCACAAAGTGCAAAGCTCACCTTGGAAAGCAGGATGAAGAATACCCATTTTTGATCTGTATGAGCCATACTGAACACTTTATTGCATGCTGGCCACCCATGTATCTCAGCAATGACTGTTCAAATTACACCTTGAAGAGAAAGTAGAGCCAGAGAGTATGACTCCTACATTGAACAGGCTGCATCTAAACACAGTAATTAAGGTATTGTGCAACCTCTCTGGTACTTAAGTATCTGTAATAATTATGCAGCAGGAAAGTAAGCCCAACACATGTTCACAGTCTTCTCCTAGCATATGGATTGTTTACACATTCAAGTTCCCATCCGATCTTCTTGGTAGCTTAGGAAAAGCAGAAGCTGAATATGAGGCCACTGATGATGCCATTTAATTCAAAGGCTTTTGAAAAGGACAGGAAACTGAAAGGCAGGTTCAAGGTTCAGATGTGAGTTTCTGCACTTGTACATTCCAGTAACTGCCACATTCCATGTACACCAGCATCAACATCTCTTGCTGGTGTTTTAGTCCAAGTCTTGTGCTCTTGTTTCCCCAATGATTGTCACACTTGCATTCTCAAGTGAGAAGTCCCAGGGATCTGTCTTGGAGACTCCAGGACTCTACCATGAATCAAGTCTGGAAAAGATGGAAAAGTCCTGCCTTCCTGTGAGAAGGCTCAGTCATGGGAAAAGGGCAGGCAAGAGGATGCAGAGACAGGGCTTTTACTGTGGGCAAGAAGAATAGCCACAACTAGCCCAAACCAGCTGTGACTGTCAACTGAAGTCTGCTCAGGTATCTGGTCAGGGTTAGCCAAGGTTTGGCTGAATCCCTACGATTTATAGCCTGGAAGCTGACAGCTGGTACAAACAAACAAACAAAATTTCTTCCTTGTTTAAAGCCTGTTGTTATTAAGTTCCTCCCATTATCACCTCTCCCTCCTGTTTGTGATTTTGAGGTCCAAGATTTAACACACAATTTTAACATGGGAACACATCCAAAAAGCTCACAAATAAAAGATTGCTATATACTGCACCAAAATTACAGAAGGCCTCAAATGACAAATACTCCTGAGGCCCTTATACTGATCTTTAAACATTGTTCTTTCCTTCACACACCAGCTATTTAATTTAAATTTCTTATGAATCTTTTCCATTTCTTTTTTAAGACTGTTTCACACAAGTAGATTTACGCAAGGCTATAAGCAGGGCAGAAGGCAAACACATGGAACATGGACTGCACTGTTGAAGTAATCAGGAATACAAGGAATGGGGCTTGCTGAATTCCTTCTGGCACAATTTCACCGATCTACTGCTTGTGAATTATCTACAAACCTATTTTTACTTCAGCCCAGTATCTGCTAGATGTGTGTCTGCCAGTGGACCCTCAACTTCATCTGAGTGCCAGAGCATTTGTTATTGAGCTGTATGATTGGTCACTGAAGTGATTTCATAATTTCTTCCAGCTCACTGCATAGTGATAAACCACAAATAAGAGCAGTTCCTGCTGAAACAACCTGAGCTTGCCCACAGACCTGAGGTTTTTCAAATAAGACAGCCTCTCCTCAGGGGATACTTGGTAAGCTATGACCAAACCCCTGCAAGCTGAACACTGAGTATTTTGAATTTCCACAGCGGTAATGCCATGAGCCTGAGCCACAGGATTATACAGAAGCAGGAGGAAACCCTTCCTGGAGAAGTGGCCTCTGAAGAGATGGTAAGGAGATGAACCCATGTCATGCCAAAAAATGTGCCTGTTGTTTGGAAGGACATGGCTTTTTCTGGGCTAATATTTTGTGTAAGTTTGGGCTTAACTCTGAAGTATGGAGATCAAAGGTATATTTATACTTAGCTATCTCTTTAGTCTCTTGGTTATTAAGAAGGAAGGAGAATATTTATGCTGTCTGAATTTTCATATTCTTGTCACTGTTGTTATTATATATAAAATAGGAAAGGAAGGATTTCATTCTGATTTTCTCTGTTCATTGCTGCTGTTTATGACATCAAGGGCAAGCTGGAGGAAAGGTATTGCAATATTGCATCAATTTGGTGAATTCAGGAACAACTCCAGGTTCCTGGGACTCCGTCATGGCTGCCACCACCTTCTTTGTTTGCTGCATGTTCCATGCTGCCTCGAAAGCAAGATGGATTGGCCACACAGAGAGGATGCAAAGTGTCCCAGAAAAATCCAGATAAACTACCAAATTTGGGAATGCCTCATGGAGCCCAGCCCACATTCCAGAACTTGTTGAGGTGCACTCCTCTTGACTCATAGCGCAAAGTTGACAAACTACCCACAAAGGGCTCTGAATTCTCTCTGTAATTAATTAGCCACAGGAAAACCTCAGAGAAGGGAGAAGGGAGCAATTTAACACAGCTCTCAGAATGACACAGGATGCTGAAATGCTGAAGAGTTAACCTGTCCCTTCTTCTCACCAACCTGCCCCTTAACAAGGTGTCCCAAAGGCCATCCCTCTGAAGGGGAAGGTCCCTGCTCCAGAGCAGATGGTGATTCTGTGGTTAGATTTCCAAGTCATGAGAATGGCTTCCTTCCAACCTTGCAGGTTTTATACCGTAGATGACACAAACAAGCAGCATTACTCAGTGGAAAGCTTCCCTCCAACTTCCACGGCAATTGAAAGAGGCCTCATCCTACTGCTGATCTTCCTGAGATGCCATTGCTGAGATATGGTCTGTCCCTTTGCTGCTCCAAACACCTTCTGATGTCTGAAGATCCAGATCTAGATAACACCATGTCTTGTGTGCAAGACTCCCTGCTTCTCCCTCCTGCCTCCATCCCATGGCTTTATTCATTATATTAGTTTGGGACATAACAGGAGAGCTTTTCTTAAACAATTCTTCATCCATGGGCATCTTTGATCACATCATCCTATTTGGTTGGTATTTCCCCCAAATACATCTGCTTAGAGGGTTTGAGAATAGTTTAAGTCTGCTGAATGAAGAGGAAATACTAAACTGAGGGGAATTCCTCCTCTCCCCTTCAGTCTGTCTCTAGTGAGTGAGTCCACCTCATTCTGGGCTTTCGTTTGTAACCATCTGTGACATTTAAGAAAAAGCTGAATGAATTCATCATCACAAAATGGTGTGCAGCAAAGAGCTCGTAATTTCCCAGTCATTTACTTAAATTACTATAGAATAAGTGAATTAAACTAAATTACAATGGGGAGAAATGAGAAAAAGGCCTTGTTGTCTTTGATTTCAATACTCCACCTAAGTGCCAAAATTTACTACCTCATTACATCTTCTGATGTGTTCAAGAAACAGGAAGGAGAGAGACATGCATATGCTTTAATCACTTACCTAATCAAGCTTTCTGCTACTTTTGGAGTGGGAAGGTTGGGAAAGAAAAGATATAATTTCCCCTCCTGAAGTTGTACTGCTAAAATGGCATTTGGTGTACGCCTCCCCCCTACCCTAGACCCTCATCCTGTCACCCAGGTGCAAGCCTCTTCTCCATGGGTGTGTAAGTCATCATTCAGCACGTTGTCCTGCCATGGTGAGGAAGCCCAGACATCCATCTGTGCCTTGGCTGCTCTGTGAAACCAGTCTCTAGAAGAAAAGGCTCCAGGACAGATGTGGCTGTCTGGGCTGTGAATATAAAACTTCTAAGACATGGCTCGGGTGTGGAAATGGAGAACTGCAGCCAACCCAGACAACAATCAGCAAGGGGTCTGAGAAGGCAGGGTCTTCACTCTGGATGGTTTCTTCTGTATTTCCTGTGTGCAGCCCCTGTTTGCAGCACTCTGTTTGATTCCCCTGTCTGATTCAAGCCACTCTGATTCTTCTGCTGTCCTGACACACAACAGCTGTATGGACACCCAGCAGGTTTAGTATTGGTGGATTATTCCAGACCTTTGCCAATATATTTTTCCAAGCCAACCTAGTCTCAGCTGCCTTTCTACAGACTTCTGCAATTGTGTAGTGCAGCTTAAAGGGCCAAACTAGAAGGGCACATCTGCTTGTTGAGGGCTGCTGGGCTAATTTCCCAGAGCCCTCTTGTGGCAATGAGGGAGAGCCAAGGAGAGGCCCTTGCCTTCCTGAAAAACAAGGGGATTTTGGGAGGTGCCCTGGATGGGTTTTGCCATCCTGTAATGGCACACCAAGGGCTGAACTCGGAGCTGACCTCAGCAGACACATCTTTGCTTGGCTGGAGCAGAAATGTTTACAGCACAGGTTGGCTGATGCAAGACCCAAAAGAGTCTTCTGTTCTGGGTATCTGTTGCTGTCCCTTTCTTGGTTTGACATGGAAGATGTTCTAGATGATGCTGCCAATGTCTTTTCATGGCTTCACATTAGAAAAGATGAAGCAATCCAGTAATTTGGAATGGGTTGGGAGCTTAAAGAGGCTCATAAATTTTAACAGAAATGCCTCACCTGCTAAATATGGATTGTTTGCATTTCCAGGTTGACTTACGTATCAGCACAGGCAACCAGGACTCAAAGTTTACTTCAGCCAGCATGTAACCTAAACTACATCCCAGATTTTCATCCAGATCCTTTCTACAGACTGAGATGTGGCATACCATATCTCAGATTAAAAGCAGATCCAGGACACTGACATCAGCCCCTGGAGCTGGTACCAGAGTAATATCATGCAGTGGGACAGGTGATGTCACTGAGACCGTCCTATTGCTCCTGCACCATGCCTAGGAGCCTTGCAGGTCTGGTTCTCAAGGAAGGTATCAATTGATAGCTCTTCCCCACCTCAAGACACAGGTCTGCATCTTGCTTTTCTGCAGCTTACACTAAAGTGGCTTAATGTGGCTTAAAATGGGTTATTTTAAGGTATATCACTGCTGTCGAAAGAGGCAAATTCTCCAATGTCAGGCAAATAAAGCAGAAAGCAGTGGACTTACAACACACCTTCTGCCCCAAAACGCAAAATGTCAGTGTCACAGGAATTCCTGCTCTACCTCATTATTATACATATGTAGTGCCAACCAAGCAAAACAGTACTCCAGAAAAAAAAAGTATGTGATCAAAAAATACCGTCACGGCTGATGCACCACAAACCTGCCATTTTTGTACACAGAACAGTTAGATCTGCCAGGAAAGGTGCACAGAGAACCAGCTGTTATCCCTGCACTCGGTTCTGAAGAAATCCCCCCCTGCAGGATGATCAATCTGAATCTTCAACTGGAGCCAAAGATAAAGACTGTTTTGTCTTAACTCAAAAAGTCCACAGGACAAAGTGTCCTTCAAACTGTATTTGTGTGGTTTTCCTGTGACTGTTTAAATATCTGTGTTGTTAAAGATGCAGCTTTGCATTTATTTTTATAGTGCAAATGATTTTTTAATAGGATTCTTGTGGTTTTATATTGCAGGATGGGAGAGGTGGGAAGACATCTTTAGTTTATTCAGTCCAACCTCTGTAAGCCAAAGAAATCCCATCATCATCTGATCTTGGGAGGAGGGGAATTTACTATTTAATGGAGATAAGAGGATAAATTTTCCAAGCAACATATTACATTTTTCCTCCTGAATGATAATTTTTCTTTCTTTTGCCTCTTCAGAAACACTAGAAGACAGACAACAATGCTGTTGGAGTGGATCTGAGTCCTGCCTTGATTTTTACAGCAGGATCACACTCACAGCTCACATTCCGTCTGTGTTCTTCTACAACCCCCACAGGTTTTTCTGAAGCACTGCTCAGACAGTTGTTTTCCATTCATATAAAGATCATAGCTCACATGCTCACGAGGTTTTTAATTCTGCCCAGCTAGCATGGCATTGGGAATTCAACTTCTTCTGAAGTGCAAAGTGTTCACCTGTCTTTTACCAAATGCTATCTCACTGATTTCAGACCTTCTCTCCAGTTCAACAGATCATGCTGAATTTCATTGCTGTCAAAGTTCTTGTAATTTGGCCCCACAAATTAAATAGCATGTCACTTGCCATTTAATATGTCCAATTTATTAACAGAAATTTGAAATTGTGATTAGCCTGTGACATCCCTTGAAGACGGATCTCTAAAGCCCTTCCAGTTTGACAGCTACCCACAAACTACTGGTAACTACTCTTTTAATTTTATTTTTCTAATAAAGACACATAAGGAAGGCATGTCCAGTAAGGAGTGGCTTTGGGTTTATTTAAAGGAGGCTGGAGGGTGACCTCATTGCTCTCTACAACCTCCTGAGGAGGGGAAGTGGAAAGGGAGGTGCTGAGCTCTTTCGCCTGGTACCCAGTGACAGGAAATGTGGGAATGGTTCAATGCTGCACCAGGGGAGGTTCAGACTGGATGTTAGGAAGCATTTCCTTACCAAGACAGCAGCCAAACAACAGGTGGTCAATGCCCCAAGCCTGTCAGTGGTTAAGAGGCATTTGGACAATGAGCTTAACAACATGCTTTAGCTTTTGGTCAGCCCTGAAGTAGTCAGGCAGTTGGCCCAGATGATCATCATAGGTCCCTTCAAACTGAACTAGTCTGTTCTGCTCTATTCTATTCTATGCTATTCTGTATTTTTAACTATAGTCTAACCTGTGCTATCATTCCTGACTTGATCCTGAGTCTGTCACCTGGGGAAGCATCAAAACATCTGTCAAGGTATATTGCACTTATGATGTGCCCTGATTTGAAGGGCAGCTGACCTGCTAGAGGAGAAAGTTTGGTTAACTTGATATAATCTCCCAAACTAGCCACACGTGTATTGGCAGCACTGAAATGTTTCCACAGAATTTTGGTTTCATGCAGCATTTGCTGTTGATGGCTTTTGATAGTCAGACTGATTTTCAGTGAATGCTTTGGTGGAAGCCTAGGTTTGGATTTTGACCACGTCCATTTTATAAGTGCATTAAATGGTAGGACAGAGTTGGGGAAAAACACATTATGCATTTGGTTGCCCCCGTGATATCCACTCCTTCTCACTCCCTATCTCAGAGGCCACCAAGAAGAATGTCCCCCCAGAAAGGGGTGCAGCTCTCCTGTACAATATCTGTGGCCACTGCAGGCCAGCAATGAGCACGGTGCTTCTCATCCCAACATTCTTCAACCTCACATCAAAACCCACCAAGAAAATACGCCTGAAAAAAAAATGTAAGCTTGGTTATTTTCCTGTGCTGCACCATTTACAGGCAAAATGATTTTCCTTTCCCATAACAGATGGAAATAATTCCTATGGTTTCCATCTGTTAGTGAGTGATACTGCCCTGATAATGCACAAAACCACTCCAAGACAGAGGCATCAATTGCACTGAGAAGCACATCTTAGAAAATAAAAATAAAAAATGTTTCCCATTTTTGCGATATAATTAGAGCATGAGGGGAAGTGGTTTCTAGTCCTGTTCTATGAATTAGATTTTTCCATTTTCTGCTAGACTCAGGGAGGCTTGGGAAGCAGTTAGCATGCAGATAACTAAAACGACAGTAATTCCAATTTGATTCAATCTGATGCCTAATTCTCAGAGAAGAAGGAAGAAGCTGCTTAGAGCTTTCCCAGAGTCGCCATGGGCTGCAGGGAGACAGCTCCTTCACCACGGGCTTCACCATGGGCTGCAGGGGAACCTCATCTCCAGCACCTGGAGCACCGCCTGCCCCTCCTTCTGCACTGACCTGGGCATCTGCAGGGCTGTCCCTCTCACGGATCCTCACTCCTCTCTCTGCTGCTGCTCTGTAGAAGTTTTTTTCCCCATTCTTAAATATTTTATCACAGAGTCACTGCCACCATCACTGATGGGCTCAGCCTTGAGCAGCCATGGGTCTGTCCTGGAGCTGGCTGGCATTGGCTCTGTCGGACACAGGGGAAGTTCCTGGCAGCTTCTCACAGAAGCCACCTCTGTAGCTCCCTGTCACTACCAAAACCTGACCATAAAACCCAAACACGCTCTTTGTGGAGCTACTGGTACCTTTTTTCCTTGAAAAGACACCAAATATTTTTCTAGTAATTTGCTCTCAATTTTTCCAAAGTGGTGATTTAGTGAGAAGGAATTTAAAAGACAGTTCAAGTCTCGGTGATCAAAGGTTGGCTGCACGACCCCCACACTGCATTTGGAGCTCATGGCAGCCTCACAGGATCACATAACCTGTATGTACCACAGGGACATTCCCTGTTCACTTTGTGCACAATGTGGGCAAGATCTGATCCACTTTACTTGGGAAACAGTTGCTGAAAGTGTGCCTTCAGTCTCTGCCAGCGGGTACCCAATGCCCCATCTGCTCATGAAGCTCAGTCTGTCTTCAGATGCGCTACTTTTTCATCACCTGCTCTTTCGTCATTGCCTTTTCCATCGGCAATTTCCAGCCTTTCCAGGGAGCTATTGGGTCTGTTTGCCATCTGTCCTTCTCCTTCCCCTGAGAACACTTGGACAATGTTTCATTTACTGCTTGTTTTTTTAAGTAAGTTGAACATCTTTTGATAATAAATTGCTCTTGATATCCCTCGGAGCCACTTACATCTCCTTTGGTGACCTCTTGCTCTTTCTGTGCATTACCATGTCTTAATGTCCACCTACTCTTTTGCCATTTCATTGGTCCGCATTTGACGACAGAACAAGTCATGATCCTGAGTCATGATCCTATTATTCTTCTGGAGAGTGCTTACTACTGCCCAGGATTATTTTTCCCCTTAGCATTACTCTTTTCTTGTTTGCATTCTTTTTTCTGTGTGTGTGTATGTGTGTGTGTATGTCTGTTCTCCATTTCATCCCTTGATTTCTCACATCTTTACTCCTGGCACTCCCCTTTCTTTTGCCTTTCAGAAACAAAGATAATAAAACCTATTACAGCTTTCTAGATAAGATTTTTTCCTAATTAACTTTTTATTGGTTTTGTTTGAAAGAATAAAAAGTATTTGTGTATACCAAACACAGAAAGGAAGAAATATGGATAAACTTAAAGACTCATCTAGGTTAAGTACGCGGAAGAGGTGGACAAAACTGTATTTAAGGTGATGCACAGAGAAAGAGAGAACAAGAGCAAAAGCAGAATCTGGGAGTGTTTTCACTTAGCCAACTTCTATAGACAAAAATAAAGCAAAGTTCTTCTAGTCTGATAAAAACATAGAATTGGGCAAATACATCACTTCATCTAAGACTGAACTTTGCCTCTCTTTTTTTTTCTCCATGTTGGGATTGACAGAATTTTCAAAATTTCCTTTAAAATATTATTTATTTAAAAACCAAACAAAAACCAGCCAACTAACCAATCAACCAAAACCAGCTGAGATGTTCTCCATGGATGATAGCAGCATACAAACAGGAAGTAGTCTCATGAGATTTCTAAACTCATCCTGGTTCCTGGATTTACCCTTTCCTTTTTCCACTTTCTTTTCTTCAGAGGCCTGCTCCTAGCTTTTTTTTTTAATGGAGCTAGTGAGAGCTATATGGCTTCAGTCTCTGGGGAGCTCCAATATCCATGCTGTCCAGTGCCCTGGGCAACCCCCTTGCCACCGAGAGCTGATATCTCCTCAAACAGCAAGCAAAATTTAATCAGGCTGCCCAGACAGCTCTCCCAACCTGCCACACCAACATAGCCAAAACTGTTCCCCAGCTATTGCATTTCAGTAGGGAATCCCAACTGAAACTTGCATTTTTTGTTTGGGATTGTGAGAGGGTGGGCTTTTTACAGGGGGAGGGAATACACCCTCTAATTGTGTATTAGTGTTCAAGCACTGAGCTGGTGAACTCCTTCTGGCTCAGGTAAGTGACAGAGAGAAATTCTGAGTCATTTGCAACCAGGAAGGAAGCAGAGTATACTGTGTGCTCAGAATTAGGGACAGCCGGCGAGATTATAGCTGGAAAGGCTGCCTGCTGAGAGCACAGTGTATTTAGAAGCATCCAAAATTATTTGTGTGACTCAGTACTGTTTTCCTAACACTGGCAGCAGCATGTGGTAACTCTCCCCCTTAGGATGCTCTTTTTATCCTCCTTGGTTTTTAACTTCTGGATGAGGAGGAGGAAGAAAAATGAAGAAGAGGGAGACTTTCTCTGCTGTTTATCAAAAACAAACAACACTTTGCACTTCTCCAGCAATTCAAGGTGGTTTGCAGATGAACTTGGGGGTGTTGGACTTGGACCTGGGTCGGTATCATATAGTATCTGCTGTTGTATACAAGAGCAAAGTTGTGTGATTATCTCTAAGCTGTTCTGATTGAGCTGAAGGGTTTGTTTGTCCTGGAACAAATCCTTTCTTTTCTGCCAACGACAATTTTACACAGTTAAAACCATGGCAATGTGTGGGTGGGCAGCACAATGAAATCTGGAATGTCTAATACATCAGTTTGAGGAGCCAGGAGGACCCAATAGTAGCAGCACCAGGAAATGCTATAGGGAGATGGTAAGAACTCTACTACAACTTATTCATCTTCATATTACAGAGGTCTTTGGTGATCCAGTACTACCAAGTAGTGTTTGATTTTGTCCCATTTATGCCAAACATTTTCCCATCACTCATAACAGTGTGCCCCTTCAGAAAAAATCATCTGATGGCATTATGTAGAAAGTGATACCTGTTCTCAGCTCAAGGATTTTGAGGAGTCTACCACATGAGCTGTCCCAGGATTTAATTTACTTCCCAGGCAATAAAGCTCTGTATCCCCTGTCTTTTCCTAACCATTCACATCTGGATCCAGCCACTACAGTTGCCTCTGCCTACTGGATCAAGCAGCACTGGGCAGTCAGGAATGCTCTGAAGGTTCCCAGTGGTTGGAGATCATGACTGAGCTACCTCTTTGCCAGCTCATTTGTGCCCAGAGCTTTCTGGGAAGCTTAAAGGAAAGACAGTTTCATGTCACAGTGTGTCTGTGCAGGTCCAAATGGACCTCACGCTGGGCGTGTGAGTAGGCACAGAAGCTGCTGTGTGGTTCTGATGATAACATGGCAGTGCCTGAGCCAGCTATTCCCTTCAGTGATTCATTCTTTCCCCTCTTATCTCCTTCCCTAACCAGCTTTGCTGACAAAATTAGCAGCATACCTGCTGTATGCTTAGTGCTTACCATTCACAGCACAGAAGAAAATATTAATTCATCATAAATAGAAGCAAATGGACCCACATTAAGCAGAAAGCAGCTTATACTTGTATTATTGCATCAAGTGAATGGTATGCTTTGACTCATCTAATAGAGGCCATCACAGAGAAGAGCCTGCTAGGCAGAAAAGAGGAAGTCCAGATCTGGATGAGAAAGCATCTAGTGACACCAGGAGACATCTCTAAAGCTGTGCAAGTGTCAACCACAGCATGTTTCTTTCTTCCAACCCCCTTGCACATCATGTAGCTATCTGGACTGGAGCTCCCCCTGATCCATCCACACCACAGAAAAGGCAAATGGGCCCACAGCAAGAGACATCTTAGCCTTCCCCCTCTCCATAACCACCTCCAGTGCCTAGCACTTGTACTCTGAAAACTAAAACTGAGGAAAGCAGAAAATCCAGCTGAGAAAGAACATGGACTAATATGTGAGTCATGTAGCTGGATACCCTACCTGACTTCTTTTGGATTCTGTTTTTGCCTGGGTACTCGCCAGCTACCCAGGATCTACTGGTTGAAAGAATCTACTCTCCATTCATGGAAAGGACTCACCCTAGCTCTAAAGGGAAAACACCAAAATGAGTACTATCTGCCAGCAGGGAAATGAAGTCTGTCCATGTGTACAACTGACTGCTTGCAGCCAGAACATCTGCACAGAGATCGTTGCACCAGTGAGTGAGGCCTCAGTCACATCCTTTTCCAGCTGTCTTTCAGTCATTCTGCAGAGGACACAAGGAGTCACAGAAATGATCTTTAGGAGCAGACACACATTGATGAAACAATTGTTCCACGTCCAAAATGTTGCTCCCACCTTTCCTCCTTTCCCTAAATTTCTTTCCCCAAAATTAGCATCCCAACAGAAGCGCATTTCAGCCCATAGAGACAAGCTCCAGACATGATGGATTCTCCTCCTTTTTCATTCAAGGTCAGCTTCAGTCCTACGGCACTGGCTTATTTTTTACAACAGAGCATTACAAAACCATGGTAATGGGATCGACCTCTGCCTGCAAGCTGCTAATGACTTCCTGGGTGAGCACCCAGGGAATGGATCCACTCTGGTCCGCACGCCGCTGGGGGAATTAATTCACTGGAAGAGCATTACTTAGCTGACTTTCAGCACTTCTGTGGAAAAAAAAGGGGCTCGGCAATGGCTGGCTGAAACCTACAGCTTGCCAGGGGGGCTGGCTGTTGTCAGATGTTGTTAAGTCTCACAGTGCTGCACGGCCACGGCATGTCCCCAGCAGACAGGGTGTTTTCGTTCAACAGTTATTTGGGAGCAAAGTGCACCAAGTACCTTAGGCAAGCATTATTATTAACTCCGATTATTCATCACTGGTTTTGCTATTACTCTACACCTAAGAGAGGGCACAATGACTCAGATCCCAGAAGGCCAGTGAAGGAATGCACAGACCACAGAGCAGGCATGAGCTCATGTCCCAGGCAGGCACAGCAAGGCAGGTATGGTCCAAAGACCTTGCATGCTGCCTGTAGTCCAGTGCTGACTGCAGAACCCTCCTAGGGCATAAGGCAGGCATGTGAGAGGAGGCTGCATCCCTCATTTCATGTGATGCAGATCACTGAAAGAAGAGAAATGGAAAGGGGTTTTCCTGAGAACAACTCACCAAAAATAAGACGGAGCCGGACTTGTGTGTTAAGCTGCATTGTGAATAAGGTCCAGCAATTGAATTGCTTCTTCAGAAACATAAATAATCTAAATGCATGGTGAAACCAGGCCTATTCCTGTTGGCATTTTGGACCCAGCTCCTTTCTGAGCTCTTGCAGAGCCATTCTGTAAGTCCACAGGATGGAGGAGATGAGCTTCTCCACTTTGAATTGCTCTGAACAACATGATGTAGCAGTTAGGGTGGGCCTGCTTGATGCAGGTTTTGGAGGCAACTCTCCAGAAGATTTTTGCTTTATGATGCTACGATCTTTCCTGCTGGAAACCACATGAAAGGAAAAGCATAATTCTCCCAAATTCGCATATCTCTTTTTATTAGCATAGGTCTCTTTAGCCGCTAACGGCCAGCACAGGCCTCTCAGGCAGTGTACTCTCCTCTCCAAAGAAAGATGCAAATGCACCAAGCCTTCTATCACTGCTCATTAGCACCTTTTGAACACCCTGTACTTTCCACAATTAGTGGATAAGCAAAAAATCAATAACAGTTTCTCTTGTCCTTCAGCTAAACTCATAGAAGGATCACTTTTACCCTGGAATGACTCAACTACCTTTGCAGCCATCCAGCTGCACAGGGATTCCCAGGGACCTACAGAGAAGATCCAACTTGAATATTTCAAGTCAATTAATGGGAACTCAGTGCACTTGATTTCCAAGTTTCCTGGTTTATTAACTCAGCAGTATGGTCCAGTCGCCCAAGAAGAGGGCTGTGAGCCAGGCTGCCTGACTTGTCAAGGCATATAAACACATTCACACCCAGCGATTCCATTTAAGCCCAGCCCTGGATCTTCCTTTCCTGTCTGAGCTGTGCTGTGGTTTTGCTCAGCCACAGCTATGCCTTTTCCTAGCCACAGACCTGTGGGTCTGGGCTCTCATCTGCAGGCTGGCCTCCTGAGTTGACCTAGGACATGCCTTGTCACCAGGAACTTGCCCGATGATCTTCACTCCTGGCTGAACCTGGCCTTCATCAAGGCCGGCCTTGCCTGGGTGCTGTGGGTCAGAAACGAGGTCCTGGTTTGCAAAGCCCCTGCCCAGAGGCTGTGTTACCAATCCTGGCTCCTCCTTTAGGGAGGATCTAAGGCTGGCCCTCACTGCTTCTGGATGCTAACCCTGCGACTGAGGTCCCACCTTGTGGAAATTGTTCTTATCCATCCATGCTGGCTTTGGCTCTGGGGCTCTTCAGTGTGGCAATTAATGATGGATGGACACTGCAGTCTGAGCCACCAGACAAGCCAGCCAGGTGTCTGGTTGTCCTCCCTCGTGTGGTTGACTTTGGTTTAGCATTAGATTATATTTTTGTTCAGGATTTGTCCTAGACTTAGCTATTGTTCACATGGTGCAGGAAATGGGCTTGTCACATCTTGACCCATCAGTAATGGGGAGAATCGGGAGCATCAGAGTCAGGCTGGGCATTGGGAGCCAAGCTCCTGGCACCAGGAGACCATGAGGTGCTGAGACGTCTTCTGTAGGGACCACACAAGGTGGGCACCAGCAGAAGTGAGACTTTGATTCCACCTTATCTGTGGTTTGAAGATACACAAGCAATTATTTTAGTTTTGTGAATGTGCACAAAATGTGTGGCTTTGTCATAAGAAGAAGGATCAACTTTAAAAAAAAAATCAAGATCACAAACCTGGTTCTAATAGTGCTTCAGCTTTCAGCTCACCAGGCAATCCCTTTCCTCCATGAAGAGGTGGTGGGGTTTTTGTGCATTGAGGTTAAGTTTCCCAGGGCTGGCAGATTTCTCCCAGGGCTGAGAGCCCCCTTCATCTTCTCCCCCATCAGTGGAATCCACATTTACATCTGATGGATTTTTCAAAAACAGAAAGAAAACAGAAAAGCCAAAACCTAGATTGCTATGCCAGTGTGACAGCTGTAAGTCTGTAACATTAGATTTGCTTATGAATCTTTTCCCTCGTGTCTGATGATCATCTGACATGCATGCATCCAAACTCAGGGAGTTGATGCAGCTATTTCCAGATGGGCTTCATCTCATCCCAGGATGGATGTATAAGCTGCGTGGATGATTCATTCTCTGCAGGTCTTTACAGTCTTTACAGTCCTATCATAACCTTCAGGAATGGTGCTTTGTTCTATTCCAGCACCTGCTTAAAAGAAGCAAGTACAAAAACAGTAATGCCTCATTGCAACAAATCTCATCAAATTTGGATTTGGGATCTTACAGCAGGGAGATGTAGGTGTGCTACACTGCCTTTCTTCTGCTACTCAAAAAGTTGAACATATCAGATTTTAATGCTAACATAAATGGGAAAAAATCCCCACTGGAAGAAAAGAGTTAAATTCCAGTGGAGTCATCCAAAAAGAAGGACCAGGATAACTTTTAAACATTTTTTTTTTAAATCTTCTTTCCCCAAAACTTTTCCTGAGTCTCTCTTTCTTCATTCCCTTGGAGAACAACAATCTTTTTCCTTGATCAAGAAAATAATAGCAAAAGCAAAAAACTACCTTAAATTGCTTGGGCAGCACGAGTAGTTGGTTCAATTAATTGCCTTAACTTTGCAGAAACATCTGGCATGCTGTTTACATCCTGTGAGAAGCAGACTTCCATTAGGAACAGAGTAAAGAAGATGAATGAAAATCGGCAAAGACTCACCTGCAGACTTTGGCAAGCAAAAGATCTTTAGCCTAGTCGTGCTGAAACCACCCTGCAAATGCATCTGCCCACACAGGCTCAATGTCAGGGTAATACAGCTTTCAGGTGCTTACAGGAGCTTGGATCCCAAGAATGGCTGCAAATGGGCATGACAAAAAGACTAATTATCATTACTATTATTGCAGGGAGATGATCTAACACTGGAAAGAGTTCCTGGACTTCATCTAGGAATGTTCCAGCAAGAACACGAGGACCAGAGGCAACATGGTGCAAACTGCATGACAGACTCAAGCCTTCATACAAAACCTGGATCTCTGTGAGCTCACTGAAATGTGTGACCAGCATGGCACAGAGGGCTTCACAGGGTTTATTGGAAAGGCTCTGTATGTGACTGAGGCAGGAGAAACTGCATAAGCAGCCAGAGAAGACAGTGAAGAATGAGAGCCATTGCTGTGTATGACTTGACCCCTGAAAAAGAGAAATTTACTTTCTTGGTTGCACTACTTGCAGAAAGAGGTTTCAGCTGTTTCCTGACTTCTTTTCCAGGAGACAGGATGCTGTGTCCACCTCAGAACAACACTGCTCATCATCAAATGGAAGGGATGATTCCTAAAACACAGTGGTGCTTCAAAAAGTCAGGCCAGATTTTCTGGCCTTGCGTGTGCGTGGGTATGCACTTGGTACTCTAAAAGGTAAGGTAACAGGCAGGTGAATACCTTGGCCTCTCTGACTGATAGGAAGCTCCAGGGAAAGTGACTGGCTGGCTCAGAGACCCCTTACTGACCCACAGCACATAAGCTGGCTCTCCCTTTTTGGAACCAGTTGTGAAACACACATTCTCCCACGGGGTGTGGGTGATACAGCTGTACAGATACAGTAGGAGTCATTCCTAAACCTCCTAATTGTTTAAAATTCTTCATGCTCAATATTTCCAAGAGGGCAGGGAGGGAGCAGATCTAAAAAAAATAATATTGTAAATAATTTATTTACCAATGAAAGGACTGTCTCCCTGCATCTGGCTTTGCTATTATCTTGAGCAGCCCACCAGCACAGAGCAAGCAGAGATGTGTAGAGTGGGTGGGTTGGAAAGGCTTATCTCATACATCATCCACAGCTCACTGCTGGGACTGAATGGAGCTTGCTGGCTGCAGGAGATTTAATTAAGAGGAGATGTATGTTGCACTGGGGACCCGGCTCTTGCCTTGGCATGCTGTTTCTATTGCACACTTTTGACACCGAACATAAATGTTTTTCCTTCTTCCTAACATCAATTCTTATTCCAATAAAACCAATGCCTGACTGGTCCTGTGAGAGCACAAGTCCCAGTGTATTCCCTTAATGTGATGGGGAATCCATCTTGAGACTCTCAGACCCCCTTCTCCCTTTGTTTCTTGACAGGAAGGCTCATGCTGTTCCCAGAGCCAGCTTCAGGACAGAGCAGCAGGGGCACAGTGAAGCCTGCTGAGGTGTGGAGCACTGAGATGTAGAGCCCTGATGGGAAGGACAGGAACACCCACTGCTTCCTGGGTCACAGCCACTGCCTGAAAGCTACCCCTGCAGCAAGCATCTGCTTCCCCATGTTCCAGTGCACTCCCACACAGGAACATTCATCACGTGCAGGCAGCAGAGCTGAGCTAAAATTAGAAAGAATAATTTCTGATAGATTAATAAATTATGGGTGTCTTTTGCAGGACCTTACCCTGTGTGTGTTTTGGCTTCAATTTGGCCGTGACATATCAGTCATCTCACCTTGTGCCTTGCCTGACATTTTCCAGCTCTGCCTTCTCTGTCTTTTAGACCATTCAGCCGCCTTCTTTCATTATTGTTATAGCCTAATTAACAACAATTTCAGTCCTCTTTCTCGAAGGGGCAGCTCATGTACACAGCTTCCTGATCAGGCTTGGGTAAATGAATATTCAGAGATAAAATGGTTGTTCTGGAGTGAATACAGTGTAGTGACACCCTGAGAGGGCTCTGCTGACACCAAACACTGAGGCCATGGCATACACAGCTGGAGAGCATTAGCACAGCCCGTTCAGAGGTTTGTGTCTCTCAGGGCTGGTTTCTGTTCTTTTTATTGGTGGCAAATTACTTTCCAAGCTCCCCTGTGAACTGAGGGACACCACTTAATCTTAAAATGATGGATCGCTTCCATGTCTCTCACCTCCTCTCTGCTCCTTCCCCAAGCAGAGTGGAAGACCCAGTGATCACCACTTGAAGGCTGTGTTGGCCCCCACATTAGGGTCTATCTTTATCAGAAGCAATCTCTCATTCTCTGAGTGGGCAAAGATCTTCCACTGCCTGGAGGTTATTCTCAATGCCATTTTTAATGCAGTCTGTGCTCAGCCAGGGTATGGCAGCCATCAGCTCGAGTTCAAACACTGTAAGTAACACCTCTTATATGGAGAGTCTGTAGCCTGCTCCTCAAAAGGCTGGATCCCAGAAACCTGTCCTCCTCTTTTCCAAAACCTTCAGTGCAAACAGACTGCCACTTTATTCACCAGGGTGATGGGGAGTCTTCCCACCTACTTTCAGCCATCTCCTTCAAGCTCAGTACTGTGAAGTCCATGGACAGAGCCAGGTCCTTCCAGACACGGAATCTTGCTTCCTACCTGATATCCAGGAGGGAAGAATTGAACCCTTCCAGGAGATGAGGTATTTGGACTAAAAACTGCCTGTGCTGTTCCAAGTTACAGATGCCATTCCCTAACAGTAATGAGTCCCCTCTTTCTAGAGTCATATTCTGGCCAGAGAGTAACAGATGAACTTTTCTTGGGTTCCCTCAGGTCTTCTCCAAGCTAAGGCTGGCCTCTGGGACTATGTCAGGGACATGCTTTTCACAGACAGGGCATCAGGGCACCTGAAAAATCTCCACTACTGGAGGCAATCTCAACCCCATCCCAATCCTTTGGGCTCAGTGAACCCAAGCAGTGCTGGACTTCTGCCTCAATCTACTTCCCAGAAGTATATACAACAGAGTCGCAATGTATAGCCCAACTGGATTAATCTAGTTATGGAAAACATTCTGGTATGCACCCCTTGGTACCAGCTTTGACCTCCTTATCTCATTCTCATCAACCCACTCTTCCTAAAGCACAAGCCAGAAATAGACTGTGGCGGTGACTCAGAAAGGGAAAGAGGAGTCATTCTGACTCAAACGCCAAGGTGGGCCTCCAGAGGATGGCACATGGGACCCTGTGCCAGCACTAGCAGCTCTCCATGTCTCAGCTGCCAAAGAGACTGCAGCATGCTGGCAATGCTGCTGCTTCTCTCCAGCAGAGCAGATGATGCTCTGCTGACTCCACAGTGTGACTCAAAGGCATCACTGCTCCAATAGGTCTTGACCATGGGCTGAAATCTGAGTAGCTTTATCTGGGCTGGGAAACAACAAGGGCCAAGGTTCCCTCTCTGGCCTAGAGCAGCACAGCAGAATTTACATCCATACAACTAAACTCTTCTCTGTCTATCCATCCAGGGAGTACTCCCTGACTGTTGTTTCACCTGAACCACAGCCAGGCAGTGCTGCAAGCTGGGACAGTCAGAGACAAGATAGAGATGTGGATGGGCTCACAACTGAGCTCAGAATCCAGCTCTGATTAGGAAAGCCAAGATTACAGAGCACTTATATTTAACTTTCCTACACTGGTCTGACTCTTGTTAGCACCAAAGACCCTGCTAACAAGTATCCTGTCTTCAGAAAACATCATTCCACTGCTCCACTTTCTGAAGGCACAGCTGAATGGGAGGCTTTTCCTTGGGAAAGAGAAGATAATTTGCAAAAAGATAAACAGATACATTCCCCTACAAGGAGAGAGCAGACCTCCACTACCAGTACCTGATAGTCTCCCTTCCTGTTTTTCTCATGTTCTGTGCATTTTCCCTTTTGTCCAGCAATACAGCTCAGAGAAGAATATCACACGGACTCTCTGAGTTCGTAAGTATATGTTAGATGATTGGATAAAATAAGGCAAAGCATGACCAAACATAGAGATGGACAATCCCAGAGAGTGGTCCTATCCCACATCATCTCCACATCACCAGGAGCAGTGGGATCCCTTCCCAGCCTGCTCAACAGATCAGCTGGTACTCAGTTCACCAGTCTGGGGCAGGCTCACCTGCAGCAAGGAAAGCAGGTCCCCAGAGGATGCAACTACATCCTCATCTCTTACAGGAACACAGTTGGTTTCCCTTGCTTTCCACCTGAAACACAGTCCACAGCAGTGTTAGCTCCTCTGACTGGTTGTAAAAGGTCAGCAGAGGTCAGTCTATGGGTGAAGGAGCTGAGGAGTCCTCTGGTTCCTGGATACTCATCTCATCTATTTAAATGTCCTTTTTTTTGCAAACTGGAGACCATGACTGAGGAAGTGTCTGCCCCAGCCATCACTTCCCTTCAGCAGAAGCCAGGAGAAAATTCCTCCTTTGAGTTACAGTAGTACTGAGACTCGTTTTGTGTCCATGACCACATATAGTTCCTTCAGCCCCTTCCACTCTGGAATTGCTCTGCCCAAAACATTCAAAATCAAGATGCTCTTTGCATCCTCCAAAACACTAAGACATCTGTGGTCTGAGCTGAGCAGACTTACCTGCTTTCAGACTCTATGCTTGATATTTTACAGCAGGAGGTTTTGACTCAAAAAAAAGACAGCTTTGATCAGTGCAACCTCTAGCTAGAGCTAGGAAAGCATGACCCTGAGCTGACTTTCTTCTACCAAATATCACATTCAGCTTCAAAGCAGAAAGAGACATGAAGATGTCAGAATTTTTTTAATCCATCATTTTGCCTCACCTTGTTCTGGGAAGCAGGCAACTCATCTGAGCTGCAACTTTGCAAGTACATCAAGCCTGGGCCAGGCAGGCACAAAGGACATCGTTGCTTGGGTGAATAATGTATTCCTAAAGATCAACCCCATTTTTAAAATGGAAATATCAAGGAAATAGCTGTGCCCCTTTCTGCAATCAGACCAGTGTAGCTCTTTCAGGGAAGAAAACCAAACTGCTGCCCAGTTCATTACGCTGTGCAGAACCACAGCCAAAGGCTTTCCCAGCTGGCAGTCCACATCCATGCAGGCAATGTGCAGCCACTGTAATTGCTCTCTGATGCTTGTTTTTCCTGACTTTTCAGAAGCGAGCAGCATCTAACATATCTCAAAGACCAGGTCCTCTGATTATAAAGAGCGCCCGTCCAGTGCCGCTGTTCTTTAAACAGCCATTTAGTGTCTGATCACAACAACTGGATCAATATTTTTGAGGTGCTGCTGAGTAACAGCAAAAAACCCCAAAACAATTTCAAATAAAGACAGATCACTTTTCTCAGGAAATCAGAGAGTTTCCTGAAGTTTATTTAACTCAGCAATTTTGGAGCAGTATTCCTGGTCATACACATGGTGGGTACGTGTGCATTCCTCTGATTTGTTTCTGACTTTGGTTGTGCCAGGGTTAATCCAAGTTTGTCCTCTGCTGGCCAGGAGGGGCTTTAAATTGATGCTGTGATTACAAGAGTTTCCTCTGAGAACCTTGTCATCATGTAAGCAGCACACAGCAAAAGAAACCACATTGACTTTCTGCAGTGTGCATCTGTCACCCCTTCTTGTGACACCCCAGTTTTGAGCATAAGCCAAGCCCCCATCATGGATATAATTGACTCTGCAGTCCATTGAGATGGACATATACTTGCTTTTGTTGCTGCTATCTGCAGGGTAACCACAGCTGACCCTTAACATTTTCCCCGGTGCACAAAGGACTTTCAGCTTCTGCGGTCTGAAACTGTGACACAAAGGTTTGTTGTGAAACAGAAACTAAGCCACTCACAAGGCTCTCAGTGCCCAAGAGAGCACATCACTCCTTCTCCTTACTCTCCCACTGCAGTGGCTTATCATTAGTACAGTCCAAGTAATAAAGCAGAGTCAGATTGCCACCAGGCTTCTGGAAAATATTTATGGGCTGGACCACACAACTAACTGCCCTTCCTTCACTCAGTCTGATGTTAAATTCCCTCACCCCACGCCATTTCTCATTTCAGCAGACCAACGCAAAAGTCATGCGTTTGGCATCTTAGCAGGATGTTAGAAAGTGAGGGAGGTGGAAAGAAATAAAACTCTTTTTACTACGTGTCCAGGAGTCACAACAGCAAGGGCCGTCACCCAAGATGTCAAGGGAGGGAGGGCTGAAGGAAGTATTACACCAGATTGTGGGAGGCAACTCTGTAGTTGCCTCCCACAATCTGGTGTAATACTTCCTTCAGGATGGTCATTCCCTAGTCATCCTAGGAAATGGCCATCACTCAATCCTGACCCACAGGCAAGGGAACAGACTCCAGGGCAACACACTGGCTAGGGGAGGAACCGACCCCTTGCCCAGTTTGTCTTTCCCAAGGTTTAGACAGCAGCTGAACAGGATGGTTGAAAACGCCTGATGGCATTTTTTGGTGCCTCTGATCTTCTTACTTCACTCTTTCCTTGCTTGCCAGGTGGAAAACACTATAAGGAGAGGCAAGGGAAGGTAACTGAAGTGCTGAGCTCCCACAGTAAAAGGGGCCATGCCCATAACTCAGGGAATCAACTTTCCAATCTCTCACGTCTAAGGCACACCCCATGGCCTATTTATTTGCTCCTCACACCATCACTTTCTGACTGAAAGCTTGAGTTGCCACCTGGAAAAGACTTCCTGAGAAAAGACTTTCTGGGCCACTGGGAAACACCTGGGGAGAGAGAAGCTGCCAGACGGCATTGTTCATGAAAATTGTCTTGGCTGAGGCCCTGACATTTCGTTCCTCTTCCTGACACAGACTTGACATACCTGCAGTGTTGAACCATGAGGGACCACCAGCCCCACCTGATACACGCAGAAAGATGCATGTCCCTGCTCATCCCTCAACCTGGCAGAAAATTGCACCTGGAAGGACCCAAAATCTCCCTTGCTTTGGAAAAGCTGCTTAATCCTGTTTGTTTTGTGTGAAACTCCTTACCAAAGAAAAGGCCTAAAATGAATAAACTAAAAGAAATCAAAGGCTGAAATGTCTAATATCTCAGGTACCTGTAATGCAGGCTGGCATGTGTACTTAATGGTTTTTGAATGTATCAGAAAAGGAAAAGCCACAGGGCTGATATCATTAAAGACAATAAATCCATCCTAGGAAAGACAACAAATCAAATCTGGTTCTAACATTTCTGATTAGCTTTTCTCCTTACGAACACTTTGATTATTTGAACTTACCCTTTTACTTACTGATTATTTAATGCAATTAATACTCATTTCAACTTTGCCATTGAGAGCATCTTTTCATTTGCTTTTACAAGCAGAAAGCTGATGTCTGCTCTAATCAAAAGATGCACTCCAGGCATGTGAAATACAGTACCACAATGTGCATTACAAGGATCAATGATAAATTACATGAACTCCTTATTCCCAGGAGGGATTTATTACTGAGGTAAAAGGAAGAAATGGTTATAGGAAGAGATGGTTTGTTTTCTCTTGCTGATTTATGCAGAAGGTCTGTTCCAGCACTCACCTAAATGAAAGTGTTAAGGAAAGAATACAGTGTCACATTAATTCATACAGAGAAAAGCTGTGTTACTTATAGAATGGATGCTAACAATGCCGTTTTCATCATTTGGTTCAGTTAGTTGCTTCCTCCAGAAAAAAAAAAAGTTGGACTGTTAAATGTGGAGGGAAATCAAAGGAACGATTAAAAAAAACAAAGCCATGAAGAAAAAAAAAAAAATACATTTTAAGAGCAAAGAAAAAATAATGGATTCAAAGTTACTCTAACAAACGTCTATCTCATCATGACATTTTTCACTTCCTTGTCTCATCTTTAAGACCTTTTCATTATCATCCCCATCAAGTTGCAAGAGAAGAGCAAAGTTTCACCATAACCTGGCAAATCATTGCCTGATTTCCTCCCCTTGTCACTGCTGTTCTCAGCAGGGCTTGAATAAGAGCACTGATACCTTTGGTTAAGACCTCTACAGCCTTTATTCCCACCATGGATCCCCAGAAGAAATCCAAGCTCTCCCTCAGCTGCCTTGCACACGTGGGCAGTGCTTCAGGGCAGGACTGGTGGTTGGATGCATCTGCCTGGGGTGCAGCAAACAGACAGGTCAGCTAACACATCATGACCACGAATGCAGCAGGATATTAACATCTTGAAGAGATCACACCTGCTTGTAACTTCGACTGGGGAACATCAAAAATCCCTTTTTATTAGGCTCAATAGGAGAAATGTCACATGTAGTAGGGAAAATTAACATACGACTTCTGTTCCATCTCTCCTTGAGCCTTTGTATGCTTTTCTGAGCCAACCTGTATTTTTGCAATGTACCTTATCATTTTCTAAATACTGGACTGGACACTCACCTAGGAAGCCATTCCTGGCTCCCTGCCATCATTTTGCAGTAATGAACTCTTGCATAGGAAGTTGCCTCAGCCTCAGGCTGAGGTCTCTCCTGGAGTAAATTCTCCCTGTCTCTTAGATGACATCAATCATTCATAGCCTTGTCCTGCTCCAAGCATCTGCTTCCCATTCTCTTCCTTAGCTTCCTCCTGATTAATTGATGAAATTGTTAAGTGTGGTTGCCTCGGAAACTGCCATTTCCTTAAGCATTTTTGGCCCCCTTTAGGGCAGAAAGCAGGAAATCTTCACAGGAGCCCTGAAGGGGCAGAAAGGTTGAACAGGACCCACCCTTCACCAGGATAACACAGGCTAAGACACCAAAATAAATCCTGGCTGTTCCCAGGCTGCCATAGTGTCTAAGGGCAGGGAGCACAAGGAGGGGAAGAACCATGTGCTTTTCCTGTCATACCCAACATCCAAGTGACAAATGCACCATTCTCCAGGCAGTTTTCCCTCAGACAACATCTACAACAGCTCTCAAGCTCCTACCCTGGGCATCATATGGGCAGCATAAATGCTGGTGCAAGTGCAAATGGGCAACATTGCACTACCACTGCCTGCCCTCTTCTACTCCTGCTGGTCAGCACCTGAACTCCCTGGCTGCAAGTTCTCAATGCTCTGGTCTGAGCATGCACAGCTTGCATGTGATCAGCCCCTGAAACAGGGAAAGGCACCACCAGGAGAGATGCAGCTGATGTGAGCCCAACAGCCTGGCAACTTCTCTGGGAGCCCGTGGCAATGCTTCCTCTTTCAAACAAACCCCAGTGCCAGCACAGTGACGGTTTGCAAAGAGGAGCTGGGGGCAGAGACAAGGGTGATATTAAAGGCCACTTTCACCTGCAAAGCTAGGAAAGAGGCCCTGGAGAGCTGAGCCTCAGGTCTGTGGTGTTTTTCTCCCTCTCCAACACTCACACATCATGCTTGCTGCAAGGTCCAGGCTGCACCAAGAGGACTCTGCAGTGTGAGTCAAATTCCGCTTCCCAGGGTTGCCAGGGGACCCGTCCCACCCAGCCTCTGAAAAGGCACCAGGCATACCCACCCAGTGCTGAAGAACGAGCACGGAGTTTACAGACCTGGTGAGATAACAGACACAGATACTGCTTCCCACTCCCCATGGCTCTCTGAACACCAAGACACTAGAACCTACTGTAAACTGAAAACAAATAGGAAAATATGTGCCAGAGCTCCTCTAATGCCCAGCAGCAGTAAGTGCCTAGCCTAGGGGACAGAGGCTTGCTGAAGGAAAGAAGAACGTGCCTAGTTTAGAGGAACAAATCTGTGAGGATGCTTTAATGAGGATTTCAGTGGATACAAATTGTTTCCTGGGCAATGGCTAATGACAGCTAATAGGGACCCCAGAAACAACTCACAGCACCTTCTTATTTCCTGTGGCCTGTAATCACAGTGTTCAGATGTTATTTTCATCCTTCTAAGTAGTATAATGGACAATTGCATTCACATTTCCACTTTTTTTGCCAGAGATGTCACCAGTCCTGTTTTTTTTCTGTTAACACAGAAAAGCAAGATTTCTTCCCCCCTCATTGCTTCAGTTCTCAACTAATGTAAAGAGGCAGAATCCAGTGAAAAGTTTATTAGCTAACCTCTCTGGAGAATCAACTTAGCCTAGTTATGCATGATAAAGCTTTACTTCTTTTATTTTTCCTTAAATAAAAAAAAGATAGGAAAGGGAGTTGTTTTAAATTTATGAGCTGATGCGACAGTGAGTAATGGTGAATCACTGTTTAATATTTTAGTCAACCATCTGCAAGGTGAGCTGTACTCCCATTTCATATTGCTAGAGCTAAGAAGTCACCTCAAATTTCATGAACAGAATCAGTCTTGCATCAACCCCAAAAAGCTGTATTCAGCACCAAAACCAACCGCTGTCCACCCAGGGACCTCAAACACACAGCCTTAGAACCCAGGAGAAAACAAGCACAACTATAAGCCAAAGTGGGAGGGTGAATAACACACTGACTAAAAGAAGCTGCAAGGATGAAGCTGGCTTTTTTTGTGAGCTCTCAGTGATTCTGCAGGCAGAGTTGGAGGGAAGAGCACCTTTCTGGCTGTGCATGA
Organism: Pachycephala philippinensis; assembly: GCA_013397055.1. NCBI lineage: Eukaryota > Metazoa > Chordata > Aves > Passeriformes > Pachycephala > Pachycephala philippinensis. Next base: position 182,231 of record VWZT01005131.1, on the reverse strand, counting down.
AGGACAGGGATTCTCACTGTCTTTGTGCTGGCTTGCGATTGTCTTGTCTTCTTGTACTTCCAACACCATTCCTGGCAATCCAGAGGCACTAAACCTCAGGCCAGCTTGGGATTTTCCAGCCCGTTTCCCAGGGGAATGGGGAAACAGACCCAAGTTTCTCTCTCCTGATACTTCTTCCTCCAGCCCAGTGATGTAAGCAGAATGTCTCTGTGTCTCAGTGTCACAGCCACCCAGGAGGAAGCCGTGCTTGCAGGGAGGAGCATGCAGTGAGGTCCTGTGCAAAGGAGGTTTGTCAGCAGTCGGACATCTACAGATCCACACGACCAGGGAACACACACATCGTGCAGATCCATTGCCTGCCACACCTGCAGGGACAGCACTGGAGCAGAGAAGCTGCAGAGCCAGATGAATCCCTTCCATAGGACGTCTCCCACTGGGAATAACCCAAAGACACTGAAATCCCAGGTGGCTCAGGAAAGCTTCCCTCAGACCTGCTGTTTCGAAATTTCCCCTTCCTCCTGCTCCCAGTGCTGAAATCCTCATCAGCCTCTGGCTCTTAGCTGTTTTCATGATAGCATGGTCTCTCCAGACTGGCTACTGAACTGTCTCTCGCCCATTGCTTGTACCGAGCCCCTCCACTGCCACCGACCAGAGCTGTCTCTCTAGCATGTGCCACCAGCAAAAAACAGGCTCTAGGCCCAGCCTCTCACTCAGTCTTTCTCCAAGGGCATCTTCAAGTTCCTTTCCTTGATTAATGCATGTTAAGACTGACTAATTTCATACCTTCCATTGCTGTAGCTGCTTCACAGTGGGGAAAAATGCAATTTCCTCTCGCTTGTCAAGTGTCACGAGTTTGTGAACCATGACAATGTACATCGCTACTGCTGCACACAGCCTGCCCCTCCCCCAGTCTAATGGAATATGAATAGTAGTTTTGCAATAAATGTGAGTTATTAAATCACTACACAGAGCCAGTGCTACAGAGAAGGGTACCAAGAGCCTCTGTGACCCTGCAGAAAGAGAGCTCTCTGTACAGCGTGGGCAGAGCACAACTGCTCCAAAGGAAACTCTATCAGTTGCCCTGGGGCTGATTTCCATGGATAGGGGAAAACCCTCACGCTTTTCACTCCTCTTTTATATCTGGAGGAAGATCTCTTATGTCCATTGTCTTTACATTATTGCAAATGACAGAGGAACTGACACATCCAGTCCCTTCACACTGTTTTATACAAATGAATGAGCAGTTTAGTCTCAATATTGGTTTGCACAGCACGTGCTTCAACCACAAAGCAGTCAAATGAGATGTCAGCATGAAGTCAGTGGTCCTTCCTTCTTTCCTTAAAAATAGTCTGCTTCATACTGTGTAATAGAAATTTTGGAAAGCTTAGGTGAGCTGACTTCGACCAGAAAGACATCTCCCTCACTTTTCACGCCAATGGTTCAGCACCCACCTGTTAAATAATACACAAGCTTTATTTGCCATAGCTATTTCTCAGTGTCCTTTTTTATTTTTAATTGGACCTGACCCTACAAGCTGAAGGAGCCTCCTGGCATGTAATGTCTTATCTCTGACAACACACTGAGACACCATGTTCAGGTCACTTTCTGGACTTCTCACCTAACTGGGCAGATGTGGCACTGGTCTAATTGCTACAGAAGTTCCTGGTATAGCAGGATTCTTGCCTTAGAGATATTATCTGGCAATAAGAAAAGTGTAGATTTATTTTCTGAATCCTCTGATTCCTCCATAAAAATTCCAAAAGCTTGTTCATAAGCTTGAAGGACACATCTTGAAGGACAGTAACAGAACAAAACCAAATATTCAAAGAAGCATTTTCTTTTGTGTTTCCCAGGTCTTCCAAGTGAAGCAAAATAAAAAACAGGAGAGCTTTCCACCCTCTCAATTTTTCAGACCTAAAAGATCTCAAAGCAAGCACATTTTCCAGTTTTTTGAGGTGAGAGAAGCAAAGGAAAGAGTTGGTAGAGAAAAAGAGAATATGTTCTCTACCTCTTTAACATTTAGGGGAAAGAATTGTATGGATTTTTAAAAATGAACATGAAGCTCTGTTACTTTGGTCCCTCCCCCAAGCGGTATGTGCCTTTTGTACCCAGGAGCTTCTTCTCAAAGTTCTCCCAGTTGAGCCACCCTGAACTCTCCAGGCATTCACACACTCTGTGGTGCGTGGTGTGGGTGACAGTGACCACACAGTGAAAGAAGGGTCCCCATCTTCATGCCACAGCAACCCCCTTTTCTCACTGAATCCACTATAAGACAGGAGGGACAAAAAGAAATAAAAGCGGTGAAAGCACTATCATAACGCTCCAGTTCTGCCAGGAGAGTCCAGCATGAGAGTGGAAAAAGACACCCTCCTACCAGCAAGCCTGGTTATTTTGCTTTCCTGCATTCGTCTGCATCTCTTATTGTTCCCTTTTCTCCAGTCATTCGTTGTTCCACACAGAGCTGCGATCTGAGCGTCTCGTGTGTACTCATCAGTGCTTCAGAGCAGATGATTCACCTACCCCTCTTTATAATTTTATCTCCCATCAGCTGCAAAGTCAAAGTCTGAATAATGCACCATTGTTGTTTTCAGGAGAGGGCCTGTCACTGTGATAGGAATGACACCAGGAGAAAGGTATGATTTGAATCAAAACAGAGGGTCGGCAGGTAGCGTCCTAAAGCTCCGGAACCGGCAGATTAAAAATAACAACAATGAAATCGTGCCTTCTAACAATGGGGAGGAAAATAATAATAATAAACACAACAGCCCTGGCTGCGGCACTGCGTGGGAAGATGAAGGTGTATTGTCCACTCCCGGCAGAAAGTAAACAGTGCTGCTTGTTTTACATCCTTTTCAACCAATTGTATCTACAGCCAAGCTCTGCCTCCTCCCCCGCTCCCCCCTGCCACATCTGGGAGAGCTATCCTGGTCTCTAAAAGAGGAGCTTCAAGAGGGGCACCTGCCCTGAGGGCCAGCAGCTGCAGCAGTCAGGGACAGGGACAGAGAGTCCATCTGTGCCAGATCCAGCTCAGGCTCTGCCATGGGTTGTTAATCCCTGAAGCGCAGCAGGAAGGTGTGCAGAAGAATGGATTAGTTCCTATGGCAGGGAAATCTGACATAGCTCTGAGGGACTGAGGTTTTCTGCATGTTTACCAAACACCAGTGGTGTCTGCTCTACATCAAAGTGCATTTCTGTCACAGATGGGCAAGGAGCAGCCCAGGTCAGGTATCAACACCACCTTGTAGCTCTTTGGAGCTAAGCTGTGCTCTCCCAAGCATCATGGTGCTTTTTGTTTACCTCAGAGCATCTCCCCCAAGTTCAATGGAAATGTCATCTTCTGGCAGCTCCAGCAACTTCTAGGCTGGCTTTGATGGTCAGAACCCCAAGATGGGCCTTCAGATTCAAGACCTGGCCTGGCTCATGGCTTCTTTTGACAATGCCCTGAGATGTCTAGTCCTGCCCACCATTTTCATTGCATCAGCCCTGAAGTCTGTGGGAGGCAGGGAGCAGAATCAGGGAAGTGATATTGCTCTGTGTGTAGTTGTGTGTGTGTGTAATGAGCTCCCCAAACTATGGTTTGGTAAAGGGAGATGAAGGGAAGCAGGAGGACATACTCAGGGGAAAAGGAATCTATGATACTTCAGGCAGCAAGACTTGTCAAACTATTTCCTAAGGTAGAAAGCGGCCCCTCAGCTCCACCTGTAGTTAGAGGAGGAGAAAAGGATGTATAACAGCTCCCAGGCTGGGCTCTGGCTCACAACCATCCTCCCTGGAGGCAACATACGATAAACATCTTAAAAGAAAGAGGTGGTGTGAACATCCTCCCACAGTGGCAAGAAATCATTCCCTGCTCTGAGTTGTGGTTCTGCACGGGCGGGATTGATCCATCAGTCCCATTACTATCAGCACAACCATAATCCCCTCTAGTATGTACCAGCCTTAGTGACTACAGATCCTCAGCAGTTCCCGTGGGCAGCTGCGTCACACACCCCTTGCTGCCCCGTGGCATGAAAGAGAGAGTAACCTGAAAAGCAGTGACTCGCATAACCACCTGGCACTCTTGGAAAATGCCAGCTTTCAAACACAAATTGGCTGAGAAACAAACGTCCCACAAGGACGTCCAAGAATTGGCATGCTCCTACATGAGGTGCTCAGGAAAACATAACAGCGAGTTATCCTGCTCCACACAGCCCAAAATTCATCCCCAAAAATGAAACAAATACTACTCAAATAAAACAAGCTCTGAAATCAGTTTTGCTGGTATATCCTCTAAAACAGTCATCTTCTAACCTCCTGTGTCCATCAGGATCACTTCCTAATGATCAACACAGCAATGCAGTCAGGTGTGTGTCATGTAAACCTGGCCAAGAGAAATCTGAAACAGGCCAGGTGAAGCCCCATCCACTGTTGCAACTGTTGCCTGTTCTCCACAAACGTGGCACACCCAAGAAATCACATCTGCACTTATTTCTGAATGAGAGCCATCCTGCAAGCAAACCAGAGCACAACAGAGTATTTACTATATTCCTTTCTCCTTAAAATAATTTCTCCCTTTGCCCTAAAATCATCAGCAGACTTCCTCTTATTCTTTGCTTGGCAAAGCCAGTATTTACTGCTCAGAACATACTCTGGCTAAAAGCTGCCCTACCCTTCATCACCAGGTAAAAGCATTCCAATGGAGAGCCCACCATCCACTGCTTTCTAAGGTTCCTCTGTCTTCTGTGAGAAGTCTCTGTGGCATGGGAATCCTCTGTAATGGATGGATATGTTTCTGTTCTTTCGGCTGATGGATGTGGTGCTGATCACCAGCTGCAGTTCCCCTGCAGCAACTGTCTCCAAAAACTACTAATTTTGGAAACATGGTCTTTTGGGAGAAAGTAAACGGGTTAATTTTTCTTGAGAAGAGCCCACCAGGAGATAAGGAACTGCCATAGTTTACTGTCTGCTAATTCACCTCAAATCCATAGGAAGCTCAGCTAACAGCCAACAAAGACTAGCATGAGCAGGGAGGATGTGGAGGGTTTCCAAGCCGTGCTACAGAGATAAACAGAGATGGCTAGAGATAAATACAGAGCTGGTCTGAAAATACAAGGATTTTGCAGTTACTGAGTGAGCAGGTCACAGCACACCCCATCTGTGCTCCATCTTCTGCAGAGAAACTTCAAAACAGTGTTACAAGGTCTTAAACCTTCTCCATCTGCTGCTGCCCGCGATGGCTGCCTGGACTGCAACGAATGTGTTGCCACTTCCAGCACCCAGCAGTGATTGATGCTGTGTTAAGAGGACACCAGTGGTTCCGGTCTATTTACATTTCCAAGGAGCTTGGCTGGGTTTTGTGCTGTCGTTTTCTTTTGGGATAGCAGCTGTGGGAGACCAAAGGGTACAAAAATTACTGCGATGCTCAAGCGAGGAAATGCTACTGTTGAGAAAACATCCTATTTATGCCACATTTTAAAAGGAGCCCATCTTTAAGAGTTTTAAAGAGCTGCCACTGGCAACAAATGAGGCTGCTAATTTGGCCTGGCAAGCAGCGTTTGCTAAACACCATTTCAGGTTTTAATTCATCACATGTAGATTTGGAATTGGAATTCTACTAGCAAAACCATCATCAGTGTGTTTTTGCAATTCCAGCTCCCTTTCTTTTCACATTAAGCCTCCCTCTCTCCCTCTGTCTTCCACAGCTGTCAGCTGTCACCAGCCAGGAAGGCAGATGAGCCAGTCACAGCCCTCAGATCTGATCCAATCTCCCGTGAAACAGATGCCCAGGCCCCAGGTCCTCTTTACTCACCAGCCCCTTGTTTGTCCACAGAAACTGCACGCGCTGCCTGCTCCCCGCAAAGTGGGCAAGAATAATGGACTTCCTGGGAAGCAGACTAGGGATGAAATGCTTTGCACATCCGCTCACACTGAGAATTGAGGTCCAAGAGCCTGCGTGTGCCACTCAGATGAGACAACCACTGTATCCTCCCTTTCACCCAAGCTGCCACCAGGCAGCTCCCACAGGGAGCTCTCCTATTTCCTCTCAGTTTCACCACTGTGAACTTGCTCAGAGAAGGATGCTACTGATGCTAGCTTGATTCCAGCTGAGTCAAAACCATGGCAATTTGCAGGGAAAAACCTTGAGGAGTTCACTCATTTCTCCGGCACAGATCTCTTCTTCAGGACTGAGTGAGCCCTGCCAAGAGCTACGTGAATAAAATTCTACTTTCTCTCCACACAGCCACCACAACCACAGCTTGAGGGCAGGCTGCAATGGTGCCAGCACTAAAAGTTCCCTGTGGGAAAAGTTCTGGTACCAAAGAGAGATCTCTGAGGAAATGTGGCCCTGTTTGGGCTGTCCTCCTACACAGCCATCTTGCTACTCTGATTGACCCAGTAGCTTTCCCTGATCTGCCCACAAGCAAAAAAAAACTCCTTAGCACCTACAAAACAGACACAGTGATGTCCTCTGGCTAGGAACTAGATAAAGGATTCCTGATTCGTTCACACAAAAAGGGTCATCCGACATGCCATGCTGTCAGCACCCTGCCTCCCACAGCAGCAGGAGTACATCTGCCTGTACAGAGCCTGCAGAGGGACAAGCACAGACCCACCTTTTCCCTGGCATGCCTTGCCAGGTACCTCAGAGCTATCCCGGGACAGAATTTATATGTTTAAAGCAGGCAGTTATACTCACCTTGCACCAGGTTCCTGTCTTCATAGAGAAGAAACCAAATGTTTAACAGGAAAAAAACTGAACCAGCAATCTCTTTTGTTTTATGTTGCTTGTATTTTTTACATCTATTTATTTACTGTTTTTCATGGCTTGCTACTGTAGAGCACAGGAGGTGAACAACACATTGGAGCAACTTGCAAACATCAGACCCCAGCTTTTTATGCAATTGGGCTTTTGAGAATTAAGTGCAGACCGAGGAGTGGAGGGTGCCTGTGCCGAGGGACCTGAGCCAGAGGCCAGAGCAGGAGGAGGGCAGGTTTCCCACCCTGCCTTTGCTGATTGGGGCAGGTGGGCTGCTGTTCCCAGGGAAAAGAGCTGTCTAGATACAAGAGAAGGAGTCATGTTTTGAAAACTGCTTTCCGAATGAGTCAGCAGAGCCGTCTCCCAAGGCACTGGAGCCTGCCAGAGGGAAGAACAGATAGTTTTGTTGTTTTTTTCCCTTCTGCTGTTGAGGTCGATCATTCACTATCTTGAAGTACATCACCAGCCTTGGGAAGCCTTTTTCTGAGTAGAATACTTCTTGACTTTTCTATTTCTGAGTTAAGTTTTCCAGCCTGCCTTGCTTCTGTTTTGTCAAAGCCTGTCTGTGACAGCGAGGTCTGGAGGAGAAAACAGAGCAGGCTAACATTTAGGCCTGGCCTAAAGGTGCTTTTCCCTTCCAGGCAGGTAAAGCTGAAGCCATTACAGCCCTCTTCACCAGGACACACTGAAATCTCTCTCCTTTCAGAGACATCCCCTTCCACTTCTCCCTTCCCTCCTCTATTTCACAGGTATCAGACACCTTTTCTTGCAGAGGTGACCTCACTAGTACACACCTAATGCAATACTGAGCAGCTTGGATTTAAGCTTCAAGCCTGCTGCTTCTATTTCAGACCTGAGGAAGGACCAAAATCATGTCCTTTATCAAGTGATACCTATTGCTTTAAGAAGGGTGTGCTCTTTCTTCACTTGTGTTTTTCCAGTCGAGGTAACTGACACAGATAAAATGACTTTCAAGGGACACAGTAAATGCTTCAGCTCTTCAAGTTAAGAACACTTTTGGAAGAGATGCTTGAGCCAAAACAGACTCTCCTCTGTGCTATTCCTTCATCCTGGCTATGCAGATTTATGCCCCTCAAAGAGTTGGCATTTCTCATCTCTGCTATGGCACAGGGCTACAAGGGCAAACCTCTCAATCTTGGTCACACTTTGGCCTGTCATTCTCCTAATGATTTGGAACCCGTGGCTGTGCCAGGCACAAATCCACAGGTGAAAGTCAGTTTGCTGGTGCAGGAGATAATGTGCTTGCTCAGGTCAGGGATATGCACAGCAGTTTGGCTATGAGATGATCCAAACCTGATCCAATCCCCTGGCTGTCATGATGACAAATGTGAAATGGTCCTAGGGATGAGCTAGAGTTTTCTCTGTCAGTGTGGGGAGAGAGCAGGGATCTCCAGTAACACAAATAAACAAGGAACATTGATACTCCATGCATCTGCCAGCACCGGCTTGAAGCAGGCAGCAGCCAGAAGAAACTGCATCTCCAGCAGTATTCTGCCACACGGCAAACTGTGAGCTCTGGATAAGCCTAAAATCTAAAAATCATAACCCCCACAACATCTAAAGCCATAGACACAACCAGAGATTTTTATATCAATCTTCCCCACAACCTCTACTCCCAGCCCAAACTCAGCTGATTACTAGCCTCTCTCTTTCCCCAAAAAGGCTAGCTATTTCTTTGTCCTTGCAAGTCAGCATCCTTATCCCTCTAATTGCTTGATTGATTAGCATAATTAAGTTGAACTCACAGTAATTGCTCCTGACCTGCCTCTACTTGGAAGAAGCACCTTCCATGCCTGACCTGGGAATGGACTTGTGTGCTGGCAAGCAGGTCTGACCCCTTCCTGATCTATCTGTCAGCCTGGTAAAAGATAGGAGCTCTTCCTACAGACCACGCCCCAGTGGCTTCCTAAGGCAGGATGCTCAGCTGCTTTTTGTAGGCCCTGTGCCATAAATAAATGTACGTCACTAAGAAACAGCTTGATAGTAAAATGGTCAGAACGGCAATGTATGAAAATTGGTGTCTGGCTGCAGTTGGCTAGGATTAGCTCCATCAGATGAAGCACAATTAATGCTAATTAGTTGCTGCTGCAGCCAGCCTTCCTACCTCTGATGTTCTGTGGGAGCAGGGATTACCATTGAGCTAACAGGACCATCTAAAACCAGTTGTGGCTTGCTCCCGGAAACAAGTTTTACACCCAGTTCTTTACAGTCCAGTGCCTCTTTCTGTGATCTTTTTAAAAGTAAGCAGAAGCACTGTGATCCCTTATTCTGATCTGCATAGCACAAGGTCAGGTAATTTTGGCCATCAATTTCTGCACCGACTTTATTAATTTATAATTGCTTTGGAAAGCCAGTCAGTACCACATTATTTCCTGTAAATGACTATTTTTTCATACAGATCAGTTACTGAGGTGTCAGATAGCCTGCAGTGTCACACTCTGACTCTAATCTGTACTCAGACCACCTTGCTTTGGTGTGGAAAAACAGCTGAGGGTGTACTTTCTCCACAGTTCCCACTTCCCTGGGCTCAACACACCTGCAGCAATCAGAAGCCACAGAAACAATAGATATAATACTAATATCCAAATTCCATTATAACAGAAGGCTCCCCTCAGCTTTTTCCAAGTTAGTATGCAATGGAAGCTGAGAAACAGTGTCGTTAAAACCCACAGCTAATGCATCCTGCGGGCCACAGAGGAAGGTTCAGGGTACACTGGTATATCTCTGAGGTTTTTTTGTGGTTTTTGTTTTTTTCTAGTTTCTCCTTCCTGGGATAACCTTTCACCCCAGGCTTTGTGCTCTTTGTGTGTTTATCAGCAAAGCACATCCAGATGCCCTTCAAGGGAGAAATGACTCATACCTGACTCACAATCGCTCAAGCAAAGCTGCAACCTTTAGTTCATTTCCTGGGAGAAGTATCTGTTAGATTCATCTTGGAAGATTAAGCATTTCTCACTGTCATTTTACAGATGGAGGCATTTGTGACTGGCTGGGGAAGGGTCAACTGATTCTCTGCAATGGATAGAAAACAAACTTCTTTGGGCAGTTGAAGCAACGCACCAAGGACTGTGAAGATGCTCTTTGGCAAGTGCTGTCAGTCCCTTCCTGGTACCTCTTGCCTTGCAGAAAGACCTCCAGTTTCAATGTACACCTTCAAAAGGAATCACGATGGGTGTGCAACTGTGCGGAGCCGGCAGCCGACACGCTCCCTGCCTGCATTATCCCCTGCTGTCTCTCTCACTGGCTGATTCTCTAACACTCAGGAAATGCAAACTGCCCCCAGCCCCTGTCCCTGACTGCAGTCCCAGCTCCTAAGATGCCTACCTATCTTAGTTTCCCGTTTGGCTAAGTCCTCACATACGAGATTTGCTTCACATAAATTCAGAATTCTGAAAGATATATATGTATCTTCCCCTACCCCTTTTTTTTGTTTGTTTGGTTTGTTTTTTTTTTTTTTTTTTTTAAACAGAGAAAGACCTAGCAATGTTAGTGGCCCATCATTTGGATGTACAAGCCTTAGGATCAGAAGAAAATCACCTCTTCCGCCCCATGCAGACTTGATCACATGGATGTTTACACACAGACATCCCAATAAGCCCTGCCATAGTATATGGTGTTGCCTTCCTCCTTATGCTTCCAAATAGCATGGAAATGCTAATAATAATGTGTAGCCCTTGGTGTGCACATTCCTCTGCTTACCACTGTCTCCCTTCTTGGCTGAATAATCACAGATAATTCACTTGTCTGGATATGACTCACAGCTACTTTATTTCACACAAAGCAATTTCTAATTGCATGTTGTATGTCTGTGTTATGAAATCCAGCGCTAACTGTTATTACAAAATTAGTGCAGAAAACTGAAGGGGAAGGAAAACCACTGTGAGAAACCAAGGAACAACCTGCAAAGGGGCAGGCCAGAACCGTGTCAGTTTTCTCCTCTCTAGTACAGGAAGTTTTTCCACACAGAGCCAAGCATTTCCTAGTCACTCACACAGCAACTTGCAGGCAGTGAGACAACTGGGGTCCTTCTTTTACCCTCAGATGGGCTGAAAGCATTTTGGCAGCCAAATGCTGCCAAGAGATACAAGGGTCTGCTTGTCCTTGTATCTGTGCTCAATAAGCTTTACAGCAACACCAACACAGCCATGCATGACAGCTGTGAGCTACCAGAGAGGCAGGTCCTGTCCTTTGCCTGGTGTCCCAGTTGTTACGGCACTTTTGGGAAAGTTTTATGCATCTCTGAAAGGACACACAGTCAGACAGAACACATCGTGCCTGGAAAAAACACAGCTGATGTACAGCCCTGGCAATTTTTCACATTTCTGGGTAGGGTGAAGTCAAAAACATACAGATTTTCAATTTTGCTCAGCCTCTAGCTCCATCTGCTTGAGAGACCTCCTTCAGAGCACTGCCACTGCCAAGCGCTTCAGCCAAAGTTGGGTGAAGCCTGATAGTAAAGAGACAAGGGATAATCTATCATATGGGCTAAATTTTACCCCCACTTCTAGTGCCATGTCTATACTCTTATATAAAACAGAGTCAGGGAGAAAGATGAACTCCAGAGTCCCAATCATCCAAACAACCTAACCATTCTTACACTACAGGTGTGATTTTGGCCCATACCAAGTGCGTCACTCCCGATGACATGGCTCAAAGGACAGCACCCACCAGTGACCACTCCCAGCACCTACATGGGCAAGGTCAGTCAGGTTCTGGGACCCTCTATGCTCCTCTGACACTTTCCCAACAGGCTGTGCTTCCTCACAGTTCTACAAACTGCATGCTCTCAATTTTGTGCTACGAAAACATTTCTTTTGGACAATGAAATACATCCATTTAATTACTTGAAACACTTTAAACTAGAAAAACATTCTTACAAAATGAATACAGGCATGTCTTGCTATCCACTGAGGATTATTTTCTTTTCTAAATATCTACAGTGACATGTGGGCAGAATGATGAGCTCAGGGCAAGTCATCAACCATCCATCTGCATCCATGGGGACTGGGAAGGATCCAAACTCTGTGTGAAGAAGAGAGCTGCGAGATGCCATAAGAAAGCGCCCACAGGCAATCAAAGACCACGAAAGAGAGAAGTAATGCCAAACAAGACTCACCAAGCATACTGGGGAGGCAGATTCTTAACAGTGAGGGGTGCTTAAACACCTGGACAGACTACCACAGCACAAGTGCTCGCCATCACTAGCAACATTTATACAAAGATGAGACATCTTCTGACAAGGAAATCACAGCTCCACCAGAAGCTTTCAGGCACAAAGCAGAAGCCATTGGGAGGGAGTCCCTGATCTGTGCTATGCACGTGGCCAGTCTTTAAGAGTTAATAGTCCTTTCTGGCTTCAGAGCCAGAGGAAATATTGTGATTTAATCAAGCACAGAAAACCCACATGGGCAAAAGCTCAGCTCTGGAAGACTGCCAAGACTCTGCAGTTGGGCTGCAAATGAAGTGCCCAGTCCTTCCCTTGCACCACTGAAAATCAGAGGAGCCAGTCCCAGGACTACAGAATAACACAGGTGCTCAGGATAATCAGGATTCGACCTAAAAGCAACAAACGAAAAAAAATAGGATGGCTATGAGGTAGACTTTATGTACACAAGAAAAGCAAAACATGGGCACAGGGCTGAGTGATCATTCGTGCCCACAAGGTGACAGGCATGGTGGAAAACAGGCATCATCTTTCCTCAAGTACCTCTTTGCCTAGCCCCGTGATTCCCTCTGGTTTCATTCATGTAAAACGCAAGGATATGAATGAGAAACCCTGTGAAGCGGAGAGGAGGAGGGGGAAAGGAGGAGAAAGGATTTCATGCTGCCAAGGCAACCGTCACCATGGCAACTATTTAATTAATGAGCTGGTGATGAACCCTAGCAATATGGTTCTAGTGAAGTCATGCTGTAGTAATTACCAGAGTTTCATTCATGCTGTCCTGGCAGTAGAAAAGCCTACGAGCTCTGACAGACGGGAGCAAGCAGCCTGCTGAATCAATGGAAGGCGAGCGCGTGCCTGGGAGCGTGCTCCAGTGCTGCTCCGAGCCAGCTCCCTGGGCACTCGAGCACGGAGACCACATGCCATCCAATCCATCTCACAGTCCCTCACTGCCAAAGGGCAGCCCGGCTGGCCTCGTGCCGCCGACACAGGCAGCATTCACAAGCAGTCTGCAGAGCAAGCAGTCTGCACAGCTACTCTCCCTGCTATGCCTTCAGCCTCCAGAAGATGATACTGAAAATAAACAAATAAGCTGGTGATTTGCCTTCTCTGGCTGGAGGATTTCTGTTTTCATCCAGCAGACAGCAGCATAACAGCTGCATGGGTATCCCAAGTGAAAAAAGAGCTCCTGATAAACACAGCGGGGTTTTGACTGGCATATATGTACCAGGAACTCTAAGGAGATGAGGAATATTTCATACAGAGGGAGGATAAACAAAATACTACAGGTGAGATACTTAAAGCAAAAGATACTACTAAACATGAGCATGAGGTCAGCTAATTCACCTGTTCTCATGAGACAAGAAGATGCTCCATGATGCTCCAAGTGCTGAAACACATCTCACCACTACCCTGCAGTGTTACCTGCTCCACAAAGATCCTCAAGCTATGTGGGACATGGATATGATTGACACTGATCATAAAGAGAGGACATCTTACAGTCATATTTGATTGAAAGATGAGGAAGCGTAACTTGTGCTGCAGGACATACCCTATTTTAGCACTTGCTATCAACAAGCCCACGCTGTCCACTTTAGAAAACACAAATTATTCTGTCAAATATTTTCATGGCAACTGAGAGAAATCACAAGGATATGCATCCCATTCACCTAAATTTCAGCCTTCAGGATTAGCTTAGCACCCTGGAACTGCCACCACAGTAAGAATAACCATACATAGTAAATAAATATACAATTTATGAGTACACAGCCATTATCTGTTGGCTGACACAAAATGGTTGGGACAGCGTGCTCTCCAATGAAGGGGACCCAATGCTGAGTGCCTGGACAGTCGACTCAGTCAGATAAAGAAGGGTTAGTTTTTGCCACTCCTTGGAGTGGGATATGTCTTCATCTTGTTAAGCTGCATCTTCCAACTCCCTGCTGCTTTTTCTCATGGTTTTCCCAACTTGTCACATCAGCATGTGCCCACTTGAACCAGGAAAGGCCAACATAATTTTTTGCCCAAAGGACAAAACTCTGCTGTTTCCCTGTGCTTTGTCAGCCATGGAAATCAGTACTACTGAGTTCCCAGTCTGCATTATTATAGAGAATATCCACTTTAAAAGCCACCTAGAAACACCAGTGCTCACAAGGTAGTTGATGTTGTCTTTCCACCACAAGAACCTGAGCTTCCATTGCTGTAATATCTGTAACTCATGTCTCCCTCCTGAGTTAGGGACTGGATATGAGAGGGGAGTTATCTCACCTGACTTTAGCAGCCCATGTCAGAACCAGACAAAGTGCTCATCTCTCCACAGTCTCTAGGAGGAATTCAGACCACTAGCTCAGGGATAGAGCACAGTATTGGAGATACCTTGATCTGAACAAATTAATCCTAACAACACAGATGGTTACACCGAGCAATGGATGTAGGCAGGCATTGCAATGCTTAGGTGGAAATGGACTGCCTAAATCCACACTTAGCACCCTAGGTCTCTAGCCAGCATCCTTCTCATCCCCCTGACATTTAACTTACCTGCCAACACTCAGCCTCACTGGACCAATACTGCCAAATCTGAGCATGGTCTGTCCAAGACCAGATCTACACCTGAAAACAAGGTGTTCTTCTAGATGATGTCCTGAAAGATGAGCAGAGAAGAGCACTAGAAGTGTCTCTACCATGGTGCCTCACTCCTGTTAATACTGCACATCACCGGTGCTTATACAAGAGTCTGGTTGCAACATTGCTCAAATCTCATAAAACAAAAATTCAGTTTCCTTTAAACCTCATTTTGGGGCTCTAAATGAAAAAATCTCAGTCCCTCTGATCCTAATCTGGCACCACTGACTCAGTCTTTATTTCTCTGGTGAAAAAAATAAAATCAGAAGAAACCTTTCATCTAGCTTCCAGGCTCATTCTTTACGACATTTGAAAATGAGGCAAGACAACAGCCTCAAAAAATTTCTCTTGAAGAAAGTAATTCTTTTCTTTTTAAAGAAAACTCTCTCATCCATGCCAATACTAAAACACCCATGGTAAAGCACTGCTTTGAAGCAAAAGCCACCAGGACCCCTCAAAACCCAGCACATACGGGGTCTGCAATGGCGGTCTGCCATTTCTTCCCTAAAAGCCCTTCTATTTATACTCATCTTGGCAAGCTTGAAAGTACCTGCCAGATGGACAGGGATAACTGACATCCGGAAAAGACACTCCACCAGCTGCTGCTAGCAGGGGTTGGGAAGCGTGGGGGCTGGTTAATAAGAAACCACTTACTTCCTCACGGCTGCTAGCTGCCCGCTGCCTTCCCAGGGCTTAATGGAATTTGGAGAGAGTATTTCAAGTCAGACCATCTGTCAGCACACACACACATCAGCTCAGGCCCAGCACCTTGCCTGCACTCAAGCACGAGCTTTGTTTCCTCACAGGAATCTTTGTTGGTGCACTCTCCCTCATCCCTCTGGCTCTGGCAGGGATTCCCACAGGGCAGGGCTTGACTGTGGGTGGTACTTGCTGCTGAGAGCTGCTGAGCTGAGACCACGCCAGCAGGCAGAGGGCTCCTGGTGTGGCTGCAAGGCAAGGGGCAGCTGTGCCCAGCAGACAGGGAAGAGGAGGGAATGAGATTTCACTCCACGCAGAAGCTGTGAGCCCTCAGAGCACAGCCAGTCCTGGGTGGAAGAGCCCTGGGGACGACAGCTGGATACAAAGCTGAAGGAGCTGGCAGAGCACAAAACAGAGCAAACCATGCCCTGGACTACACTAGATGAATGGCCAGCAGAGAAAGTGGTGTTGTTAAAAAAAAAATCATGTCCGTTCTTACCATTGCAAGAATCACAAAATTTAAAATGCACCCATATTTGGGAATTTTCTACAATGTTCCCGATTTTATGCTCTTTGACACTTCTTGGTTTTGCTAAGAATTTCCCATCAGGCAACATACTGAAAAACTGTTCATTAACATCCTGAAAGAAGATTTCTTACACCTTTCTGTGTTTAGCTTTCCCTTTGCAATCTCAAAAATCAAACTCAGCCGTTTTCAACTAATGCAAGGAGCAAGCCTGGCAATAATCACAGGGTTCCAGGAACTGAGGCTTCAAGACCAACTGAACCTCATGTGACCTTCCTGGAAAATTCATGGGCATTTCCTAACTAAAGTGAGTTTGACCGACGGACTGATTTGCAGCTATTTCTGTTCTCCATAAACCTAGACATGGGAGCAAGTCCTCTGTTCTGATGCAGTAACCTGGCACTTACCTGTAGTTCAGTCACTGCATTCATTTCTGTCTTATTAATACATCTGCCTGCAGAGGAAGAATAAATAGGAACAAACAATTGAGTATTTCCTCTTCTGGGCCACTTTATTTCAGAGATCTGCCTCGTACTAATAAGATACATAAGTGACAAACATTAAAGCTTCTCTGTATCTATGATCTTATTTATAACTGGAATAATCTTCAGTAACTGCTGAAATCAAAGGTTATATCATTTAAGGGCTGGTGCTCGGGTCAGAATGCACCTAATGTAATACTACAGCTACAGAGTCCACTTCTCCTTGACAGTTGCAATTTCACCCAGGAGTGTAATTTTTATTAATGCATCAGATCATAGAACCTTAATCTGTCCTTTTGTTTTCAGTTTGTTTTTTTCCCCCCATTTCAATACCATTGAGTTAGAAAGAAGTTTGAGACATTCCAAGGGTAAGAGACAATTAACAGCAAATTGTTTTAGATAATTTCCCACTTTCCCAGGTGATTCTACCTCTCTGAAGGTGTATTTGAGTTCAGAATTTAGCCAGACTAAACCTCTGAGTTGCTGCAAGTCAATAAATCACCACTGCTGACCTCTTGAGAGTAATTAGTGTTAGAAGCAGGGGCATCAATATCAGATACCTTGGACAGTCCAGTAATTTAACAAAGCTGATGATCATGCTGCAAAATTCTTTTCTCAGTACACTGGGTCCAAAAAACCCTCAAAGCCATTCCTTGTGTCTCACCAGATCCTGCCTTGAAAATCAATTGATTTTAAATTCCTTTTATCTGAGAGAAGTCAGGGTTCCATTAAAAATCATGCACTGGCACTGATTTGAAGCATTAGTTTTGGTAACCTTACTACGCTGACAAAAGGGGACATGTGGGGTTAAAACTCATTATTTCATGTGGTTTATTTCACTCACATATTTGTGTCTTCCCTGCTGTAGCAGCATGACCTTCAAAAGACCTTGCTGCACCCGTGTGCTGTCACAAACCCATTGCCCATACTCACCTCTTTCATGCCCAGTAAGACACTCTGGAGGATGAAAGTAAAGGGCTCCTCACCCACAGGATGGCAAGAGATGTCTGGGGTGGCAAGAGCTGCCCTGAACAGTATGTTGCTGCCTGCCTGTCAGGGGAATTGTAGCAATATGTGGGTGATCACCACCACCAAGTGAATGATAGTCTGGGGGTAGAAGCCAGAAGAACGAAATGGGAGAAGGCAAACCCAGCATCCCAGTGAGCTGTCGGGATGGTCCCAAACGGGGATGGCAGTGCAAGCCTCCCTTGATGCCACAAGCATAAGGGGGGGAACTGCATGATGCAGGCAGAAATAACTCTAGGGGAGGTCAGGGCTTCTTGTGTGAAAGCATTTAGGTATCTTAGATGAAAAATTCAATAAATAGCTCGTTTTCTACTGGGACAAAAATTACACATTAAGATGGAACAGCTGCAAGCAGGCCCTGTTGCTGAACAACACTGGGTGAGAAACAAAACTGGGTTTCCAGTTCCTTCCATACAGCACTGGCTAGTGTTCAAGTTTTTACATTCTGCCTGTGCTTTTCAGCTGTCACACACACTCCTGTCCTCTCAGTTCTATTGCCAACATACAGGTCAATGAGAATCTTCCACTGCAGTGTCAGTCTGGGAATGATGAAGTAGGTAGACACTAGGAGTAGGGCACAACTATTCAAAGTTGCTGGTTCATATAATATTCACTCATTTCGGTGTGAAATTTGCCCTAAGGGCATAATCTCAGGTGTTCTGGAACAATAATCTACAATACTGCAATTCTTGAAGACTTCTTAATGAAGAGAAACACTTAAAATTAGTACTTGGCTACTAGAGGAATTGGCCAGTTCATCAGGGCTTTATTACTGTTAACATATTATCTTTCCCACATAAAGTTTAATTAATGCAATAAGAGAAGAAAGAGTGGCACAAGCAGCAGCAAATCCAGAAATGTCAAAAGGGAAGTAAGCCCCACCGGTCATCGCAGACTAGTCCTGGACTGGGACCACTGATAGAAGGTAATGCCATGAAACAGTCAAATACCTTAAGATAATTTTAGCCCATCTTTAAGACATTTGAAATCTCACAACTTACTTTGAGAGTTAATATTTCAAAACAGCCCAGTAGAAACATGGTGAAGATATTGAGAGATTATATTTCAGCCCTGGAAGATATGTTCATTTCACTTTAGGGTGTTTTCCATTCCTAAACTTCTGGAATCTGAAGCAGAAGGATGTTCAACACAGAAAGTTTTGGGCTTTTTTAGCAGTTGTTAATTTATTTCTGGTGGAATTGTTTGCATTAGTCTGCCTTTTTTTCCTGTCAGCTTGGCAATTTCAGAATATGCTGTTGAGTATTTAAACTACTATTAACTCTATATGCATTCAATACACTTAATTTCATCACAGAATACACAAGAGTTTTTAAAGTCCTGCTTCTAACTGTGAAGCAAGCAACATTTCCTAAGTTTCCAGAAAAAACTTCATATCTCAAAATGATCTCTTGGTTTCTGCGACAACACTTGAAGCCATCAAGGAATCCCTCAATATACCTTCACCTTTCCTTTGAAAAAAAGGACTCTGGCAGGTCCAATTTCTTCATATTGAGTATGTGAATCTCCCAGTTCGTCAGTAAATATACATGATCAAAAAAGACCACTTCTTCTGCTGCTCAAATTGATTTTGTCATTGCCTTTGTAGGAAGGTGTGAACAGGCCCTTTTGTATTTGCATAGACTTGGAAGAGGGAAATAAGGAGCAAAATAAAACCATACAAGCACAGAGATATTCAAGGGTAGTGTGTTGAGTGGAACTGTCATGGATGGAACTGCTCTGGACAATCATGTTGGCTCCTTCCTTATGGGAGTTTTTTTGGGCAGAGAGCAGCCTGCACTGAGCAACTCCCCCAGGTGAGGGGCTAAGAGCAGATCTGGTGCCCAGACCCTACAGGCTTCTGCCCACGATGGATCAAGCTCTCAAGTTCTCCCAAGCAAAGTCAATGCATTAATCCACGAGAGCAAATGAATTGTATGCTTTGGTTCAAATAGAGCTGAGTCTCCTTTACCTACCCCTGAACAGGATTTACACAAAAAGTAATTCTTTCTTATGCCAAACTCATAATTCAGTTAAATTACTTGCTGCATTAAATTGCTGAATACAGTGATTTATCGATTCAGTCTTAATTGTGACCTTATTTTCATCCTTGTCTTGTTCTTCTTTAATTAGTTTCATGAAACTGCAGTAAATTAGCCTAATAATGTGCTTGATAAGCATATACTTGCTCACTCTTTTTCTTTTAGTAAAATCCATAAAGAGTACCTAGGGCTGGTCTACCTCTTCAAGTCATGAACATCCAATTCAGCCTAATATCTAAAGCCCAAATTAACAAAGGAATTGTAGGACCCTAAACCCCATGTTAATAGAACTCGCTCTCATTCATTTATTTCATTATTTATCTGAATGCATCCAAGTCTATTGCAGTGCAGAAGTGCAAAGCATTGCCTCACTGTAGGGCCAGAGAACCTAGAATGAAAAAATTAGTGCTGCCTCATTCCACAGAGGATCTCTGCTTGTCTGTTAGTTGTGTTGGCATTGGCTGGTCCCCAGCCATCCCACAGGCCATCACACACAAAGTAACACCAAGGGACACTGCATCATCTCCACGGTCACAGCCTGCTCTGGCAAAGGTGTGAGTTCTGTGGGGAAACAGTCCAAGCCCTCATGCCAGAATTCTGTCTGAATTTTACAGATGGGCTCATTGTCAGAACAAACCAAATGCTCAGTCTGCAAGGTCTCTAATTCCCAATATATAAGAGCCTACCCTTTTTTGTCTGTGCTGGACTTTCTGCACCAAATCAGAGCGAATTCTGCCAAGCAGGGTCCATGACTAGCTGGTCTTCTTTCCACTTCAACATTCATCACCCAAAGGTTCCACTACCTCTTTCCAGATATCTGGAAAGAATTTCTTTGGTTCCACTACCTCTTTCCAGATATCTTACTGCACTGCACCAGTACTACACGCCACGTCCCTGAATTCCAGAGACTGGGGACCTTCAAAGGGAGCTTGGAACACCAAAACCCTGAAAACATCCTGTGTCCCCTTCCACTTCCACCTGAAAAACACACTTCCTACTCTGCAGGAAGGGGAGAGTACAAACATGTCTGTGCAGAGACACAATACAGCTCCAAGTGCACAGCATCAGAAAGGAATGTTCAGTGAAGAGGAGTGTTCATGACCATCCTTTATTTTTTGACTGTGTCAGCCTCTGATATAGGTTATTTTCTGTGTCCAGTACAACCAACCTAAATACATTTAAAAAAAAAAAAAAATGAGGGGAGAACAAGGTTCTTAAGGAGCTTCTTTAATGAAAGAGAAATCTATCAAGCACTGCCAGAAGAGCTGTATTTAAGTTGCATTTTAAGAAAGGAGGGTGTTCATTAGCTTTTTTTCCAATTTTTTTGTTGTCTAGTGCCCGAAGGAACCTTATGTCAGGCACCCCTGCCAGAGACAAAAATAGAGGGCCAATGTTCCTTCCCTGCTTTTGCTATTAGTGTAACTCCACTGGCATGTGCTCCCTAGGTAAATCCCTGTAAGATCTGTCTCTTCCTCCATCCAAAATGAGTCCTTAGCCTCATTCTGTCTGTCTGACTGCCAAGCTGAAAAACAATTATTAGCAGAACGATCCCCAAATGAGCACTGAACAGGAAACAGGGCTGATTAACTAAAGCAGAACTCTACAAACATCATTTGGAGGTTTTTTTGCTCACTTAAGGCTCTGCCTAGCACCAGTGGGACCATCCCCAACACAGTCACACCACCCTGGTGTAGGGAGGATCTCTGTTTAGCAGAAGGGAGTCAGACAATGGGAAGCTGATCCCCAATACAGGCACAAAATGAGAGACACATTTTTAACAGTCAGAAATTCCCAGGTGGACTTGAACACCCTGGGAACCATTACTTGGAGTTTTTGAATCCAGATGGAGCAGCACACACCCCTTAGGAAAATGCCACATAGGGAATTCTCATGATCCAGACCACTGCAGTCCTCTCAGACCTTCCAATCTCTTTCTGTACAGCCCTCACAAAGCACTGTGGCCATTTTCCTCCTTTCAAAAACTGCATTTCTCATCTACATCATATTACCTTGTGATGAGAGAACTTCCAAGGTCCCTGGGCAGTGATCACAACCAGCCCTGCGAACTGGACACAAAGGCTCAGCCAGTCAGGAGTTTTGCCTTCTGGGCAACATTATGCAATGACAATTTAACCGTTTATTGCCATAAGCAAATGGTCATCTCTAGCAACTGAATGATCATGCCAAATAGCATTTCCAATTTGTGAGCATTCCCCACAAATGAATCAATTATCACTCCTAGCTGGGATCATTACAGAGCCTTGTTCCCTTCTGCATTGTTTGCTCAGTAATATTGCTGTGTGTCTTCATTAACTAGCAGTGATTAGGAAAGAAACAACCATAATTCATATTCCAAAAGTCATCCTCCCATGTACCCATTCACTCACCATTCCTAATTAAGTTCATGAAAGATTAATTCCGTAATGGTTATGATTTGTAATGTTAATTAATTAGCTGCTTTTCCATTAAACATTCAAAGGTTTCCAGCATTACATAGATTCCTTAATTAGCCCATGGCAAGTGTAAAAAAAAAAAAAAATTGAGTAACTTCTCTTTGTCCCTTAGGCAATTTATCAGCTGCTTGGTCTTCCAGTCCATCTCCTTTCCCACTCCACACAGAATCCCTTTCCTTCACTGCTGCAAATGCAAATGTACCTGCTTGGCTCATTCATCTTTCTCAGAGGATAACATAACCAAGGAACAGGCACAGCTGACTGACCTCACTCTTACCCTGGGGAGAAAGTACTTTGATATGAACTTTGCCTCTCGTCAAGTTCCCCAAGGTGTGCAGACCTGCAACTGAAAAGCTGCCTAGGATCGTGCTACGCCAGGATGCGGCTTGGGATGAGCATCCCCAGGATTGTTGAGCTCTGCCTGATGCCAGCAGCGGGACCGGTATTTACACGGCAATTCCTGTTAGCCTGGCAGAAGCTCCCAGCAAATTCAGCTGCATCACAGTTTCCAAGGCAACTTCTTTGACTCCGGGTTGTGATAGGTTTTGAGGGATGCCCACAGGGGGTTTGCAAGCTCAGCCTGTCCTCTCTGCCCTGATGGCAGTGACTGGAACCCCCGACAAAGATTACTCTGAGAGGCACAAAGCGGCCTTTCTTCCCCAAACCATTCTGGAAGTACAGCAGAATGTGGGACTTCTCTCCAGCCCTTCTTAGCTTCTTCCACATGGCTTTGCAGCCTCTGGTCACCACCTGCTCACACTCAGAACTGGAAGCAACCAAAAAAAGTCAGAGTTTGGTTGTGAGGATATATCCATGGACCCTTTACAAAGCCACTTTTAAAGGTACCCCTAAGCTGTGTTCTGCTAACACCACCATTCCCAAAACCTCTCTAGCACAGGGCTCTGGGAGACCATCCCAACATGGCAGGCCTGACCCAAAGTAAAATGGCTTTTTAAGAGGTCAGAGCATTATAGCTGAGGAATGGTGTAATCCAGCCTTGGCTTCAGCTCTGCACTTCTCCACACACCTACTCACAGAAAAAAGGCTTCCCACATGCTGGATGCACCCAGGTGGGCTGCTCCACAGGCCAGGTCACTCCCTGCCTCTCCTGCAGGCGGTGTAACCACAGTCCTCAGCAGCAACCTCAGCCTTAATCACCAGTTTGCTTCCAGAGCCTGGTAGATAAACCTGGTAATGTGCAAGGACCTGATGGGAATCATAATTAAAATAGGAAGCATCCCATCGCGGACCAACACCACAGGGCGAGCAGCTTGCACAGCTGCCACTTACCAGCAGGAAAAGCTCCATGCTACAGTAATAGCAAATACATGAGTAAGAGGCCACAGCTTCTTTGTCCTTCGCACTTGAAAACTATGCCATTAGCAATTGCAGCTCATTCCCAAGCTGCCCAGTGGTATTATCCTGTCATTAGTTACTGCACTACTCTTGGTTCCTACAACAAACTCATCTCATAGCTCCAAGCCCTCCACTTGAAGCCCAAAGCAAAATTAGATCTGCTGCAAAGGGTCCCCTCTGTGTGACAAACCAAAAAGGTAACTCACCAGTACGTTTTTCTACTATGGTCATTATCATGGGGTCAGCACCTGCAAGCAAAAGGGTCTCTAAATGTAGGAAAATTGGAATTTGCAGGATCCCACAGTAATGGCAATGTGCCCACAGGGTACCAGGCCTCAGTGTGGCACATACATCAGCACCACAATGTAGAGGGAGCAGAGCTCCCTCATTTAGGTGACCTGGCCAGCATATATTGCAGAGGGAAAAACACAGCAGTAGTCTTGTATTCCTCAGAACGCAGCCTAGGGAATTTTTCCGAACTAATTACTATCCCATACATTCATTTCTGATCAGAAACAGCAGTGAAAGCCAAAATTAATGGGAAAAAACCAGTACTGAAAATCACACACCTCCTTTCTGCTGGAGATCAGTGAAGTGTAAACCAGTTTCAGGAAACTGTCATCTCCATGCAGGTGCTTTTATTACAGCAGTACGTGCTGTTTAAATATGAGGTGTTTGGAACATTTCTAGTACAGCCAGCCTACACTGAAGCAAATGTCCCTTAGGACACACACATCAGTCTGATGAGGTTCATGGTGGCTAGAGAAGCTGACAGGTAGGAAGTTCTCCCGTAAACATCATATGCATCTGCCAGGAAGTCTCCACATCATCTGGTGACAGGGACACGAGAGGATTCGAGACACAGACCACAGCTGAGCCATGTCCCCAGATTACCTCAGCTGACCTTTCAGTTTAGATGTTTTCTGCCACTCCAAGTAAACCTTGCCCCTGTGCTTGGCTCCCAGCAGGAAAAGCTGAACAACTCCTGAAGCATTTCTCTTCTCCGCTTCCTACTGTCATTATTACTTGGTGACTCACTCCTGAGTATGCCCACAACCTGCTCAGCCATTGATGCTGGAAAGCCCTGCCAAACACAACCCTGCAGCTCAATCAAGATAAATACCTCCTGTCCCCTTCCTCCCCTCGAGCACCAGCACAGGCACACTTGTGAGCAGAAGAGATCCCAGCCCTCCCAAATGGGGCTCAGATTGAGACACAGTACAGACAGAAAAATCCTGTGTGAATTAGCAGGGGAAAGGGGAAGAGAGTCAGCTAGGAATGGCCCTTGCTGCCTGCTACCAGTCCTTGCTCACAGCTCCTGGAAGCCTCTGGGATTGCCAGGCAGGGATCTGAACGGCTGGGTGAGACGCCACATGCCCCAGACATCCTCATTCCCCCATTCCTGCACAGCCCTGTCACTCCTGCAGCGCTGACAATGGATGCTGAAGCACCGAGCCCGCCAGAACAGGCAGTTTTACACTGAATTATAGGTGTCTCCAGCACAGCAAGGAAAGGAAGCAGTTGTGCACTGCTGATGCTGTGAGGATGAGACCACTACATTACAGTACAATATTATGCAGCTGACAGCGTAAATGGTCCATTGAGCTCTTCACGCTAAAAAAATGCTGCAAACAAAACCAGTCATGCAAGCAGGCAAGACAGAGCACTTACCGTGTGCAAGGCTGCCACCACATGGTGTAAGGACAAGCCTGTAGACTCCTTGAGCCAGAGCAGGAGAGGGGAAAACTATCCTCACACCTCCAACCAGCCCTTGCCTCACTAACCAGCTATAGCCAAATCCTGATGTCTCAGCTGGATCAATTACTTTGGTCAGGAACTGTTGCTCTTGCGCCCTTCCATCCCCTCCAAGTCACTAAAATCTCTTGCGAAGAAACCACCCGAATCTTGTAAAACAGAGATTCCTAAGACACGGATGAGATCTGGCTGTTCTCACTATAGAAAATTTGAATCGAGTAAATCAGTTTAACAGTGCCCCACAGATCAGAAAAGTCTGGGCTCAGCAGAGCCTGAGAGCCCTGACAGAAAAAAATCTACCAAGCTTTTGCAGTTCCCAAACCCACACTGCTTGTGGCATAGAACTAATCCAAAAGCACGACACTTCCGATAATGGCTGGGCAGCCGTGGCCTCTCGTGTTGAACTACAGAGCAGTTCAGGTAACTGTGGTTCTGCTCTCCAGTAACAGAACCCAAACACAAATGTGGCAGCAAGAAGAGCAAGAGAAATCACAGCTTTGTGTTGGAGGAGTACAGGCCAGGTCAGGCCATAGAAGGATGAGGGAAACAAAGCTGAGATTTATCTGCCTGTGTCATCCTCAAGCCCAGGCAGTGTTTTGGGGATTCCTGATTTTTTTAAGGTCTTCCATCCAGCAGAACCACACAGAAATGGTGCCTCCAACAAGGCCCAGGCTTTGTCACCCCCTCCTCCATTTGCTGTTCTCCTCCCTTGACTGATGGCAGGTTCCTAATGAAAGTACAGACCCCAAAGTGGTGGCTGGCAGTGGTTCAGGCAGTGAGACACAGCCAGACAATGCAAAGTGGTGCCTCTGTCACTGGCCTTCACAGAGAAGGGACAGCCTTCAGCAGCACTGAGCCTTCATGGGCATGGTGCCTGCCATCTTTGCAGCAAACTCATCTCCATCTCCAAGCCATCATCGTCTTCCCTGGTGAATAAAGGTCTTTTTATCCTCCACTTTACCAGGCAATCCATCAGGTGGACAGGCATCAAAGCCTGACTGAGATAAACCAGGCAACTGTGAAATGCTTATCTGCAGTTCATCCCCACTCCTGGAGACCATGAAGTACATTGAGTGGGTTCTTCAAGATAAGAATACCTTTCTTTATAGGGTCAGAGAGAGCACATGGTGCCATGAAACATGCTCAGGGCACAGTGCTGCATAAACAGGGCACTGGGAAAATGGAGATGCTGAACATACTCCCTCTCCTCCATTCCACCTGCCCTCCCTCTGCCCTGTTCATAGCTACCATCTATCCCTTTCCCCCAGCATGGATCAAGTAAAATGTCCTCATCCTACAAACCCAGCCCAAAGGCACTAGAAGTTGGACAGGAGCTCTGCTGCAATAGAGATGGGGACCACATTTCTTAAGTGATCATACCATTCACAAAGCTTTTACCTGGAGGGTGAAGAGGGTATGAGGCTGTCTCTGAAGGCAGATCTGTGTAGGTACTGCACTGGCTGAAACCATTCACTTTATGAGCAATAGGTGGGCATTAAAGAAGATGCCTCTGACTTTTGGAAGTGTCTTCTCATATGGAAGTAAGACAAGTATTGCTGGATCATTTCACTTTCAAGCACTGTACTGATGCAGTAGCAGCTTTGCTTCCATGGACACCCTCTGTCCTTTCACAGCTGAAAAAAGTTTCTGCTGACCCTCCAGCTGAGCTGTTCCTCTATAGCTGCAGGTCATCTGTGGGGTTTGGGTTTAGCCTTAGCATCCAGAAAAAGGTGAGCAGCCTTCTGGGTAGGTTCCCTTAACCTTGTCTCCTTTAACAGCTTAAGCAGTTAGAAGAAGCTTTCATAGCCTGAGTTGAAAGTTTCTGCTTTTTGAGAAAACTTTTGACATAAGAAACGCCACTGGGACTAACCACCTCCCTCCAAAGGGGTTATGACCCCGGGCAAATCACTAGGACAAAGTGCGTGTCCCCTCCAGCAGGATAGTGGCCCAGCTCTGCCATGAGTCATTTGAAGTAGCACGCAGACAGCAGAACCCAAAGCCAGCACCTGTAAACCTGTCCATGACAGATCAAGTAGACAGATGTGCTTAACTGAGCTGAAAACAACAG
The DNA here is from genome assembly GCA_013397055.1 of Pachycephala philippinensis. NCBI lineage: Eukaryota > Metazoa > Chordata > Aves > Passeriformes > Pachycephala > Pachycephala philippinensis. The sequence continues at coordinate 155,287 of VWZT01005131.1, read as the reverse complement.
CAGGAAAGAACTTCCGGAGGCTCGAGAAAAAAGAAAATTATGTTGATTTCTGCCCACCAGGACACCCTTCAGGAGCTTTCTGCAGGCTCCAGGGACTACTAAAGCCCTTGTTCAAGCCTGAGCATGGCAGCAATATGCACACATCCCTCTGCCAGGCAGAAGGCTGCTGCTTTGTGCTGTGACAGTGACTGACAGCATTTGCAGATCCAGGAGGGTGTGGGTACCTCGTGGCAGCCCTTTCCCCACTGTCCCACAGCATGTGCAGCAGTCCCATCCCAAAGCACTGCCCACAGGTCAGCAATGCTCCTTAGGGCACAGAACACTGCAGCATCTGCAGCCACCCCCCTTCAGGGAGCACCCCCGATGTTACACGTGGATGGGAAGGAGCCAGGGACACAAAGTGGGCAGCTGGCCAGCCAGTAAATTAATTTCAAAGACAGGCAGGTGATAGATGGGATTCATGTGGGAAACAGGAGAGGATAAATTGCCCATCTGTGACTGATACAGCAGAGAACAGCACATGATGGAGCAAAATGAATGGGCACAGAAGGATCAAGGATGGAAAGGCTGAGTGGAGTGTACATAATTGAATCCCTGAGGCCCAGATCCTGTCTTTGGGACTACGTGGGATTGCAAACGTAGGAGCACAACTGAAGAGAATGATTCATGGGCTGTGTGTGACAGATAGGACCCCCAGAGCAATTTCTCAGTGGTGTGGAGGTGGGAATGCCACTGACAGGATGGTGAGGGAGTGTATGAGATGAGGCGCTTCCTCCACATCTTTCTATGAACCTTTGAACCCAGCCTCTACGGAAACAGCCTGGAGGAGTCCACCAAAATTAGAGGTGATGCCACAGCTCAGCACTCAAGACCTGGTCAGGGAGGCAGCTTGTCAAGTGGATTATTCCCCCAAGGATGGCAAATGCAGCAACCATCCCACCAATAACAAGGTAACAGAAAGACACCCTCATCTCAAATGGCTTAGTAGGCAAAGCTGGGGCAGAAAGTTGGGAAAGCTAGGGAAGGAGATCAAGCAGAGAGAAATAACCCTCTACATCCTTCACCAGCCACAAAACGTTCTGATTAGGCATCTTGCTTAAAATGGCCAAGCCAGAGGCCTTTGTGTGAAACATCCCGTGTCTTGGGTAGTCATCACAAAGGCGGGCACTGAATGAAAATCTGAAACTGCAATCAATTTGCAGAGATTACCTGGAGGAATAAGAAGATATTAAGCAGATAATAAAATAACCTCCCTATGATGCCACATAGGCAGGGCACACTGTCAGAAAGAAGAAAAAGCCATACTTGAAAGGACTCAAGAGGCTGACACACAGACAAGAAAGGTGTGTGTGGTGCTTGTGTATGTACCTATGTGGGACATATCAAAACACTTGACAGCTCTAACCCCAGCTCATACACAGAAGCACAGGCCATTTTACAAGAATTTCACACCCTAGACTTTAGGAAATTGCATAAAAACATTTGCAGAGCCAGACCCTGTGCAAAGCGAACCTCTGGGCTCTGCAAAGCGAACCACTCTTATCGGTGACCGACAGATGAGATTCTCCTTGGAAAGCAGTGCTGCCGAGACACCCAGCCACGCTGGCAGGACAGCGTGCCAAGGCTTTCCAGCCCCCAGTGTTCTCACGCCTTTGGAGGCAGGCAGGTTGCCTTACTACTGGGACTGTATAAGTTTTTCCGTTCTCTTGGCAGGAACGCACTCGCAGCTCAGCAGAAGCCATCTCATGTCACTTTATGCCGAGATAGGGGATGTGACCTTAACAGCCGCATGGCAGTACCTGAATATTTCCAACCTCCCTGCATTACCCAAGACACTCTGCAATCAAAGCACAACCCTAATGAGCCGAAGGCAAGCAGGGAAGCCTGGAGAACGCTGAAATGACAGCGGGCGCCCCCCTATTAACCGTGCTGCCCACCTTCACAGCTGTGACGGGAAAGTTTTCCATCCCGTGAGCGTGTCCTGGGCAGGTCCCTGTAGTGCCCAACCCCCGTGGCATCCCAGTTGCGAGTGTCCCCGCGCCCCGTTGCGCCCCGCGCCCCCGCCCCGTTGCGCCCCGCGCCGCCGCCGCCGCCGCTCAGTTCGCGACATGGCGCGGCCGCTGGCGCTCCTGCTGCTGCTGCCCGTGCTCCTCGCCGGTACCGCGCCGCGGGAGGGGAGGAGAGGCCGTGCCGGGGAAGTGGGAAACGGGCTGGTACCGGGCCCCGGGCAGTCCCGTCCCAGGGCAGGGCAGACCTGAACCGCTACCGTGCCCCGGCGGGCTCAGCGGCGGAATGTACAGCCGGCGGTGGGCACCAGCCCCCCGGGGGCAGGGCGGGGAACCGGCACAGGATGGTGCCGGACGGCAGCTGGTCGGGGCCGGTACCGGGACAGCGGCTGGTCGGGGGATGCTGGGATCGGACAGCGGCTGGTCGGGGTGTCCCAGGAGCGGACAGATCAGGGGTGCGGGGACGGGGCAGTGTCCGGGCGGTAACGGGCAGGGCCGGTCCCGCGGAGGTCGGGGCCCGTGCGGGCCCAGGTGCCGTTAACGCCGCTTGCTCTCCACAGGGCTCCTCTCGTGTCCCGGCGCCATGGCCAGCTACTCGGTGAGTGCCTCCCGCCCCCGGCAAGCACGGCCCCGCTGCCCTCCCTGCCTCCAGCCAGGCCTCCCCTTCCCCAGAGCCGCGGGCCGCACGCTGGGGGTCTGTGCCTGCCCTGGCTCCGGAGCACTGGCTGAGCAGGGGTCTCTCCCCACAGCTGAGGGGCCCGGGAGGCTGCCGGCTCCGCAGCACGCAAGCCCTGGCGATTCCCGTCTCTTACCATCTCCGCCTGCATTGCCCTTCATGGGGACTCGCTGTCTGTGTGTCCCGCTGACGCTCACAGGTCAGAAGGGCTGTGCAGTGGGGCACACGTCCTGACACCACAGCTGAGCCGCGCCAGGCAGTAGGAGCCAAGCCTCAAGTGATAAATTCCCATAAGAGCGTAAAAAATAATGTGGCACTTTAAAATGCCGTGCCAGCTCCTGTTGGACACCTTTTTTCTGTGCATGCCAGGATTCTTCAGAACCTGAGCAGAAATCTGTTTCTAATGGTGTAACTTTGGCTTCCTTTGTACCTGTCTTCCCTAGCCTGACTGCGACAGCTATGGTTCATATACATGTCCGAGGGACTACCGTCCAGTTTGTGGCACGGATGGACAGACCTATGGAAACGAGTGTGTGCTCTGCCTTGCTAACAGGTAGCCACCTAATTCTGTCCTTCCCTTCCCTATACACAAGCAGAACGTTCATCCCAACATCCCAGACAACTGATAGATGATTTACTGGCTTTGGGTCATTCGCACTGTTGCACTGCAGTTTCAGCAGTGTCCTCTCAGCTGTGAATCCCTTGCAACAGATTTTATCGTCATACCTGTAAACGGCTTCGATCAGATTCAGTCAGCTGGATGTTCTGAATATTTGTATTAGTAATTCCTGAGAAGGAGCATCTTAGAGGAGGTTACCTGTCATGTTCATACAATGCCATACTACCAATTAATATAATGCCAGACCTTTCCACACTCTCCATCAGAAAACATGAAAGATCCCACCCAAAATGCAGCTTTAAATATAAAATATTTATGTTCAAGATCCAATCTCCTGTACTTCTTTCACAAAGAAGAGTGAGAATGCTATATGTTAGGAGAATATACTATTTTGCCTTCAGGTTGTCTAAAAATCAAGAAAAAGACTGCCTGATATTTGAGAGAGAGTATTTTATTCTTTAATAATGTAGTAATTTTTTTTTTAAAAATTGAAAACACAGAGAATCAGTATCTAATGAGCATTATTACTCCCCATTACAATTGACTGGAAACCTTTATAGATCAGTCTCTAAGTACAAACTGAGAGGAACTGTTGTGAATAGAATTTTGATGGTAAAAGGTAATTTATGTTAAGGAAATAAAATATCATCTGTTTCCAGCAGAGGGTAGAAGTGAGAGTAGCAGAATAGCAATGAGGGGAACTTACAAAATTGTGAACAGGTTGAGGGAATTCTTGAATCCCTCAAGAAAGGGAAGGCTGAAATGTGTTTCTGACTTTGGGGCAGAGGAAAGATTAATTCTGACCAGACGATTTACAAAATTCAAATGACCAAGATAGAGGGAACATAGACCAGAATAAGGAAAGAAACAAAGGTAGCAAAGGACACTCAAGGTAATATTGTAAAGAAAGTGCTGAAGTGTGTCATGCAGATCTGCAGAATTTGCTAACACCAGAGCACAGCACAAACTACACAAGCAAATGACGAATCGCAAAGAAAATTGGTAAACCTACAGTTTAGGGAAAAAAAAAGAAATTGAAATTCACACACAGTAGAATCTATTAAAAGGGAAGAAAAGAGGTTCTGGCATGTTACGTATTAGGAGCCTACCCATCTTTCCTGCCTAGAGTGATGTTGGAGTAAGTTATTGAGTGATTGGCTTTGTACATAGCCAGAGGTAAAGAGGAAAGTAAGCAAAGCAGATGCCGATTTGTCAGAAATAATCCGATCAAATCCATGAGATTTAGTTTTTTGGCACGATAACTTGGCCAAACAGAGTAGGAGGAAGTAGAAGTATTGGTGCATGACTATTATTAATAAGGCATTTTACGTTATCTCCACCTGACATTCACATAAGCAGACAAATAGTTATTCAGCTGAAGTTGTTAAAGGATGAAGTCACAGAAGTTTGAAATGCTGTTGTTCAAACGCAGTGATCAGCATTTTACATTGGAGAGTGTTATTATATTTTATATCATAAAAATTGCAAAATGGCATGGATGTGATGATCTGTGCAGGATATTATAAAAATTCCCAGGGATCTGGAGAAATGGAGTGAAATTAGTACAATAAAAGACAAAGAGAAGTGCTAAGTGTCACCCATAGAGTGTGCAAATCCATATTGTGGAGATACAGACAGGAGAGCATCTCATGACCTAAACAATATCTTTGATCCTTTCGGAGCAGAAGGATGGGCTTTGAGATCCAGCCTTATATTTCTAGGATGCTTCATTTTTTTAGGCATGATCCCTCAGTTCCAGACGGATGCGTGGCAGATTCCTGAATACAGCACTGCACACAGAACAAAGGGTTCTCCAGTCAAATCTGTTGCTTATTTCAACTCCTTAAGTAATTCCTTAAGTGTAATTAGTGATGGGGCTTACGTCTTTTTAGTATAAGATGTAAAGTACATGTTTTGTGTGATACATGAGATTAAATCCAGTTATACACACAAGATAAAATTTTATCTTAACCATCTTTTTTTCTTGCTGTCTTCTTACATGCTCAGAAACACGTATTTTGGTCTGAAGGGACACAGGATGGTCAGATACTCTCCTGATGGTTTTTCTTCTATAGTTCAGTAGTTGGCATATTTGGGGGCCTTCTAGTTCAGTCTGGAGTTGTTGTTCTAAAATGTTTGACTTGGCATGAACACAACACTTGGCTTTATTGGAGGAATTTCAGCTTTGAAAAACAGTCCATAGTCATAAGCAATGGTCATTCCACTCCAAGTAATCTAAGATACAGTCTGTCACACTTCTTAGGAGGACAGAACAAAGAGATTTTTCTGCCCTGTTTAGCAAGCTGCACGACCAGCTGCTGCAATAGTGTAATGTGGTGATACAGAAACAGATACATGGACGCATCCAGTACTAAATTACAAAACAGTCACTTCTCAATTAACTTGGAGTGGTTCTCAGTGGCCAACTTGCAGGTGTGTTCTAGCCCATATTTAAGCCCATGAAGGGACTTTTTAAAGGGAGTTGTACTTCCCTGACGGCCAAGACAGTACTGTCCATGAGCTGGTTTAGCCATGCAGGACTGTGTGGGCACCTGGAGAGCCCTGTGTGAATGGAGTGCTGCAGAAGAGGTTGCTGTGGTTGATCCATGATAACATGAGACACCTGGAGCAAAGGTGCAGCACAAACCCTGCCCATCCTGGCNTTTTTTTTTTTTGTCTTTTAAAGCTTAGATTGAATTCATTTTTAAGTTGGTGCCTAAATGCAAATCCCAGGTCTCTTGCACACTCAGTGTCCAGTAGCAATGACAACATCTGATCTTAGTTTAAACCTTGTCCGACAGCAACATGAGCTCTTTGGAAACAGATGCAGCAGCTTGAGCTGTCTCTGCAGGGTTTAGTGTAAGGGTTGTCCTTTAGCCAGAACTTCTCCTTACATCTTTACTGGTGTTTCACATCCCCTGGCCTTGATTTTGCCTTTCATATTCCTGATCTGCTCCACTACCTTCTGGTTAAAAAGATCCCTGATGAAACTAATAGTACAGATTAACCCTGCTTTTGGGTAAACATAAGTGTCTTGAATTCCATGAGGAGTAAACCAGCTTGATTCTATTAAGATCAGGAAACATACTGATGATCTAGGACAGTTTGCATTCTATTACTTCTTTTTCCTATCTGCACTTGCCTGGTAAATTGAGATTTGTAAAAAATACTATGAATAGGACTTGCAAAAAAACCGAACCAGTGTTCGCAAACTAAGCAGTACTTGGCTAAAATTTCCTTAAAGAAGATTCCAGCATTCAGAGAACCACACATTCAAAATTTAGTAAAGCCTCAGATGCAGAGGTGCATCAGGATGCACACCCTTCCCACTGAATTCCCATGTAAAATACTGTAAGCGTTGGAACTGGTTCGCACCTCAGAGACTGCGAAGTTTAACTTGTGTTAGTGCTCTATAATGGACGTGTTAGTCCTCCTGGTGAGATTTGTCATGTGGTTTGATAGTTCTCAGATTTACAGATGGTTTTATCAGGTTTTTATAGGTAACAAAGCCTGTGGTAAGTTAGTCTGTGTATGTGATTCATAAATTTTTGCATCATGGTTACTTTGTGGTAATGCTTACAGTTAGTGATGCAATCAACGCATCACTGCATTTAATTGAGCACAGAGAAAGACATGAGAGAGTCCACTTTATAAAATGTGTCTGTAAAATTCAAGTAGTGTTCCTCTTGTAATATATTTCTCTTCTGTTTGCAGCGAAGAGCACAAGCATGTAAAAATTGTCCGACAGGGAACTTGCTGATATGACAGATGACCACTTTTCAAGAAAATAAGAGGGTCACAGCCAGTCCAAATGGAAACAATGCCTTAAATGTACCTTCTATGTAGCCTGTCTTAATAAACAAACTTGCATATGTAAAGTATGTTTACTGTATTAAAACCAGTGTTTATAAACATATCCATAGTACAGTTATAACCTGAACCTGATCCATTTTCTTACAAAAGATGGATCATAACAAAGAGATGTCCTAACTCTATACAAGTAGGTCAGTTGTCCAGAGAAGGAATTGAGGGTACCAAGGAAGAAAGTGAATGGGTACCAAGTGCCATTCCCACAACTCCGCCTGGCATCAAGGAGGCCCCAGCATCTCTGTCAAAGGCAGTGCTCTTTGTTTCTGGGATATTCTGAGCCCACAGGTGCCAGTGACCCCTGGAGAGCCACTGGAGGGGTTTCCTGTGGCAGCTGCCAAACTGGTGATGGCAACCTGACAGGTGCCAAGCCTCTGCCCCTGGCTCCCGACCTGCAGGTCCTGCTGGTGGAGGGCAGTGACCTGGGCACCCTCTGCTCCTGCTGAGGAAGTAAGGGCTGGTGTGGAATGCTGGAGGCATGGGCAAGGGGCATGCACTGCTCTCCAGGTGCCCGTCCCTCTGGGCTCTGCTCCCCGAGGCAATGATGTCACTGGCCTGGCTGGCACCCAAGAGCCACATCCTGTGGCAAACACCAAGCAAAATTGGAAAGCTCAAGACTCCCATGAAGGGGTGCACTCCAGAGTGGCTCTGGTGGGCCTTTCCACGGGGAGGGTGTGGGGTTTGGTCCTCTCCTTGTATTTGGCATGGATATGGGCACAAATCTTAGGTGTGTTCCTTTCTGTTCCACTGAACACCTGTTTTTTGCATGTTGATTGAAATTAACTGTGTTTGGGTTGTCCTACAGTGCTTGGGAATACACAGGTGGCTTCCAGCTTTGATCTAAACCAAGCAGCACCTGCTCTCCCCCTGGTCCCAGACAATGGCTTTGTCAGGCTCTGCTGGGCAGCAGCAGTGCAGGCAGAGATGTACAGCATACTTCATGCCTGAGGAACGTTCTCAGGTCAGTGACTTCGGGTTTGGAAAACAATGTTTTTGCCTTGCACTTCCTTTAAAGGGTCAAAACTATCCTTACCTTCCAGCACATGCCTGCTTTCATTTTCTTTGAGTGAAGACTAATCACTGATGGAGGAATGTCATGAGTGGCACAACCGGAGGGCTGGAAGCAAAAAAAAAAAAAAAAAAAAAAAAAAAAAAAAAAAAAAAAAAAAAAAAAAAAAAAACAACCAACAAAATCAAGCAGTAATATACCCCAGCTGGGTGTTTATGAAGCTTTATAGCTCAAAAGATGATGAATTTCAGTATGACAGGTTTAATTTTTTTTAAGTTAAATCTGTACATTACATTTAGGACCATGTTCAGAGCATTATCCAAACACTTCCTGAACTCAGACAGCCTTGGTGCTTCCTGGGGAACCTGTTTCAGCACCCAACTGCCCTCTGTGTGAAGAACCTTTCCTTAACATCCAACCTAAAGCTCCCCTGACACAGCTTCACAACACAACTTATAATAATATTAATACAATAGTAACAGCTTCACAGCACAGTTCATAAAACAGTGTCACAGAAGGATGTTACTGTAATCTTTAGACCTCAACAACCCTATGGCAAGCATTCCCATTAGCTTATTGCACGTGTGTGAGGCTAGCAAGGAGTTGTGCTAGCTGAATGGCATGATTGTGAATCAAGAAAGGATCTCTCCTCTGTCTGAGTTCAGGTGGTTGAACAACATTTTGATTGATTAGGATTTTACAATATTTTCTAGCTTCCCAGGATCAGCATAGTCCTGATCTCACTGGGAGGAGAATGTGCAGCCATCAGCCATCCATACAGATCAAAGGAAGTTCAGAAGATGTCTTACTGGCTTTTGCTAATGAAATGTGGAGATGAATGGCTTTTTTCCCCGGTTGAGTTACAAGAAGAGCTTTTTTTAACTGATTAAATTCCCAACTCTCCCTCCTGTGGAATTTTAATTGTTTTTAAATTTGCCCAGGAAACATGTTTTAAAAAGTTCCCTGAACTCCATGTACTGTTGCTCAGCAGGCAGTGTGTGTGTGTTTTCTGGGACAGCTGGGCTCCAGCTCCCAGCTTAGCTGTGGGCAGTTTGGAAGTGCTCGGCCCCTTGCTTCAGGCACCCTTTGAAGGGTCTCAGGCAGAGGTGTAACTGGGTAATACTGGCTAACACTGGTATCTAGAGGAAGAGAGAAGTCTCTCCTGGGTGACACTGAACCACGAGCAAGAGCAGAAGGGAAAGCCATGCCTGAACCCTGTGGGAGACAGTCAGAACGAAGAGCTTGGATTTGTGGATTTCCACTTTGCTCTCTAGGCGGCAGCATTTGTTTTCTTTTAAATCTCATNTACCAATAAACCTCATGCTCTAAAACCTGCTTATAGAGATCCCTCATCATTAACCGTCCAGCGCAGGAGGCCATTCCCTACACTTGGCGCCCACTGCTCGAACCCACAGCTCGGCCCCTTGCTTCAGGCACCCTTTGAAGGGTCTCAGGCAGAGGTGTAACTGGGTAATACTGGCTAACACTGGTATCTAGAGGAAGAGAGAAGTCTCTCCTGGGTGACACTGAACCACGAGCAAGAGCAGAAGGGAAAGCCATGCCTGAACCCTGTGGGAGACAGTCAGAACGAAGAGCTTGGATTTGTGGATTTCCACTTTGCTCTCTAGGCGGCAGCATTTGTTTTCTTTTAAATCTCATTTGGTGTTCTCAGAAGGGCGTTTAGGAAACGCTTTTTATTCATCCTTATCGTTTGAATGCATAAACGTTCTGTTAGGAGCTGTTTGTTTTCAACTGCGTTATTAGTGTCATTGATACACGGTCCATCTCATCTTCTTGGCAAAGCTCGCTTGCTTTTTCCCGATCATTGAATCCAAATATGTTTGATGAAGGAGACTCCATGGTGCACAATTTGGTAGAAACGTTATTCTGTGGGCAGATGACTCACAGATGAAGCTGTGGCATTCATTGCCATGTGTAGGATTGCACTGGCTTCTATCTTAGCTTTGTGATTTTTGAGCTGGTCACGTAGCAACTGCTTCATTTTCTAAACTCTAAACTTCTATAGAACTAGCGTAGGTTTCAGGACAGGGAATTCTTAGGTATATAGCCTCAGAAAAATGCCAGCTTTTCTCTGTGACAGGGTCTCATCTTTACCTTGAGGAAAAATTAACCCTTTTAAGTGCTTTTTCTGTCAACTGGTGAGAAATTATGCAAGAACCTGGTACATGTGGTTTTTTTTACCTTTTAAGCAGTTCTGAATACTCCTTCCTGACACTAGGTGCAAAAGTGTTTAGAGTTGATCTAAAACTGTTCCTACATAAGCTAGTCTGTTTCAGCTTCCCCAGTGAAAAATCCTACCTGTGAAGCATTCTGGAGCAGAGAATAGGGCTGGGACTGAGGTCTTTAACTTGTCTAATATCTGGTGTCACTGAAGGTTCTGTGGGATATTGCAGCAAGCCCCACACTGCTGCCCTGGAAGGGCCTGGGTTTCCTGGACGTCCTTTCCTATCTGCCAGTCCCCTTCAAATACTTTGGATATCCAGCAATCTGCAGATATCTGTAAATGAGCACTTGAAGTGAACCCTCTCTCTTCATTTGCAGAGGATCTGTCAAAGAGAGGAGTGGTTTCCGTAGGAGGCTTTGGGGCTGTTGTGCAGTAGCTATCTGCATGCACACTCTTACCTTCTGGTAAGCTTTGGGAAACTCCAAGTAGCTTGCTTTGCTCTGAATTTCTAGAAATCAGCTTTGCATTTGCATGGGATGCATAACTTTTCTTGCCCCACAATGTTTCTGCCCTCCCTAGGCCTATGGTAGGAGACATAAATACAGCTGCATAAATAGGGATCTGCAACCATAATCAAAGTTTAGAACTTGACTATATGTATTGTTGTCAGTTGAGAGCTAGATAGTATTCATGTCAGAATCAAATAGGACAAAGCAACAAGCAAGTCATCTCCATGGATCAGCCAAAGTAAAGATTTCCTAAACTCTGGACATAATGGTCTGTAAATTCCTAATACCACCCGTTGCTATGTAACTGAGTCCAAAAAGAAGAAAAACCTGCATATTTTAAGGACTTCTTCCACTCCTACACAGAGAAAGAGGGATATCCTTGAAAAAAGTCATCAGAAGAGGAGAAGGCAATTTTTAACTCTGAAAAGAAAACTTTTTGGGCTCATGGGGAGGGAAAAAAACATTTGTTGTCCCCTGACAAACATTGCCTTTAGACTCTGCCATGCACCAGTAAGGCAAAAAACCACATATAAGTAATAATGGGATAGTATATGGATCTTATATAAATGCAAAAATTTTATTAAATACCAGCAAAAATTTATTTCCCATGAGGAATACTAGAACAAGAACACATAGAGGTTTTACAACCAGCATTCTTCAAGATGTTCACAATTCTGCTGCTCACAATCCTAGGCTACCTGACCTAGAGTGCCCTGCTTGGAGCAGGAGGTTGGACTAGAGACCTGGAGAAGTCATTTACACCTCACTTATTCTGTAGTTTGCAATGGCAACAGGCTGCTGGTGCATTTGCAACCAGCACCTGCACTGTCCAAAGTTGGGTGTTATTAGAACCACCAGAACCACCCCAACAGGTCTGACTACTTATGAGAAAGCGACTTAGTCATCTGGAGTGCTGTGTAGTGCACGGCAGAAAAATGCCCCTGAGCCTTCTGCTTAACTCCCATCTCTTGCATTCAATCTCCTTGGGTGAAAACATCATGAAATGAGTGTTTAGGGTCAACAGCCTGCCATTAGGGAGTGATAAGATTACTTTATTCGGAACAGATAAAACACCCTCAGAGACTCAAGAAAGCCTCCAGGACTAAGAGCAGCTCACCCATCCAAGCTGGCACCCGACTGCAGAGCCAGTGATCAAACTCAGCAATTACACCTCACACAGAGAAGGGATACTCTCAGCTCAGTAATGAGCAGACACACACGAGCTCCTTGAACCCATCCTGTTTCTTTAACTTACTGAATTATTGTAACATCCAGTCCCTATAAAGTGGTTGTGTCTGTACAAGTGGAGTCACTCTGGGACTGTGTTTCTTCGTCCAAAGTCGTCTTCTGTTCTTATCTCAATCCACAAGTTTTTTACTTTTTTCCAATTCTTCTCCCCATCCCAGCAGGAGTGGAGGGAGTGAGCAAGCAGCTGATGGTCCTTAGTTGCAGACTGGGGTTAAATCATGGCACAGACAAAGATCAGCAGTACTCAACTGGACAAGTTCCCTTGGGAGGACCCTGGTCATCACAGGGAATAATGACGTGGCACAACTCTTCCTCAGGCATGCAGGCTTGCTCTCTAGCTGTGCAATTAATCTCTGAGCCTGAAGAGGGTTGAGAAGTGTGTTGCTGTGAAAACCAGGATAAATCTGGCCAATCTCTGCACCAAGGTGAGATGTACGAGCTGCAGTGACCTTTGCTGGAACCAAGGGAGGGAGAATGAATTTCAAGTTAAGGACAAGCAGAGTACAATCCAGGATGTCGGATAGGGGGACATGTTAGCCCCTTCTTGCCACCTGCTTCTTCTCTTCCAGATTCATGGTCCTTCCACCCTGCTAACTGAGGGTCAACAAAGTGGCATTTTTAGCCAGAGAGAACTCCTTTGGCCATGCTTTCTCCTAGGCCAGAGAAGGTCCAGAGCAGATGAAAGTGCTCTACAGCAAACTGTTTCTTCTGAAGCTGTGCAGAGATTAGCACAGAGAAGATGCTGCAGCACAGAAGGAATATGCCCAGGAGAAATCCTTTCACCCTGGATGGTGCAAATTTGTTCCTTCTTTGCTGCTGGCAGAGGTTTCCCAGTGACACAATCCAACAATGGAGGGTGAGGGGGAAGAGAAATCAAGTTGGGAAAAATCAAGTCATAAGAACTCAGCCAGATACTTTAAAGCCTGCTCAGCCTCACAAGTCAGCAAACCCATTTCTATGCACAGAACAGGTGAATGGGCAGCACAGGCTAGAATTAGTATCTTGCTAAAATAATACCTGCTAAGTGAAGTGTATTTCAAGGGAAGCAGGCTCTGGAAACCCCTGACAGTCTGTTCCAGTGTCCCCTTGCCATGCAGTCAGGCCTGTGCTGGACAGCAGGAGTAGCACAGGGGACACAGCTCTCCAGTGGGCACCCTCGGCTCAGCCCTGCTGTGCCCAGCCCACTGACCAGGGCTTTCTGCGGCCAGGCCAGACACCTAAGGAACAGGAGACATGGCCCTACATAAAGCCCTCGCTGGAGAAGATATTACTAGCCAGGACTAGGCCTAGGATGAGAAACAGCCTTTGAAGAAGGGAGAAAAACCCTCCCAGAGAAGCCAGACAGACTGGCTGTATGTAGCACCAGCCAGCCAAGAGACACTTGGAGCAACATGAGAGCAATCCCATGCCAGTGCCAGAAGCCTTCCTTCTGCTCAAACAGCCTCAGATTGGCAGTGAGCCTCCAGAACCTGCCCTCACCACTGATGGGAGCTGGCCCCCCAGCCTTGGGTGTCCCCCAAACCACTTTCTTTCAGAAGGACAAGGTGCTAAAAGACGTGCTGTGACAAGAGTGTGACTTCCCTAAGCAGTGGTGCAGGGACGGCTTCATTAGCTCAGGTTTCTTAGGCTGTTTGTGCTTGTTTGAGCCTGCTGGGCTCTCCCATGGGTTGAGCACTCTCCAGCTGCTTGCCTGTGCAGCACTGCACCCTGCTCCCATACTCCTCCCTGGAAAGCACCCCCATCCATCAGCCCAGTCACCATACCCTGAGAGAGATGGCAAGGAGCACCCTCCTCCATCCTGGAGACTCTCTGCCAGACACACTAGACACAACCAACCCTCTGACAGTGGAGTGCCTGAGCCCCTAGAGCTGGAGCAGGGGGGAGACCCCAGGAGCAGGGTATGTCCCACAGAGGGTGACCCGCTCCCTGGGGTGATGAGGCTGTGAGAGCAATGAGGAAGACGTCTGTGAGTGCCTCAGTTGTGCTCACTCAGCTGTCCCCATGGCCAGCTGTGTAGAGAAGACTGTGAGCAGCTAGCATCCTTTGTCAGTGCCAGCTTCCCAGAAGCCCTCTTTAGCAACTAGGTTGCTAAAGGGAACAAAATTTTTTAAGTTAATTGCTTAGAGCCCTTGAAGCCACTCCTTGACACCCAGCAGGTGGAGCAGAGGGCCGGTCTCCATCACATTCCTTCCCGTTCATTGTCACTCTGCAAGTCATTCTAGTTGTCTGCCAGGGCCACCGGGCACCACAGGTGCCACAGGGACTGTGGTGTGTGTCACACAGAGCTGACCCATCCTGCTCATCGCCTGTGGCAACGCCCCAGCAGCTGGTGGCACCAGAGTCACCTCTCTGCAGGTGCCCACCCAGACTGGTCTGACAGAAACCACAGGCTGCCACCTGCATGGCACCGCTGCCATGAGATGAGCACAAGGGCCAGGCACCTGTGGGCTCCCTGGCATGGGACAGCACAGGGGAAAATGTGGTCCTTGTCCCTCATGGTGAAGGCTGAGGAAAGTCACGGGATGGCCAGCACCCGTGCTCACCCTGCTAAGACCCTCCAAGGAGGTCTTTGGGACAGCATTCCTGCTGCAACTGAGAGGGCCATGTTGGTGGCAGGCAAGTGTTTGGACAGAGCTCATCCCTGCTCTGGGGAGGGATGAAGTCCCTTCACTGACCTTGAAGTATTTCATCACTGAAGTATCTGAGTCAGGACCTCCAAAACTAGGCAGCTTCAGGCTAGAGATTCAGAACAGAACAGATTTCAGCAGACATTTTCCAGCCTCCCGCCTCCCTGACTTGCTCCCTAGAAAACGCACGGCCATCCGAGTCTGTGGAAGGGCAGTCACCCCCCGCACATACCCCTGGCACCCCCCAGGGCAGAGAGCAGATATGTCGACTCTGTCCTCCTCCCTGGCTGCCTCTCAGAGTGCCGGAGCCCGTGTTTTCCTGGGCTGGGCAGGGCAGCAGCTCCCATCCCACGTGTGATGCCCTGCCGGCTGTCTCTGCGTGCTGCAGCACGTTCTGCCCACAAGCCATGGCAGCGTTGCTGAAAATCCTCCCGGCAAGGAACTGCACGTATCAACTCCCGGTTTAGTCACTTCAAAACAATCCGGTTAGTAAGAGTGAGAGTAGGGAGGAAGACTGTACCCCAGGCAGAGATTGCACATGGAAATACCAATGAGATGACACTGTTCTCTGAGAAGTATTGGAACAACTGGAGGAATAACAAAACGCTGCAGTTTCCATCCACACAACTGTATCCCATGGACAAAGTAAAGGCAGGGATCTCATTGGAAGTCACATCTGATTAGTATCTGTCTGGCCGGGATCCATTCTGCTTCCTTAGTTGCAGAGGCTGAACCTGTCTCTAAAAACACTGCCCACTAAAAACAAAGGAAAATGCGTGAAGGAGA
This sequence comes from Pachycephala philippinensis, assembly GCA_013397055.1. Taxonomy (NCBI): domain Eukaryota; kingdom Metazoa; phylum Chordata; class Aves; order Passeriformes; genus Pachycephala; species Pachycephala philippinensis. The sequence continues at coordinate 139,755 of VWZT01005131.1, read as the reverse complement.
GTGCAGAAGAGGCAACTGCTGAGCCCAGGTGGGCAGCCCTGCTCCAGGAGCAAGGACCCACCTGTGCCCACCTCCTCTTCCCCCTACCAGGGCATGGTCTGGGGAAGCACTGTGTGCGGCTGGCTCTTGGGCTGCAACCAGTGTTGCAGGGAAAAAAACTGATCAAAAGAACAATGACTCAGTCAAGTTCTCATGTGTTGGGATGTCCAACAAAAGCAATTGTTAGCTGTACCCTGAAGAACAACCAATCTCTTATGCTGTTATGGGGCAAGTGGGGTATGGAGGTAGAAGTCTCATCTGGTAAGCTGCAAGAGCTGTCCTGTGAGTCAGTACTGGCTGGTTAGAAAACTCTTCTCTAACTGAATGGAAGCCAAAATATTCTGTAAAGCCTTGTTTGCAGCCACATGTTTTTTGGATTAGCAGCCAGAAAATCCCAGCACATCAGGAAGAAAAAAAAAACCACTGGAAAACTAAACAGAAGATGGCTTTTGAGGTTTTCCTTTGCATTGGGGTGTTCAGAGGGAGAAAAGAAGCTTTTGCTCTGTCTCTGACACTTGGGTTGGAGTCTGGAAAGCACATATTTTTTAATTCACATACTCCAANTAATATTAATACAAAAAAAAAAAAAAAAAAAAAAAAAAAAAAAAAAAAAAAAAAAAAATCTCCACTTAATCCCCAGACAAGGGGTGCTGGTGCTAAGCCTCATTTTCAGGAAAGCAAACATGGCAAAATTCAAGAGGGACACATACATGAAAAGGAGGAAATACAAACAAGTCAGAAAAGCTAAATTATATCCCATTCTATCCTGATGGCTTGACAAGCTGCTTCCCCCCTCTCCTTTCCATGTTTTTTGTCCATTCTGTCTCCATGCAGTGCAAAAGGGACAACATTTGGGCCAGGATGGGCATGAGCTGTGTGTCCAGTGCCCATCCCACCTCCTCCCCAAGAGCGACTTCAGCCAATATCTTGCCATGGAGCAATATGGTTGATATTCAAGCCTCTGCAAGACGGGTCCCGAGGAGTGGGGTGCTGAGTGCAGGCTGCAGCTGCCAACTCCTCCCTGCAATGCCACAGTATCATGCAAAATTGTCAAATGCACATCACAACAGCTGTACTTCTTCTCAAGGGGAAAAAAGTCTCTGTGATGGGCCTGGATGCACCCCGCATTTTGTTTCTATTTAATCTAATTCTGCTGACAAAGGACATCCTCTGGGGACAGGATCTCTTCATGTCAGGTGAGGCATAAATTCCAGCAGTACTTCGACCCTCTCCCAGGAGGAGAAACGGTGCCTAAAAGATTTCAGAAAATGTCAGAGAAGCATTAACAAGTGCCAGCCAGATGTGAACAGATTTGTGACGTGACTTTCACACTGTCACTGCAGGACTCCCAGCACCTCTGAAGCCATTTCAATGGGGTGTCTCAGCCTGAAACACGTCACTGCCAGTGCTCCCAGTGCAAGTCCGGGCTGGGTTCACAGGCTAAGAAAAAGGGTTTTTCCACATTAAAGGCTTTCTCTCTGTTGACAGTAATAAACAAGGAAAGAGAGGAGCCCATCCTGTTCCTGAGGGCCAGGTTACTCACATTTTGTAATGCCTGGGGCACGTGCATGGAAGAAAAAAATGACAGCGTACAAACATAGGAAAATCTTTCTGGGCCAGAATATTTTCCCATCTGTCCTGTCACCAAGGCTGGCCAAGAGCAGATGCCAGAGCAGAGCATAGACAGGGGGCAGATAAGCAGCAATACCCCTGAGAGCTCCCCCAAGAACATGTCAGTATGCAGCTCGGGACCTCAGCCTGGACTTTCCCACAATGGGGTTGAAATCCACAGCTGAGTCCTGCTGCAGGGGTCTCCAGCCTCCTTGAATGCACCCTGCTGCCCCCGGCCACGGCTGCTGGAGCCATCCCACCGGACACAATCTGCTTGTCTGCACCCATTGCTACCCATGCTCCTGTTGCTTAGCACCAGTGGTAAACAGGACATATTCCTTTGGCCAGGTGCCTGCCCAAGGCATGCAGGATCAAGTCTTCCCCCAAAAACCTCCTCTGGCAGCCACTGAACAGCACCACTTGGTTTATCAGGCAGTGAAACTATCCCCTGATCTTGCTTGATCAATGTCATCCTGCTAGGAAAACTGGCACAGGTCTGCCTGTCCTTCGGCACAGATCTCTGCAATCCCTTTGCCTTGGCTCATGTTTTCCCCAACATTACAAAACCTCTTCAGGACGGTTTTGGCTCACTGCTAAACATATGGCAGGTTTCTTGCCTGGGTCTGTGCAGCCACTTCTCCCCAGGGTCAGGGCTCCCTGCCTCTGGCTCCACACAGCTCCACAGCATTTTGCATTCTGTGCCAGTTTGAATTTTGCTCTGGCAGATAATCTCAGCCATTGCAAGCCATACTCAATTTTTCATGAGCCCTTTCTTCAGCCTCTCTGATTTTCCAGCATCCCCTTCCAGCTGTCCACAAACTGAGAGAAAAACCAGCCCCTCCCACTGCACCCCACCCCACAAGATGCCTCTTTTTAAGTTAATGCTGTCTAATGCTTCCAGACGACCCCACTGGGAACTGCAGGCTCCTAGGCACTTTAATCGAGGAGAGGTCTTTGGCAGAGGACGATGCCCTGCCTGCCTTCCCATCCCCAGCCAGGCTGTGCCTTTGAGGGCACTTGGACTGCAGCAGCGGGACAGATCCAGGACCCCGTCCTGCCCTTACACCCAGCCTGGCGGGATCACACGGCTGACTGAAGTGACAGCAAACTCAGGAATGTTAAACCTGGACACATCATTTGCGAGGTACCAAAGCGCGATGAGAAGCCAAAGCGCGATGAGAAGCCAGCCCTGCGGAGCAGCGAGCGCTGCCGGGCTCCATCGGCACCGGCGGGAGCGGGGTTCCTTGCGGCGGGGGAGCGGGATGCAGCCCGGCCGGGAGGCACAGGCGGGCTCGGCCGGAGCTCCGCTGACACAAGCGCGCTTTCCGCCGCACCCCGCTGCACCCTTCCTGTACCCCCGCAGGAAGCAGCCCCGGCCGGGACCGCGGCCCCGGGCCCCGAGAGCGGCGGGACGCGCCCCGACGGCTGCGGGGCCACCGGGAGGCCGGCGCGCACAGCCACGCGCGGAGCCCTGCCAAGGGGAGCGGGTGCCAAACCTGAATTACCAGCCCCGAGAGTGGCTGTGGATCCCGGCAGCTCCTGTGATTTGCGGCAGGTTTTTCAGGTCCCCGCCTGTCACACACACACGCAGATACTTAAGCAGTCACCCGAGGACCTGCGGGGTTCTTGTTTTACACACTTCTGGGCCCTGCCAGCTCCAGGTAGGCACAGGCTTTGAGCTGGGGGTGCTGCGGTGGGTTTGCAGCTGGGGATGGGGGCATGGAGGGATGGAGGGAGGAGCTGCCCTGTGAGTGCTGATGCTGAGGAGGTCGGAGCTGCCCAGCAGGAGGGCTCATGCCTGGGGCAGGCAGAAGGGCACGCAGGCAGGAGGGACCCCAGGCAGGGGCCACCACGGGATCCTGCCTCTGCTGCGGCAGCTGCTGCGCTCCTGTTCACTTTGTTCCCGTCCGATATTATCTTCTAAAAGACTGGACGGGTAGTTTACAGGATGCGTGACAGGTGTTTTTTCCTTATTTATGGCAGGGTCCGGTTTATTTTTAAAGCCTCTGTCCCACCTTATCCTGTGCGCCATGCTGGCTGATGTTATCCACAGCCACCCCACAGCAGGCGGCTGAGCAAAGCTCAGGACAGGACATGCAGCACAGCAAGGGAGGGTAAGAGGGCTCGTTTGCATTGAGAACTGCTATTTTGATCCCTGCAGTGGCAGGAAATAGCTGCAAGCTAAAACCAGATGCAGATGCCTCCAGTCACATCCCAGCCCTGACAGTGAGAGCACTGGGAAGGGGGTCAAGAAGCCCAGCAGAGGCTATGGGGCCCCATCAGCTTGGCAGGAGCTACTGCTCAGAGAGATTTCTAGGGGCTTTGGGTGCAGTAAATCATTAGAAAGCTGTGCAGCCAGACAGCTATTGTGACTACTGTTCAAAAAAGCAGAGCTGAGCAAACAGAGATCCTGTCTTTTCTGGAAAAGTGGCAGGTTTCTGCCAGGATAGTAAATGCTGACTGCACTAGCAGTGCTGGGCAAGCATGCTGGGAGACAGAGAGATGTCCTCTCCTGTTTCAGGCCAGAGCTAGGAGTCCTGCTAGTAACCCCAGGGTGTCTCTGGGGAGCTGGGTGCAACCACAGGACATGGACAGAGTACTATGTATTTATAATAAGACTTTCTCTTGCTGCAACTTGTGTCCATCAGCCACTACCTTTTCTCTGCTCACTTCAAAATGGCCCTGAGGTGCATTTTAATGCCCTATCAGCCACACTAAGAGCACCAGGTGCTGTCATGTACACAGCAATGCTGGTTGGAGCTGCCCACGGCCCAGGCAACATCTGAACCACTTGCAAGTTTCTGCTGTCACATTGCTCCACCTAAAACCAAGACAGTCAGAGCCAAGCGTGAATTCCCCAGGGGTCTTTAGCTCAATATTTAGGACAGAGCAGGTGTGGTGGTTTCACTGTGACAGTGCATCTGGCATTGTCATTTCTGCCTGCGTGAGTAAAACCCAGCTGAATGACAACTGCAGCCCTGCAGCCTTTCTGAATGGCTAACATTCCTTGCAATGAAAAAGCCATTTTTTTTTCAATGCTGTCAAAAATTTAAGCAGAAAAAAACAGTGAGAAGCGGTGCTTTTCAGCAGCTAAGCCAAACAGCTGTGAGTCTCCGCAGGCTTAAAGAAATGTGAGACAATCACCTTCCCTGTACAGGGGAGAGATCCTGGACAGCCTGAAGGCCAGGTTGCAGGCCTGGGCTTAAATGAGGCTCCATTTAAGTAGTGGGCAGGTGAGTAGTGGTCTCCGTAGGGCCAGGCAGGGCATTTAGGCACTCCTGGTGCCCTCAAGTCATGTTATATACCCCCAGGTTTCAGCACCCAGGAGGTGCCAAGTGCTAGAGGCCATATGCTGCACAGGGGCCACATGGCTCCTGAAAGCCTCCAGGACCTAGTGGAGTGATGTGGGGAGACCTGCAAAGCCCTCCAGGAGCCCCACGGTTTTTGACTTTTCCTGAAACCCATCTCACAACCTCGAGAGGTAAAAACGTCCTTCCAGAGCAGGGGTAGAGGGGACACAAAGAAAAGCCATTGGGCATCACATCCTGCATGCTGGAGCACCCTGAGCTGCCAGCAGGTAAAAGATACTGTGTCCTGCGGGGAAACGCCTCAAGAACCTGGAGATAATCAGAAGCAGAAATAGCTGTGCAGGTGAAATATGAAAGTAGAAGCCTGTGTTCCCTATGCAAATCCATGCACACACATCAAGGTACATTAATGCAGCAGGCTGCAAACAATGATTTATGAACTGCCAAGGCATGTTGCTGCTGGTGGCCCGGGCTAGATGCATGATCTGGAGGTGATGAGGAGCCCTTTGTGGCTGGGCTTTCTATGAGAAGGGCAGGTGGCTCAGTGGTGTGCCAATAGAGAAGGAGAGGCAGGACTTGTGGCCTGAGCTTGGCCTCATCTGCATTGTGACCTCATGGAGAGCCTGGCAGCCACAGTGCTGGAGAGCAGCACCTCAAGTCCAGGGGACCTGCTTCCACCCCTGCATCTTTTCCAGAGGTCTCCAAACACCTAAGGTAGGTGAGCAGCATTCAGCAGACTCCTACCACCTCACATGCATGAGGAACTGAATTGTGTCTGCCCCCTTCCTCTATGGATGCTTCTGAACTGAGCTGACCCCAGGAAAACCAGGCAGCTGCAATGCTCTGCAGACAAGGCCAGCTTGGCTTGCAGTCCCTGGGGTTAGAGATGGTCTTTCCCCAGTCCATGCAGGGCTGGTGGGTGATGCTGTCTACCAGCACTCCATCGCACTCAGAGGTGCTCCAGTGTTACACAACCACTGTGTTACAATCAAGTGACTCAAGCAGAGTGGGCTGTTTCACAATCAGCCCTGGTCTATTTATAAGCCCCTACTCAAATGCCAAAGGATTCTTTTATTAGTCAAAGCACTTTCTGCAGAGGAGACTCAGGAGGATCTTTGCTTTATGAGGTAAAGTTCAAAGAAGAGGATCTCTCCAGCCTCTCACTGAGCCTGGCTCTTTGCAAGCTGCAAGACAGTTTTGAAGCTTAGTTCCATCCTAGCAATTCTGTCAGCAAGTGAAAGCCATGGGGCATTCAATACCCCAGGGTACCTTAAGGTGAGTTATCAGTCAACCAAGAAAGCAGTTGGGTTTAAACCTGTGCAGTAGGAGTGCAGCATGATGGATGTTCTAGGGTTATACCCCAGAGCCAAAGGGAAGGAGAAGCTGGACTGCAGTGTGGAGGCAGGGCACATCTGCAGCAGATGGCCCGCAGCAGATGGCCCACAGCAGTGCCGAGGTGGGCAAAGGGCTCCTGGCAGCACTGGAGAGCTAGCAACACCAACCAGCCAACCTGACGGAGATGGGCCAGGCGACTGGGACAGCAGGAGAGCAGATCAAGAAAGGCCACATTTTTGCAACCAGCTCCTCCCCTGCCAATACCTCACAGCCCAGTTTCGGAAACACCACAGTGATTCAGCATCAAGGGACTTGTGCGTGCTGTGTGGGGGCAGTGCCTCGTGTTTTAGTTGACAGAATTGGCAAGCTCGACCCTCTGCCACACAGAAGCAAACGTGGAGCCCAGCAGAAGAGAGGTGTGGGACATACCCAAGATGCACTTGTTTTGTTTGTGCTTCTGGGCCAAGTCTTCCAGAGATTGTGCAAAGCACAAGTGGGATAAATGTTACTCTGGAAGAAAACATGGGCTTCTTGCTGCTGCCATTGCTGGGGGCACCTAGCACTGAGCACAGGCAGAGGCAGCAAGTGCTTGAGCAACTGACATGCACTGGGTACAGTCCTCAAGGACTGACCCTCCACTTATACACCAAAACCCAACCAACCCAGTTCAGTGATGCTCAGGAACAATAGGACTGACTGTTTATGCCCTTGTGTGGTAACATTAAATATTACTTAATCCAGCTCACCTTCTAATGGTCAGCATTGTGTGATGTCTGGCCACACTGCTAAGAGAAAGACCAGGACACTGATCAGGAGGGGAAATAGGGTGGTTGCTGGGTCAAAGACCATGTTCCCAGAAGATCTTGTATCCTCTGTTTTGTGATTCCTTTGCACAAACTTGCCTGATCACTGGGAAGTAGGGACAAAAAAAACAACAACCCACTAGGCTAGATGCCAGATATTGTCCCTTCACCCAGAGGACAAATAACGTTTTTTAACTAATATCTTTAAATTAACCCCCTGAACATGCCCGTTGCTGTGACATCACTCCTAAGTGACGCCCAGGCCTAAATACGGCTGTAAACAGGAATCGTTCCCATGGGAGTCACACTGGCTATAAATACAGCAACAGGGGAGCGCTGAGCAGCCTGCAGCTTCCTGCCAGCTGAGGATGGTGAGGCAGCTCAGCGCTGGGCACTGCTGGCGTGTGGTCGCTGCAGTGAGGAACCTGAGACAGGAGTTGCTGGGAGGCTGGCGCTCCCAGCTGAGCTCCCTGGCATGTCTTTGGGAAGGGAGTTGAGCCCTGCTGCAGCCCGAGGCCACGGAGGGGTGGGGGGGAGGCTGGTGGGGACACGGATGGCAAATCTGGGGCTCAGCAAGTGTGGCCCCACTGGCCACTCCCAGCTTGAGCAATGACAGCGGCCCCTCTCCGCAGTGCCTGGCCCCGTAGCCCTGCCCCAGGAGGAGATGGCCATGGAAAAGCCGGTGATTCCCACTGAGGAGCAGCTGGAGATCCTGGAGTACCAGTTCTGCAAGGTGAACAAGCATCCTGACCCCACCATGCTGTGCCTCATTGCGGCTGAGACCGGGCTCTCCGAGGAGCAGACTCTGGTGAGTGTATGCCCCTCACGCCTCCCCTGGCACAGCCCTGCTCCCCCTGCATGCCTCTGTGCCCCACATCTCCTGCCTCTCCTGTCCTGGTCTCTCTATCATACACCTGCACCCGTCTGTCCCCCGCACCGGCTTCCTACAGCAGTCCCTGCCCCTCTCATGCTGCCCCCACACCTCCTGCACTCCTCTGTGCCCCATGTGCTCCCTGCGTGCACTCCCTACACCACTGTGCACCCTGCACACTCCTCACTGCGCCCACAAGTCTCCTCTGCACCTCTGCAACCCCCAGCACACCCCTAACCCCACACTGCACCCACAGAGCTCTCATGAAACACAGCACCTCCCTGTACCCCACATCCTTCCTGCACCCCGCATGTTTCCGCTCCTGAATGTACAGCCCATGCATGCTGTTCTTCCAAACCATTTCTGGTAGTCCTGGATGCACAAAATACTGCTGGCTTTAAGGTCTGAAGAAACTACTGTCATTTTAGAACAGATAGAGGATAGATGCAATTCCTGCAGGCTGTGCTGGGGGACGTGCTCAGGCTGTGCACCCTCCGCCTCAGCGTCCCTGAGCCCAGATGTCAGGCAAGTTTGTCAGCCTTTCCAGGAGACATAGAGGCCTCCAAATACCCCTCCATAGGGACAGGCTGCCCCTGTCTGGGAATTCCACCAAGCCCTGTGCTCCACCTGGCTACCTGCAGGCTACCGTGGGCTTCAGAAGCAAACGGCTTCTTCCCAGTTCCTTCAGGTGGCAGTGCAGCTCACTGTGATGCAGGTGTTTACTAGGCCCATAGCATTTACGGGTATAGAAAAGAAATCCAACCCACTGGAAAGTTAGCAGCAGTTTGCAGAGAGCTGCCAAGCCTGGCTCTCCCTCAGCAAAGCCAAAGGGATATAAAAGCCAAGCAGGCAATGTCAGCATTTAGCCTGTCCCAGGGAAAGCTGCTGGGACAGCATCCATTGCACTGATAGTCCTCTGCTGGAGAGGACTGTGCTTTAGTGACAGGCAGGTATCAGTCACTGCTTGTTTGAGGCAGCAAGGAGGCAGTACCCCTAAAATACCTTTTTCTCCATAGAAATGGCACTGTTCCTTTTTTTTCCCTACAGCAAGTTGTAAACAGAGGCCATAGATACACCCAGGGCACCTCCATAGATGTCTTAAAATCTTCCCTGATGGCCATCTTTTTCCACTAATCTAGAGTGCTCCTAGAGATCTGGAGATGAAGGTCACTTAGGGACAGGATCAAGACTTGGGGTGGCGAGCTGCAGAGTACCTGCATTGCGTAGAACACAGGGAGTCGTCGCTCCTGACATCTGGAGAGCTTTATCATCTAGAAATAGCAGCCATTTTAATAAAAAATTCAGTAACAATGAGATGCAAAGAGGAGATGATGGTTTAGGACAGAAAGTGAAATTTTTGGGAGGAGGCTAGGCTGTCAGTCATCTGACTGGATGTGGTCAAAGGCAGTGTGAGTGCGAGAGACACTTGTAGAGAGCACCATGGTTGTATCATTACGGACCATAATAGCTTCAAAAATAGCCGTGAACAAATATAGCAACAAAATGAGCTGCAACAAAAGGAATCACAGGCACAGTGCCAAACAAAAGGCTGAGCTGTGCTTCCGGCACATGAGTTATATCTCTTTTCTTACTTTTCTTCTTAGGTAGTGCAGCTTTAAGCAGATACATTTTATCTAATATTTTTAATTGTGTCTGTGTTGAAGTGGCATCAGCAGCTCTTGGAATGGGCTTGCAGATGCTAAGCGACTACAGACACAGTGCTAAGTTACTCCTAACATAGGCATACGCTTTGCCTGAAGACTAAGACAATTTATAAACCATTTTAAAAATATATTTGTTCTTAAATTTGTTGAGAGCCACTGTGCTGTACTTTTCATGCTTTCTGAGACACGTGAGCTTTTGATTCCTGTCAGTTTTGGACCTGCAAGAGATTGTTTCACTGCTCCAGTCATTTAAACAGACACCATCCAGCTCCTTAGCCAAACTCTTCCTCTGTTTGCAAGAAAAACCCGGACTCACAGCAATAAAATAAGGACTCACCCATGCTTGTCAAGGTCTGAAGTGAGCAAGAGAAATGAGTTTGAAAGAGGTGCAGATGTAGGTTACAGGACTGTTGGGTCAGGAGCGACTGTCCTGCTGCCTGTACTGCCTGGGAACAGCACCTTGCTACAAGGCAGCAGCACCATGAGGTCCCCTCACCTGGTCCCACGTGCTGACCACATCTGCACCTTTAGCAAAGTTATTCGGAGGCTTCGCTCAGCCCAGTGCACTCAATCTGTTTTGTTCTTTCTCTCCAGGAATGGTTCAAGCAGCGCCTGGCAGAGTGGAGGAAGTCTGAAGGGCTGCCCTCAGAATGCGGATCTGTCAGGGACTAGAGGATGCTGCTCCAATCCCCTTGCCTCTTATAAATGATGGTGAAGCTCTTCAGAGTGGGTTTCCTTGGGGTTCTTCTGTTGCAATAGGTTTTGCGATACAAATACTCTGCTATTTAACATAAGTTTTATTTAACATGTACATAACCAGAAAAAACCCATTATATATGTGTGTGTGTGTGTGTGTGTGTGTGAGTGTGTGTGTGTGTGTGTGTGTGTGTGTATAACTTTTGATGGCTAATAACCTGTCTAGTGATTCCAACCCATTAACAGCAGCTGCACAGGAAAAGGCAATTTCATGTCCTTGTCCCAGGCTTGCAGAAAATTTGCCATGATATATGTTCAAATATAGAAGGAAGAAATAAAGATTCCTTTTCCTTACAATCCCCAGAGGCAAAGTATGTGTGCTAGCTTTAAGGTACAGATCATCCAGAGATGAGGGCATCTGGAAAACCAGGTGTGTTGTTCAGGTGACCTGGTTTGGTGGACCTGTGGCTCAACATGCCTGAATCAGCTCTGGATACTTGCAAACCAAGTGCCTCCACCATAATCAGACCAAGCCAAGTGCCCCTTGAATGCCTTTTTTACCCTTCTGTTAAAGATCGCCAAAGAGAAAGAACTCATGGGTTGTTCTGGGTTTTTCCCCAGTGCAATAATAAAAAACCAATGTTTTTTGATGAGAGGAGCTGTATTATGTCCCTGCTTGTGCTCCCTGCCGCAATGACAGGAGACAGACTCCTTCCTCTGGAAGGGCAACATTTCTCCCAGGCAGCCTCAGTGGGCACTGTGGGTTTTCCCTTTGCCAAAGGGACAGCCATGGGCAGCCTCGTTTCCTAGGGCACCCGTGGGTCCATGCATGGCAGCCCACACAGCCCCACACACCCCCTAATCCCTGGGGTGGCAGAGGCTGGTGGTGCTGGGGTTCCCCCACAGGGTAGGGGCTTTAGGGGGAGACCCCAGTCTCCTCCTGGCCATTCTCAAGCCTGAGGAATGCAGTTGCACTGGGGCTCTTGCACAAAGTCCAAACTCTCATCCATCCTGGCATAGGACAATGCCTGGTCTAAAAATAACCAGCACCATTGCCCAGTGACCTTACCTTGTCCAAAAGGCTTCAAAAGTCCTCTGCTTAGTGGATTATTGAATCAATTAATGGATCCTCTGATTAATCCCCTTCTGGTTTGTGGTCACCTGCCCTCTACTCCTTTGGAAGGAGAATCAGCTTAACACAGGCAAGATTAAAATACCTTGGCTCTGAAACTGCCATATGCTTTCATTTGTGGCTTTTGTCCCTTACTGGTGAGCATCTCTCTTGCCTCAGCATCTCCAGCCTGTCGCCAGTGGTTGGGCAGCCAGTGCAAAACACACTGACCTTGTAGGAAACAGATAAAAGCATTCTCCCTTATGCCTTCCCCCTCACAGGCTGTGTTGTTCCCCTGCAATCCAGCTGCCAAACTGACTCACCCACAGACCCGACTGGAGCTCAGAATTTGTTCTGCAGACTCTGGCATCAATACCTGTTTTCTGCTTAGCCTTTGCAACATGTCTTCTCTCTTACTCTAAGGGGAACTCTACTTTTTTGAGTTAGGCTCCAAAAATCCCAATGCAGAACTCTCTTATTTTGCCCAGGGTCACACAACTGAGTATCTGAACTACGCAGATTTAACCCAGCTATGTAACTGGATCTGCCTGTTCTCCAGGCATTTGAGGAAAGGGGCCCCAAATCCAAGCCAACTCAACATACATTGTAGCCTTTTGTACTTCTACTTCTGTCACAAGCACAAAACTTTTGAGTGTCAGTAAGGAGATGTTTAAATTTTAGCAAAAATTTTTAAACCCAAATTCAGGAGATGTGTTGCATCAACTTACTGCGTGCTCCTGGGTTTGGTGTGCCACACTTCCCCGCGTGAAAGGACACACTGCCTTCCTGTGCTGCCTTCCCCCAGCAGTTGTTTCATTACTTCTTAAACTATTACAGCAAAACAATCAAGAGAGAAACTCCAGACATAATCCATCCTAGGGAGAGAGTCTTCCCACATTAGGTCAAATTCTGTTAATTCTCCCTGAAGACTATTCTTAAGGAATGATGATTTTATTTGAATTCCCAGAAAGTGTTACTGCTTGAGTGCTGCCTCTGTGCTGTGTTCAAGTAGATTTTCCAGCCACAGCACGGCCCAGAGAGAGTGATGTTCCAAGGGGTGATGTGGGCAGCTGGCAGGAGCATTTCTGAGGGAGCTTAGCGCAGAATTGGTTGAGCTAGTTCTTGGAGTCGCTGAGAACAAGCTGCCTTCAAAGCAGCCTCCTTCACTTTGAATGCATCTGGGTTGTATGCAGTCAAGCCCACACGAGGTCTGTAGGAGAGAGGGTAGGAATGGTCAATCCTGATTGAGGCAAGGCCAGCTGTCAGCTGCCTGCCAGCTCCCACACCTTCACCTAAGCCTGCCCTTCCCTGTCAAGGGAGAACAAAAGGCGTCCCACCTCCGCTGCTGTCGTCAGGAGAGGGACATCTCTCACAGCCACTACAGCCAGGCATTCCCTCACCCTCTGTGAAACGTACTCCCCAGCACTTCCTGCAGACTGGGCTGAGGTCAGCTGCAACATGCTGGGCAACATGAATGTATTACACTCTGCCCTTTGCCAGTTGGTTGCTTTTTATAATTGCAATTAATTGGAAGTCCCAACCAGTAATTCCTGCTGGAATTAGAAAGTTCCTGTTTCTTCTCTTTTGATTCTCCTTCCACCTCAAAAGGGCTTTTTAAACTGCAATCCATGTAGCATTAACACATCCAGACATATAAAATCCATGCGTGTTGGCAGACCGCTTCCTAATCTTGGCCTAATCTTTCTGGCCAAACACAAATGAACAAGGTGCCACGAGCCACACAAAATGGGCTGGCAGCTGATCATTCCCCTGTAACAGGGAAGCAGTACCTACCTTGAGCTAGGCTGGGCCAGCTCCACAAGCCTTGGTGTAGCCACTGCGTGCTTGGCGGCCTCTGTCACGGGCCACTCAGGATCCCGTGGGTGTGCGTAGTCTGCGTGGAGTTCTTTTGGCTTCGACAGCTCAATGGTCCGAGGGCCCAAAACTATCTTCTGAGTCCTGGAAATCTGTGGAAGAACGGGGAGGAAGGTTCTTAGAGGTGCTCCTGGCATGCAAGGGTGCTCAGGCTGCAACTAACTCAGTGTACCCAGGTTCATAGCCACTGACCGCACGCAGATGGGACACGATCCTGTCCTCAGCACCAGACAAACCATAGGAGAAATCACTGCCTGGCCAGTCCCACAACCTGTCCTCCAGCCTCCTATTACTCACAGCCCTTTGCCCAACCCACCCCCAGCACTGGAGATCCCAGTTAGGCACTTGTCCACTTCTCCCCATCCCCACAAGAGCAGGCTAGGCACAGCTCTGCCATTCTCTGGGGATATGCGCAGTTCATGCTCTGAATGGAGCACAGGTCCTGCTTTCCAGCTCAGGAAGCAGCTACGCCAGCCTCATGGAGAGCAGCACATCTAGGGCTGGATGAAGAGAGCCATGAGTGACTGAGCTGCCGTGCCCTCTCCTCTGCCAAGAGTCCCATCCATGTAGGGTCCCGGGTGATGCTGCCTTACCGTGGCAGGAACAGGTTGGGTGTGGCTAGAGCAGCAGCTCATATCCCTGATCAAGGGCTCTGCGAGTTGCTGGATCCGTGGCGATGCATTGGCCGTGGTCGCAAACTTGGAAATCTCTATTGGCAGCTGCATGGGTCCAGAATGGGGGAGAGATGTGCAGATACACAGCTTGTACAACAGCCCACAGGGACATGCTCCCTCTCCACAAGGATGAGCAGCCCAGCACCCTTCCTCTGCACACATGATCACTCTTACTTTTTCAGAAGCCATTATTTTTCTTTTACCTGAACTATTAGGTAATTTTGGTGCTATAAGGATTCCCCAGCTGTCGCTCACTCAGAGCCAGGAGGGGAGTGCCTGTAATGAAAGCCTGTGTAGCCAGGTAAAAATGCAGAGGAATTTCTTCCATGTTTTTTATATTCATCTTCCTGGCTGAATCAAATAACTTCCCTGCTAAGGAGAGACACTCAGATTTCAGGGTAAATTTGCTGGTACAGTTAATTGCATTCCTACAGAAAAAAATTATTACTTCTCCAGCAGGGGACTTCTTCCCCTATTTTTCACAGGGTTACTGTTGCCCAGTCCTGCTCCAGCCCAGCCTCCCATTTCCCAGCCCCAAAAGCTGCATCCAGAAAACCTAGCCTTTGCCATGGAAATGAGTGTAATCTGAGATTGCTCCAAGCCCTTTCACCCCTGCCAAAGCAATGACCCATCTAAAAGGAGCAAGCTCAGAAATATGTCTCTAAATTAGGCTTCTAGTAAAAGGTAGTTAAAATACACATAGTGTTTGCAATCTCATGCCCCCTGTGTACTCAGATAGGAGCACAGCTACCCAACTACAAACAGGACTACTCCCTAAGAGCTAAACACGCCATTTCCACCAGGTCTCTCCACTTTCCCAGGCTGCTTAATCAGAGGACACAGCCCAGATGCCTCCCTTGGCTCTCCTGCTATACTAGGCTGCTTTTTTGTCTCCCAGCAGGAGATTTGCAAAGACAACATTCTTCTCTGAAAAGGCAGTTTCTCTCAGTGTCATAAACCCCAGCAGAACCAGACAGCTTCTCCCCTCCAGAGCACACACTGGGCACATCCAGGGGTGGGATACTGGGTCTAAAAACTCAGGACAGCCTGCTGCATCCCAGTATACTCAGAATCTCACTCAACCTCCTCCTCACCTCTCTGGCTGGCTGGAAGTCTGGGTGCACTGGCTTTGGCCGGGCAAGCTCCAGGATCCGCTGGGAGGCATTATAGTTCCGTGCAGCCAGGGACACGGGCCACTCGGGGGACACACGGGCTCTGGAAGCAGAGAGTCACGGCACCACCGCTCACAGATGTTCCCCACCCTGGCTGCAGCTGGCATGTCTAAGCTTCACATTTGCTGCAGTAGAAGGCAGCTTTGTCTTGTGGCCATTTCCAGCGCAGAACCCATCTCATGAGAGAATCCAGAAGTTCTAATCCCAGCAGAGACCCTGCTCTGCATTTTGCCCTCTGTTTACCCATCCTCTGTTCCGGCATTTATTACTTTGAAGACACACTGATGCTACAAGGCCCAAGGCCCTACCTGAGGCACCCTATAGGCTTTCTAGCCTCTCACCTTTGCTCCAGGTAGGCAGGGAGGTATTTTTTAGGTTCAGCCAACCTCAGCAGCCGTTCAGATGGGTAGCCAAACTTCGATAGGGGGGGACGCCCACCGATCACTGGTCTGCATCTGTACAGGAAGAAGGATTTTGAGGAACAGCACAGAAGAGTTAGCAAAAGAGAACATAATCCTAGCAGATGGTAACCTAAGTCTGGTTAAACATCCATGCCTGCTGCATGTACAAAAGCTGGCACTGGTGTACATGGAAAAGCCATGAACAAATAGGCATTTACACCTGAGATTTCCTCATTTTAAATGCCATGTGCTTCTGAAGAGTCCTCTTTTAAGCACCCTCAGTGCATTGCTTTCAAAGTCTAGGCTTTTCCTGGATCATCTAAAGAAGCCACCCCACAAACAGCCGGCAGCATTTATGTTGGTCAGCTCTGCCAATTTAGAAACCTCTTTGTTACAATGATAGCACCTTGTGCCCTTGTAGGTCCTTTCATCTTGGTATCTCCCCTAGTGCCTTGTTCACCCAGCTTTCAATCAAGCATAACTGTTGGAATGTGCCTGTCATCACCAGGGAAGAAGCAAGCAGAGGTAAGCAGAAAGGCAGGAAGGGCTGTCATATGGACACCTTTAGCAAGAGGCAGGAGCTCTCAGAGGGATGAGAGCCCATAACTGGTGACAGTGGCAGAGGGGAGAAAACTACAGACATGCATGTCTTGACATCCTCCCAGGCAGAGGAAAGCCAGGAGTGCAACAGTTGCATCTCCATTCTCATTGCTAGGACTTCTCACAGACTAGCAACCATCCTGACTCCAAAAGACCTTAATCTCCTCCAACAGAGCTACAGATTACTTGCTTCAAGTAATGCAGCATCACCCAGCACCACTGTCATTTATACTTTTTACATCATTTTTCATTCCAATTCCAAAACATGGTCTAGTTTTTCACCATGCAGTGACAGCAGAGGTTTAACTCAAGGCCAGAGACCTGGATTCCTTCCAGCAGCAGAACACTGCAAGATTTCTCTGTTCCTAACCTTATCTTAAAGATTTAGGTCAGACTCCAGGAGGATGCAGGGGATCGTTAACTGTGTCCAGGTGCCTGGCTGGGCTGCATCAGCCTCAATAGGACAAGGAACACTCTAGGGACAGTTCCTCTCTACTCACAGGTGCAACACACACATTCCACCAACGAATGCATACATGCACATGCTGTCTACTTCAGACCAAAGCAGAGCTGTTGGATGGGTATTTTTGTTACAGCAGAGGAACATGCTCCCTTGTGCTTGGAGACTGAGAGCAAGACAAGCTCCTATGGCAGCTGATGGGAACCCAGAGCTCTAATCAGACCAGCAACTATGTGTTGCAGAAGTCCTTCTCACAGCTGGGAAGTGGGTACGAGGAAATAAAAGGGCACCAAAATTTAGCACTCCCCAGTTCCTCCCTATTTTGGAAGTCAAGTACTCAGGGTGACTATGCTCCCATAGCACTTTCTTCCCTGCTTCAGACAGCCCCTGTTTCAAGCACACAACAGCCTGATGAGTTTCACTGCCATGGTGCTACCTGCAAGGCAGCCTTTTCAGGAGAGGACATGGCATCTCCCCTTTCCCTGGGAGCCAGTATGCCCCTCTAGGGAACATGCTCTGAGCTGCCTCCTTCCCCAGGATGTGCTACCACGTCACTGACCTGCACTGGTACTCGCTATAATCTCTCTTGGGCTGGGACAGTGACAATATTCTTGCAGATGGTCGAGCTGTCAGAGCAGCCCATGAGGGGGTCCATATCATCTGTTGGGTTCCCCATACAAGCCTAGCAAGAAAAGCAAGGTTGTGAAATTTTAGTAACATGCACAAGTGTGAAATATGTTTGCTGGGGCTATCCTTCCCTGCCTAGGATGGAACACACACGCACACACACACACACACCCCCTATGGCTCCCCACACCTGCAAAGTGCCACTACCACCCCCTGAGCTTTCACCTTCTGTGGCACTGAATTTCTCAACACTCTCCTGCTGGTTGTTGTCAACTAAAAAAGAAAAGAGTCTTAAAGTGATAGGTCTGGTTTTAGTTACCAGTGGATGCGCAGAAAGGGTCATTTCATTACATCTCTGAAACCCCTGGAGGAGTTTCACCATTGCATTTTTTTTGCCTCACCATTACCACCTAACTATACCACAGGTATGACAGTAAAAATAGTAATAATGTTACAGTCAGGGTGTGCCACGGAAAGTGGGTGAGGTTTTAAAGCAGGTTAGTGGTTACTCTCCCTGTGCCCAGGGCAAATCTGGAGTTGCTCATCCCTCACTGAAAGGCCATGGTGGGAGAGGGTACCAGGGTAGTCAGGACAGGGAACACCAGGGCAGTGGGTTTGTGGAGCCCTTTTCGAGACCCATACAGATAACGGAGAAGAGATGTTATCATGGAGATATGCCCAGAGATGTTGCCCTGGCTTGTCAAGCTGTAGCTTGATCACATCACGCAGACAGCAACTCTGTTCCTAAGGCTGGCCTGTATCCTCCAGGACGGAGCAGCCTGTGGCTCCCATGAGTCCGGTCACCTTGCACCACACACACCATCCTACCCCACAATATCTCATTTGGGCAGCTCAGATCAGATGGGGCAACAAAGGCAAGGCTTGAGTCAAGCCCGGTGTTTTGCTTGAAAACTTGAAAGAGCAAATTGGAGGGAGCCCTTAAAGCATGGAACATCTCAGTCTGCTTTTCTGGAGACAGAGGGGAAAGTAGTAGCAACACAATGGCCAAGGGTCTGCTCTGGTCGAGCCCCGTCAGTCCCCAGCCCTCGAGCAGGTGCTGTTTGAGCACCTACTTACCTGGGACTGCTTTCATGAAATACTCGCTTGGGTTCTGCAAGTACATGTATCCTGTCAAAATTGCAGAAAAGGACAAACGTGCCATTAAACATACAGTTAAACCAAAAAAGCATGAAGAAGCTACTGCTGGACTCAAAGCCATATAAACACTCTCAAACCCCTGTGCTTTTGCCTCCATTCCCTTGAGAGAGTGTGTTTAAGGACCTCTCTCTTCAAGTACTTCCCATCCATTTAATCTGGCAAACTCACCAGCCCATGAATTTTTGTGTTTTCTTTTGGACTGCAGAGACACAAATTTGCAATTCTGCCTCCACTGCAAGGTCCCTCTGGGAAAGGGCTAGGAGAGTGAGAAGGAACTTTTCTGGTCAATAACATACCATGAAACCTCTGCAGGTATGAGGGATGCTCTCCCAGCCTATGGGAGCCTAGATGAACAAACACCTGTCAGCACCACTGTTGTGGTTTACTAAAAGGCACCACGGAGACAGCACTGTGTTCCCACATGGCTTTAGGAGCACATTTTATTTCAGTCCATTTAGCACAGAGGTCCTAGATGCTATAGAGACACAGGAACATACACAGTCTGGGCCCTAGGAGCAGCTCTGGAAATGTTTTTACTGAATATACAACAGACCAAAACCTTTCATGAAGATCAGGTAACACTGCTGAGGCCTGAAATCTCAGTGACTGGGAAGTGCTTGAACTTTACCAGCCTTGGTACAGAGAGAAGAACAAGATGATCCAGTGCCACAAGTGTGTTACACAACTCCTTGATGTCACAGACCAAGCCCATATCCACCCACTGGGGCTACAGGTGCCTACCCACAGCCAGCTGGTGAACAACCACACTGTGCAGGCAGCTGTGGAAGTGCCCCACCATGGGAAAGCATAGAAGGTGGAAGCCTGGGGCACTGCTTCCCTGTTCCGGATCACCTGGCAGTGAGGCCTAGCATAGCCCTAGAGAAGAGCACGGACACCAGTAGAGAGAGATACTTGTCAACAGAAAATGATCTGTGCTTTGGGGACACACCTGTGGTTTCTCTGATGGGGCTAATACTGTTCCTAAGATGCCAAGCCCCGGCAGATGCTTGTCAGAGAGCTCAGCACCAGAGAGATCCCTGAAATGGCAGGCTGCTGTTACAGCATCTTCACTGCACGCTCCCTGTGAGATGCCTGTCACGCCTAACTTGGGCCACAGCGCTGCAAACACAGCTCCTGCTGAGATCCCACAGAAGCAACTGCCTGTAGGACTTTGGCCCCCTGCCACCAGTTCAAGACAGGACACGGTCAGGAAGGCAGACGTCATTTCAGGAGCCAAAACCCAGTTTCAGTTCTTTATTCCCAAGCAGTTCCCCAGAGGGTTTTCCTTGCAAAGGTGCAAGGGGGTGAAGGATTAGCACACAGAGGTCCCCCCCAGCCTAGCTGTGTTGCAGAGCTGGCACTATCTCTGCAAGCAGGCTCATTGCTTTTCTTCAACCGCTGGCACAGACCCAGTACACAGCCACAGCCAAATCTAGCACAACGTGCACATGGCCCTAGTGCCCCACACTGCTGTGCAAAGCGTGCAACATGATCCGGCCAAGGAACGAGTCACACGTACACTCAGATCAGGCCTCTCAACTCACCTGACAAACTCTTCTTGGTTTTTTTGCCAATCACCAAAAAAAAAAAAGATTAGTTTTATCACGACAAAAGCTCTAGATAGACAGGCATCCTCACACAGCACCTACAGCAGCTCTGCAACTTGAAGGAGTTAAACCACCTCACTGACAAGACAGCCCTGGTGGAGCCCTTGTTGTTTGGACCTGCTCACGCTTCCCAGCAAGGAAAACGAGGCTTTGCTTCAGCCAGACACAGAAACACCTCCCCTCCACTGTCTGAGCATTTACAGACTCATTGCTTAAGGGGGATCAACTCCTTTTGAGATCAATTCCTGGTAAAGCAGTCATAGCTTCCGTTTTGAAGAGGCGGGATGGTCGGATGTTTGTCAGAAGCTGAGTTAAGGGCAAAACTGGGCATAATTTCCTCTCAAGTGTTTATCACAGTGTCATCCAATATATTGACTCACTGCTTGGTGTAAATCCCCGACTGAGCCCTCTCAAGAGACATGGGGCATGGCCTGAACACCCAGCCAGGAGGCTGAGGCTGGGAGGGCTTCTTACCTGCTGCGTGGGTGGTGTGCACATGTGTAACAAGATGTGTAAGATGACACTGCAAAAACAAGAACAGGTGAATTTAGAAGCTTGATAACACCTGGAGCCTGGGCTGCCTGCTCTTTAGCGTGCAATAATCATATGGCAGACGAATTTTGTGCATCTCCCTAGGACAGTTGCTCAGTAGATGTTTGTATTGTTTTTCCCTGGTACCTTCCTCTCCAGTGGTTGCTCCTCACGGGGGGATGCTGGCAGCCCCCAAGGCTGCAGGATAGAGCATCCCCAGCACCACATCCTCCTCCTGGCAGGAGCATCAGTGGTCACCAGCCTGCGGGCTCCCACCCGACTCAGTGTAGCCACCCCTTTTGGCTGCCTTCAGTAGCTCCCAGGGGAGCTTTTCAGAGCGTCACGGGAATAGCAACCGTGTTAAACTGGGACTCGCGCCAGTACAAAACAACCTGCCGTGCATTAAGGCGGGGGGTGGGGAATACGGGATGACAGGAAAACCAGCGACGCGTGCAGCCAGGTGCTCTGACGGCAGCGACGGCCACGAAACGGGGCCGGCATCCCGCACTCCCCGCCGCGGTGCCCGGGGCCTGCCGGGGCCTGCCGGCTCC